>SJYX01010522.1:386445-418253 GCA_006410675.1 Oreotragus oreotragus | reverse complement strand
CTCAATACTCTGCAATGACCGATGTGGGGAAAGAATTTTAAAGTGTGGATGTGTGTATGTTTGACTGGTTCACTTTGCTGTATAGCAGAAACTAACATAAGTTTGTAAATCAACAATACTCCAAAAAAATTATAATAAAAAAATAAAAATAACAAGCAAAAATAAGCTCAAAATGGATTAAAGACCTAAACGTAAGACCAAAAACTATAAAACTCTTAGAGGAAAACAAGCACAACACTCTATGACATAAATCCTCTATGACCTCCTTCCTAGAGTAACGGAAATAAAGACAAAAACAAACAAGTGGGATCTAATTAAACTTAAAAGCTTTTGCACAGCAAAGGAAACCATAAACAAGGCAAAGAGACAAACTTCAGAATGGGAGAAAATAACAGCGAATGAAATAACTTATAAAAGATTAATTTCCAAACTATACAAGCAGCTCGTGCAACTGAATGCCAGAAAAGCAAACAGCCCAATCAAAAAGTGGGCAGAAGGCCTAAGCAAACATTTCTACAAAGAAGACACACAAATGGCTAACGAGCACCTGAAAAGATGCCCAACATCACTCATTACGAGAGAAATGCAAATTAAAACTGCAATGAGATATCATCTCACGCCAGTCAGAATGGCCATCATGAAAAAGTCTAGCAACAATAAATGCTGGAGAGGGTTTGGAGAAAAGGGGACCCTCTTGCACTGTTGTGGGAACGTAAATGGATACAGCTGCCATGGAAGACAGTATGGATATTCCTTAAGAAGCTAGGAATGCAACTACCATATGACCCAACAATCCCACTACTGGGCACATGCCTTGAGGAAACCATAATTGAAAAAGACACGTGGACCCCAGTGTTTATTGCAGCACTATTTATGGTAACTAGAACATAGAACCAACCTGGATGTCGATCAACAGATGAATGGATAAAAAAGCTGAGGTATGTATATACAACGGAATATTACTCAGCCATATAAAGGAACACATTTGAGTCAGTTCTGATGAGACAGATGAACCCAGAGCCTTTTACACAGAGTGGAGTAAGTCAGAAAGGGAAAAACAAATATTGTACACTCGTGCATATACATGAAACCTAGAAAGATGGCACTGCTGGAGAACAGAGTGTGCACACAGGGGCAGGAAGGAGAGGGTGTGACGAATGAACGGAGTAGCATGGAAACACACATACTAACATACGTAAAACAGATAGCCAGTGGGAATTTGGTGTATGACCCAGGGAGCTCAAACCAGGACTCTGTGACAACCTTGAGGGGTGGGATGGGACGGGAGTGGGAGGGAGGAAGGGGGCATGTGTATACCTATGGCTGATTCATGTTGATGGATGGCAGAAACCAACACAATATCATAGGCAATTATTCTTCAATTAAAAATAAATAAATTTTTAAAAAATAAAAGAACAATGCGAACACACACACACACAAAGACCCTGACTAGCCTTACACTGGTCTGCCTCTGGCCTCATTGCTCCCTCATCCCTCCAAAGCTCCAGTCATCCTAGACTAACCCAAGTCTCCTGTAACGGACACTGTTGGTGGCCTTGTCCAGCCACCTTTAGCTGCTGGAGCACCCATCCCCCAGTTTCGGTTTCTGTGGGTGTTGCCTGCTAACAGCTCACAGCTTCCCCTTCTGCAGACAACTGCTCTTCAGTTCAATGCCTGCACAAATCCTCAGAGCCAACCCATGGCCAATAACCGATGGTCATGAAGGTCAAAATCTCACCCCAAGGTGAAGTCAACTCGGGGGTGTTATTCAGGCTCCAGGGAGCCCTGTAGGATCAGGCTAAGCCTAGGATCCAGTTAGGACCACCTCCTTGCTCAACTCTTTCTTCCATCTTACCCTCCTCCCGTGCGTATTGAATTTCTATGCAGAATATATCATGTGAAACGCTGGGCTAGGTGAATAACAACGTGAAATCAAAATTGCTGGGAGAAATATCAACAACCTCAGATATGCAGATGATACCATTCTAATGACAGAAAGTGAAGAACTGAAGAGCCTCTTCATGAGGATGAAAGAGGAGAATGAAAAAGTTGGCTTGAAGCTCAACATTCAAAAAACTAAGATCATGGCATCTGGTCCCATCACCCCATGGCAAACAGATGGGGGAAAAGTGGAAACAGTGACAGACTTTATTTTCTTGGGCTCCAAAATCACTGAGGACCATGACTGTAACCATGGAATTTAAAAGATGGTTGGTCCTTGGAAGGAAAACTATGACAAACCTAGAAAGCATGTTAAAAAACAAAGACATCATGTTGACAGCAAAGGTCCAATTAGTCAGAGCCATGGTCTTCCCAGTAATCACACATGGATGTGAAAGCTTAACCATAAAGAAGGCTGAGCCCCAAAGATCTGATGCTTTCAAACCGTGGTAATGAAGAAGAATCTTGAGAGTCCCTTGGACATCAAGGAGATCAAACCAGTCAACCATAAAGGAAATCAACCCTGAATATTCATTGGAAGGATTGATGCTGAAGCTGAAGGTCCAATATTTTGGCCACCTGATGAGAAGAGCCAACTCATTGGAAAAGACCCTGATGCTGCGAAAGATTGAAGGCGAAAGAAGGGGGCAATAGAGGATGAGATGGTTGGATGGTTTCACTGACTCAACGGACCTGAGTTGAGCAAACTTCAGGAGATAGTGAAGGTCAGAGAAGCCTGGTGCTGCAGTCCATGGGGTCACAAAGAGTTAGAAACAACTTAGAGGGTTTGCACACAAAATCTCTTCCCCTCACTCATCCTTTGCTATGCCCTCCATCAATCAACCCCAAAATAAGAATCCTCATGGCAGAGTCAGCTTTCAGGGGAGCCTAGGAACCCCTTCCCACCATTAGACACCAAGCTGTCTCCAACAACACAAGACCCTACACATGGACATCACCAGATGGTCAATACCAAAATCAGGTTGATTATATTCTTTTCAGCCAAAGAAGGAGAAGCTCCATACAGTCAGCAAAAACAAGACTAGGAGCTGACTGTGGCTCAGATCATGAACTCCTTATTGCCAAATTCAGAATTAAATTAAAGGAAGTATGGGAAATCACTAGACCATTCAGTTATGACCTAAATCAAATCCCTTATGATTATACAGGGGAAGTGACAAATATATTCAAGGGATTAAATCTGATAGACAGAGTGCCTGAAGAACTATGGACGGAGGTCCGTGACATTGTACAGGAGGCAGTGATCAAGACCATCCCCAAGAAAAAGAAATGCAAAAAGGCAAAATGGTTTTCTGAAGAGGCCTTACAAATAGCTGAGAAAAGAAAAGAAGCTAAAGGCAAATTAGAAAAGGAAAGATATACCCATTTGAATGCAGAGTTCCAAAGAATAGCAAGGAAGGATAAGAAAGCCTTCCTCAGTGATCAGTGCAAAGAAACAGAGGAAAACGATAGAATGGGAAAGACTACAGATCTCTGCAAGAAAATTAGAGACACCAAGGGAACATTTCATGCAAAGATGGCCTCAATAAAGGATAGAAGTAGTATGGGCCTAAAAAAAAGCAGGAGATATTAAGAAAAGACAGCAAGAAAACACAGAAGAACTATACAAAAAAGATCTTCATGACCCAGATAACCATGATGGTGTGATCACTCACCTTGAGCCAGACATCCTGGAATGCAAAGTCAAGTGGGCCTTAGGAAGCATCACTATGGATAAAGCTAGTGGAGGTGATGGAATTCCAGGTGAGCTATTTCAAATCCTAAAAGATGATGTTGTGAAAGTGCTGCATTCAATATGCCAGCACATTTGGAAAACTCAGCAGTGGCCACAGGACTGGAAAAGGTCAGTTTTCATTCCAATCCCAAAGAAAGGCAATGCCAAAGAATGTTCAACTACCACACAATTGCACTCATCTCACACGCTAGTAAAGTAATGCTCAAAATTCTTCAAGCCAGGCTTCAACAGTATGTGAACTGTGAACTTCTAGATGTTTAAGCTGGATTTAGAAAAGGCAGAGGAACCAGAGATCAAATTGCCAACATCCATTGGGTCATTGAAAAAGCAAGAGAGTTCCNTCTCAGTTCAAAAGTCAGAGATGACTTCCCTGCTGTCTGATCAATAATAACCACCCACCACCATCTAGACACTCTCTACCCTGCTACTCGACATCCTTTTCCTCCATGAAGATACTTTCTAAATAAACTCAAACTGAGCTCACATCTTTGCTCAGCCTTATCTAGATGTGTATAAGAGACAGGACCTGCCTCCTGAGACATCTGTATGCAGGTCAAGAAATAACAGTTAGAATTGGACATGGAACAACAGACTGGTTCAAATTGGGAAAGGAGTATGTCAAGGCTGTATATTGTCACCCTGCTTATTTAACTTATATGCAGAGTACATCAGGAGAAATGCTGGGTTGGATGAAGCACAAGCTGGAATCAAGACCACCAGGATAATTATCAATAACCTCAGATATGCAGATGACACCACCCTTATGGCAGAAAATGAAGAAGAACTAAAGAGCCTCTTGATGAAATAAAGAAGAGAGTAAAAAAGTTGGCTTAAAATTCAACATTCAGAAAAACTAAGATCATGGCATCTGGTTCCATCAATTCATGGCAAATAGATGCAGAAACAATGGAAACAGTGAGAGACTTTATTTTGGGGAGCTCCAAAATCACTGAAGATGATGACTGCAGCCATGAAATTAAAAGACACTTACTCCTTGGAAGAAAAGTTATGACCAACCTAGATAGCATATTCAAAAACAGAGACATTATTTTGCCAACAAAGGTCCATCTAGTCAAAGCTATGTTTTTTCTAGAAGTCATGCATGGATGTGAAAGTTGGACTATAAAGAAAGCTGAGCACCGAAGAATTGATGCTTTTGAACTGTGGTGTTGGAGAAGACTCTTGAGAGTCCCTTGGATGGCACGGAAATCCAACCAGTCCATCCTAAAGGAAATCAGTCCCGGATATTCATTGGAAGGACTGATGCTGAAGCTGAAACTCCAATACTTTAGCCAGCTGATGTGAAGAACAGACTCATTGGATAAGACCCTGCTGCTGGAAAAGATTGAAGGCGAGAGGAGAAGGGAACAACAGAGGATGAGATGGTTGGATGGCATCACTGACTTAATGGAACTGAGTTTGAGTAGGCTCTGGGTGTTGGTGATGGGCAGGGAAGCCTGGTGTGCTGCAGTCCGTGGGATCACAAAGAGTCAGACACGACTGAGCGACTGAACTGAGCTGAACTGTGTTAAGGTCTGTCATGGATACTCATGAGTCCCATAGCCTATGTATGTTTCCTGTGTAAATATCACCTCTTGAGAGGGCAGCAGAGCTTTCCAGCGTAAATATCACCTCTTCCAGGGACTTCCCGTGTAACTATCACCTCCACCAGGGAGCCTTCCAGTGTAATTATCATCTCCCCCAAGAAGCTTTCCCATATAAATATCATCTCTTACAGGAAACCCTCCCTGCCCTCCACTTCAAGATGAGGGACTTCTGTGCTTCCCCAAATCCCAACACTCAGCATGACCTATGCCTATTGGAAAGAATGAAAGTGAAGTGTTTGTTGCTCCACCGTGTCCGACTCTTTGCAACCCAGTGGACTGTAGCCCACCAGGCTCCTCTGTCCATGGAATTCTGCAGGCAAGAACACTGGAGTGGGAGGCCACTTCCTTCTTCAGGATAACTTCCTGACCCAGGGACAGAACCTGGGCTTCCCGCATTACAGGCAGACTCTTTACTGTCTGAGCCATCAAGTCTGCTTCCTTCAAAGACTGGGAGCATCCCAGGGCCTGGAAAGGGACTCTGTGGGACACCGTATCCTAGAAAATGAAGAAACAAAAGAAGAAGAGAAAAGGGGAACTAATGAATGTCCTGATCCTCCCCTGACCCCAGAGAGATGACCGGAGACTTGACGCATCTGGGGGTGAGCAGCAGCAGCCTTTCTCCTGGACTAAAGGGAAAGGAGCGCTGAGAGGGGAACGGGAGATAAAGGCCGGAGCCACTGCTTTCTCTGGACGATTCCTAGTTACCCTGGGCTCCTCAGACCCCTGCCAAGTAGGGGTGATTTACTGACAATTCCGCAGAACTGTACCCGGCTCAATGACTCCCTAGGATGACCCTTAGAACTTGGCATATAGCCATCCTCTCAGTGAGATACAAAGCAAGTCAACAAGAGGAAAGTACTGGGACTTCCCTTGTTGTCCAGTGGTTCAGACTCCATGCTTCCAAGGCAGGGGGCCTGGGTTTGATCCCTGGTTGGAGAACTAAGATCCAAATGCCAGCAAAAAAATATATATATATACATTAAAGAAAAAAAACAACAACAACAACAAAAAAGAGGAACAGGATGAAGTCCAGAGGAAATTACGTTCAATCTTCCAGGACTGCCTAGGGCCAGGAGTGGAGGGAGGAAAGGATGATCAAAGGGATGAAGAAAATGTAGGAGGAATGACGTAAATGTTCTTTATCTTGAGTGCAACAGAGTTTGTCAAAATGCACCAAATCTTACACTGTGAAAAGAAACAGTTTGTTGTATGTAAATCACTCTCTTGATAAAATTGTTAAGATTAACTCCAAAATAAAGAGTACCCAGCACTCTGTCAAATTATTTTATTGTGCATGCCACATGAAGAGACCAAATTGTTAGATTTTGTGTACTATGTGTAAAGGGACCAAATTATTTTTATATTATTTATATTATATAAGTGGATATTTATACTTATATATTTATATTATATAAATGGATCAGAAGACATGTGCTTAGAGGATCACTAGTGAATTGTGTCCTCTTTTCCATTTAAGCATTCATTTAAATAGATAGCTAATCTTGGGACTTTCCTGGTGATCCAGTGGCCAAGACTCTGAGCTCTCAATGCAGGGGATGGGGATTTGATCCCTAGTTAAGTCATTAGATCCCTCATGTTGCGATTAAAGATCTGGCATGCTGCAACATAGTTCAAAGATCTTGCAATGCCCCTAATCTAAGCCAGGCATAGCTAAAGAAATATTTTTTTTAATAGATAGCTGATCTTATTTCACAACTATAAAGACCTCAGAAAGCTTAGAAACAATCTAAATGTACACTCTCTTTAAAACTGAAATGAAACCACAAACGCTAATACAGCGTGTGTCTCCTAACTGCGCCCAGACAGATAAGAAATGTTCCTTGGAAGTCCTTCTTCATCCAGAGTAACAACATCGTTACACCCGTGAGCCTACACAGTGAACATGTTTTAATCTCATGTAATCTAATGCAACATTCCTCTCTGAGTGCGTTGCTGGTGTTTGCAGGCTTTGCTGCACACCTACTCTCCCTCTGCAAAATAACTGCAGAAACTTAGTTCTCCGAATGGTTTTCTAGTGATTATTCCATCTCACGGCTAGAGGAACTGTAAGCAGACCTCGTTTGGACAGAACCAAAAGTATCTACAGAAGAGGATGTGCACAGACAGAGCTGTGAGAGAAAAATAAGAAGTCTTCATATTTGCTCCCCAAACACAGGGTAATCAGGGGACAGAATTTGAAGAAGCAACTCTCCAACAGCGTAAGAGGAAGGTGGGCCTCCAGGTCTGAGCCTCTGCAACTGTCAAAGATTCTGGAAGGAGTGGAACATCAGAAGGAGACAACCCTTGAGGACTTCCCTGGAGGTCCAGTGGTTAAGACTCTGTGCTTCCAATGCAGGGAGCAAACGTTCAGTCCCTGGTCAAGAAACTAGATCCCACACGCCACGTGGCCTGGCCAAGAAAGAACAGGACAGCCCAAACCAGGGATAATTCTGCCCATGAGCTTAGAACACACTGGCAGATAGAGCTAGTATCAGAGCCTTCCTTTGCTGAGGCTTTCCATAACAAAATCCTACAGGTGGCGCTAGTGGTAAAGAAACAGCCTGCCCAAGAGGAGACACAGAGATGTGGGTTTCATCCCTGGGTCGGGAAGATCCCCAGGAGGAGGAAGTGACAACCCACTCCAGTATTCTTGACTGGAGAATCCCACGGACATAGGAGCCTGGCGGGCTACATGGAGTCGCAAAAGAGTCAGACGCAACTGAGTACTCGTGTGTGCTCACACACACACCACACACATGTAGGTGGCTTAAGCAACAGACAGACGTTCTCGCATGGTCTGGAGGCCGGCTGCCCACAGTCAAGATGACAGCAGGGCTGGGTCTCCCTGTGGCTCTCTCATCTTGTAGACAACCGTCCTCTCCCTCTGTGCTCACAGGGTCGTCCCTCTGCTCAGGTGTCCGTGTTCTAACCTCCTCTTCTCTTAAGAACACAGCCCTTGCGGGTCAGAGCCCGCCCTAATGACCTCCTTTAACTTCATCACCTCTGTGAAGACTGCCATCTCCAAGAACACTCACATTCTGAGGACCTGGAGTTGAAAACTTTAACACACATGCTTTGTTCAGAGACGGTGACACATTTCAGTCCATCACACTCACATTCCAGCTCCAACCACTTAGCATGTGACCTTAAAATGTGATACCCTCTGTGATCCTCAGTCTTCTCATCTACTGAAAAATATGTCTACTTCTGGAAAGAACCTAAATGTCCGTTGATGGAGGAGTAAGTAAAAAAAGATGTGGCCTGTCTATACGATGGAATACTACTCAGCCATGAAAAAGAATGAAATCCTGTCATTTATAGCAACATACACGGGCCTAGAGATTCTCATACTAAGTGAAGTAAATCAGACAAAGGCAAATATCAGATGTGCAATCTAAAACATGATACGAATGATCTTATTTACCAAACAGAAATAGGCTCCCAGACATAGAAAATAAACTTATGGTTACCAAAGGGGAAGAAGGAGGGGAAAATTCAGAGTTCAACAGATGCACACTGCTACACATAAAATAAGCAAAGGTTACTGTAGTGGCCTGGTGTGCTGCAATTCATGGGATCGCAAAGAGTCGGACACGACTGAGCGACTGAACTGAACTGAGTGGCCCAGTTGGTAAAGAATCTGCCTGCAATGCAGGAGTTACGGGTTCGATCCCTGGGTCGGGAAGATCCCCTGGAGGAGGAAATGGCAACTCATTCTAGTATTCTTGCCTGGGAAATCCAATGGGCAGAGATTTTCACATGTCATGAAATATTGTTCTAGTTTGGATTTTCTTCAACCATTTTTTTACTTTTTGGCTGAACCATGCGACTTGTGGGATCTTAGTTCCCCTCTCAAGCATCGACTCCACACCCCTTGCAGTGAAAGTGCTGAGTACTAACTGCTGGACTGCCAGGTAATTCCCTCTTCATCCACTTAAATGTAAAAAACACTCATAGAAGCACTATTCCCAAAAGCCAAAAGGTGGAAACAGCCCAAATATCTGTCAACAGATGAGTGGATATGCAAAATATGCTATATCTATCTGTTACACAGTTAACAAATCAGCTCTTCACATTGAGTGGCCAAAGTATTACAGCCTCAGCATCAGACTCTGGTGCCGGGAAAGACTGAAGGCGAAAGGAGAAGGGAGCGATAGAAAATGAGAAGGTTGGATAGCATCACCGACTCAAAGGACATGAGTCTGAGAAAACTCTGGGGGATCGTGAAGGACAGGAAAGCCTGGGATGCTGCCGTCCATGGGGCAGTAGAGTCTGACCCAACTTAGCAACCAAACAACAACCACAGTCTGTTACCCAACCACACTTGGATCCAATATATTATGTATATTTACCACAATAAAATATAGCGTTTTACAAATCTTCAAACTTGTAGCTTAACTCAGGATGAGTTTTGATCTCCCCTTGTCCCCCTAACAAAGCACTTTTGTGCAGAACACAAGTATATATAGAAACACCAGCTTCCCATCAAGGTTAGAAAAAATCCCATTTCCATCATGGTTTGTCTCTGCCAACCTCTTACTTCTCTCTTTTCTCTATTTCAGCCACTTTGGCCTTATTACTAATTCTTGATTTCACCAAACTCATTCTTCATACCTCCATAAAGTGGGTTTTTTAAAAAAAAAAGAAGAAGAAGAAGAAGCTGTGTCCTACATCTGACTTCCTTGCCTGAAATTCTACTATTAGAGAGTCATTCCTTTGGCTAAACGCCTTTCTCTTCCAGGAAACACAGGGTACTGACTCAACAGTCTCCTCAGAGCCTTTTCACTTTTCATTTCCTCTGTTTAAAACACACATTTTTCCTCCTCACTTTTCCACGATGCACTCTCTCCATTCATTTGGCATCTCAGTTCAAAAGTCAGAGATGACTTCCCTGCTGTCTGATCAATAATAACCACCCACCACCATCTAGACACTCTCTACCCTGCTACTCGACATCCTTTTCCTCCATGAAGATACTTTCTAAATAAACTCAAACTGAGCTCACATCTTTGCTCAGCCTTATCTCCTGCCCCTTCTTGTTTACAGAGGTCAGTGTGGCCAGAACAATTAGAATAATGCAAATTACATAAGGTCCTATGGGTCATCCTAAGGATTCAGCTTGGTGCCTGAATCATATGATATTGATTGTGCTTTTGCAGAATGGATTGGAAATTGGGGAGACCTTTACAAAAGTCAGTGAACATGATGATACTAATGACTTGAAATAAACTGTGACAAGTGTAAAGTGCCATGCCAGCATCCACTGAATAAACCCCCTTACCCCATGGCTCCATTCTCCTGCAGTTTAAAACTCAAACTTTTTTTGGCTGAGCTGGGTCTTTTTTTTTATGCGCTCCACCGGCTCTGCGTTGCTGAGGGGGCACTCCTGTGGCGAGCAGGGTCTACTCTCCAGTTGTGGTGGATGAGCTTCTCATTGCAGCGGCTTCTCTTAACGGCAGTTCAGGGACTCCAGCGTGCCGGCTTCAGGAGTTGCTACCTGCAGGTTCAGTAGTTTTAGCTTCCAGGCTTAGTTGCCCCACAGCATGTGGAATTTTCCTGGACTAAGGATCGAAACTGTGTCCCTTGCACGGGCTAGAGGATTCCTATGCACTGTGTTAGTGCCTCAGTCCTGTCCGACTCTTTGTGACCCCATGGACTGTAGCCTGCCGGGTTCCTCTGTCCATGGAATACTGGAGTGGGTTGCCATTCCCTTCTCCGGGGGATCTTCCCAACCCAGGGATCGAACCCAGGTCTCCCACATTGCAGGCAGATTCCTTGCAGTCTGAGCCCGCAAGGAAGCATGTACCCACGAGGGAAGTCCCAAAGCTCAAACTTGTAAGCCTGATGTAGGGCCCGCCCTCCAGCCTGGTCACAGAAGTAGGAAGTTTAGAATCCGCCATGGCCACTAGAGGGCAGCGCACAGCTTCAAATTGGTGAAGCGGGAACACAGTGCAAAAAGCTTTCCCCTGACCTGAGCCATTCCTGCCTCCTCTCAAACGTTGTCCTGAGTCGCCGAGGACAGGCTTTCATCAAGTCAACAGTCCCCATGAAATGTGATAGGAACCCAACGTGGAAATCTACCGCAAAAGTCAATTTGGGGAGGTGATGAAGATGTTTATGACCTAGATAGTGGTGATGCTTTTGTAGGAGGATGAAAGAGAGAGCGTGTGTTAGTCTCCGGTGTGTGTCTGACTCTTTGCGACCCCCATGGACTGTAGCCCGCCAGGCTCCTCTGTCCATGGGATTCTCCAGGCAAGAATACTGGAGTGGGTTGTCATTTACTTCTCGAGGGCATCTTCCCTGCCCAGGGATCAAACTCAGGTCTCCTGCATTACAGGCAGATTCTTTACCATCTGAGCTACCAATGTGGATAGAACGTGAAAGTGAAAGAAAGTGAAGTCGCTCAGTCGTGTCCGACTCTTTGCGACCCCATGGACACTAGGCTTCTCCATCCATGAGATTTTCCAGGCAGGAGTACTGGAGTGGGTTGCCATTTCCTTCTCCAGGGAACTTCCCGACCCAGGGATCGAACCCATGTCTCCCACACTGTAGACAGACGCTTTACCGTCTCAGCCACCAGGAAGATACCAGTGTGGGTAGGTATCCCCAAACTCATTGCTATGTATACACTCAATGTGTACAATTTTTATATTAATATGTCAATCATACCTCAATAAACTAGGTTCAAAACGAAAGAAAAAAATGCCCTGTGCCTGACTTCATTGGCATTCCACCATTAGACAGTCATTTCTTTGGCTTTAATATTTCTCTTCCAAGAGATATAGGGTACTAACTCAACAGCACAAGCTGAGCCCTGGAAGGGATTAAAGAATTAGGAAGAGCCTTTGTGTCACAGTAAAAGGTTCTGGGCAGAGCCCACTGCACATACAGCAGGGGTCTTTTCAAGAGTATAATTAGTAAGAGTTAGTGGCTCAGTTGTATCCAACTCTTTGCAACCCCGTGGACTGTAGCCTGCCAGTCTTCTCTGTCCATGGAATTCTCCAGGCAAGAATACTGGAGTGGGTTGCCATTTCCTTCTCCAGGGGATCTTCCCCACCCTGGGATCATACCCAGGTCTTCTGCATTGCAGGCAGATTCTTTACCATCTGAGGCCACTTGGGAAGCCCTTAAACACACGCTTATCCTCCGAAGACCTAGATCCAACCTCTCCTTCCAGGAAACTCATTCCTGTTGCCTCCTCCAGCTCTGGTTTCTCCCTCTTGCCCCAGCCTGGCCACATGAAGCTGTGAGTGTTTGTATCCAACGACTCTGACCTGAGACCTCTAGGGATCCCGTCCCTACGCTTTGGGGTGGATGAACTGAGGGTGGGATTGGGGTACCTCTGGGCAGTGTAATGATGCTGCAGGGCCAGAAGTATCAAGGGCTCTTTCTGTTGTTCAAACCTGGGCTCATATAAGCAGGCTTGTGAACAAGCACAGGCGCACACACAGACACACACCCTGCTCTCCACTTCCCCAAGCCAAGGAGGTAGGTGCACTATTCCCAATATCCACCAGAGGGCAGGCGTGGCTTAATTTGGGGCTATCTGCCGTCTCTGGGGTCGCACAGAGTCGGACACGACTGAAGCGACTCAGCAGCAGCAGCAGCATTTGCAATGCGCACGCGAGCGTGTGTGTGTGTGTGTGTGTGTGTGTGTGAGACAGAGAGAGAGAGAGAGACAGAGACAGAGAGAGAGAGATTACAGGTTTGGTTTTGTTTTTCCCTTTGGATGATGGCCATTCTGACCGGATGGCTTTGGGTTTCCCAAGTGGCGCTAGTGGTAAAGAACCCACCTGCCACTGCAGAAGACAAGAGACAAAGGCTGGATCCTTGGATCTGATCAGGAAGGTCCCCTGGAGAAGGAAATGGCAACCCGCTCCAGTGTTCTTGCCTGGGAAATCCCATGGACAGAGGAGCCTGGAGGGCTACGGTCCATAGGGTTGCAAAGAGTGGGACCCGATTGAAGCTACTTAGCACACACGCATTCTGATCAGTGTGAGGTGATGCCTCATTGTAGTTTTGATTTGCGTTTCTCTAATAATTAGTGCCAATAAAGGTCCATCTAGTCAAGGCTATGGTTTTTCCAGTAGCCATGTATGGATGTGAGAGTCAGACTAGAAAGAAAGCTGAGCGCAGAAGAATTGATGCTTTTGAACTGTGGTGTTGGAGAAGACTCTTGAGAGTCCCTTGGACTGCAAGGAGGTCCAACCAGTCAATCCTAAAGGAGATCAGCCCTGGGATTTCTTTGGAAGGACTGATGCTGAAGCTGAAACTCCAGTACTCTGGCCACCTCATGCGAAGAGTTGACTCATTGGAAAAGACCCTGATGCTGGGAGGGATTGGGGGCAGGAGGAGAAGGGGACGACAGAGGATGAGATGGCTGGATGGCATCACCGACTCGATGGACATGAGTCTGAGTGAACTCCAGAAGTTGGTGATGGACAGGGAGGCCTGGAGTGCTGCAGTTCATGGGGTCGCAAAGAGTCGGACACGACTGAGCGAGTGAACTGACCTGACGAATTAGCGGTGGCGAACGTCTTTTCATGTGCTGGCTGGGCATCTTCTGATGTTTATAAATGTACCTGTTTGATCCAACGGATATACGTCTGATTGTGTTTGAAGTCTGTCCACCAGTTTCACCTGTGGATGTCTTCACCTGAGTAGGTTCCCAGGGCAGGGTGTATTGTTTGAGGATGTTGTATCTGTCTGTCTGTCTGCTTGTTTCAGGTACCATATGGTGTGTGCTGGGGTGTGTCTCTGCACCTGGCTGAGTAGACACATGTCTCCGTACCTGTCTCTATAAGTCAGTTGGACAGGTGCACCTCTGAATTGCCAGCTGAAAGCCCATGTCAGTACTTTTGCACCTCTGTGTAGGCGTTTCTGATCTTATTTCAGTCAGTTTCAGTATTTGGGGAGGGGAGTATTCGGGGTCTGGGATCTGTTGGCCTGGTGCAATGAGGGGAGGACATCTGTGTGCATCCCTAGAGATGTCAGCTTGCCATCAGATGTGGGCAGAGCCTTTCTGTGTCCACCTGCATGCCTGCTTTCCAGTCTATTTGCTGTATTTGCCTGTGTATTTGGGGGGCTGTGTTTCTTCATGACAGTCAGTGCACCTGCTTGGCTTGTTATGTGTCTGTTTCATCACAAGGGCCTTTATAACCATCACGTGTGTTATGGGTTAAATTGCATTGACATCCCCCCCGCCACAAATAGAGACCTAACACCCAGGACCCCAGAATGTGACCTTATCTAGAAATAGGATCTTGGCAGATATGGTGAGTTAATTTGAGGCCACACTGGAGTAAGGGGGGCCCTTAATCCAGTTGGTTTGGTATCCTTATGGTGGTTTAGTTGCTAAGGCATGCCTGACTCTTTTGTGACCCCATGGACTGTAGCCCGCCTGTAGGAGGACAGGCTCCTCTGTCCATGGGATTTCCCAGGCAAGAATACTGGAGTGGGTTGCCATTTCCTTCTCCAGGGGCTCTTCCAGACCCAGGAATAGAACCCATGTTTCTTGCAATGCAGGCGGATTCTTTGCCAACCGAGCCACCGGGAAGCCAGTGTCCTTATAGAAAGGAGAAATTTCTTTGTTTTTTTAATTTGTTTTCACCTCATGGCTTGCAGAATCTTACTTTCCAACCTGAGGATCAAACTCTGGTCCTTGGCAATGAAAGCACAGAGTCCTAACCACTGGACCGTGAGGGAATTCCCCAGGAGGGAGAGACTGGACGCAGGCGCACAAGTAGGATGCTGTGTGAACACTGGAGTTGTGCTCCCACAAGGCAAGAAGCTACCAAGAGGTGAGAGAGCGAGGTGCCTGAAACAGATTTCTCTCCACCTTCTTCAGAGGGAGAACAGCCTCTGCTGACACCTTGATCTTGAACTTTTGGTCCCCAGAACTGTGAGGTAATCAATTTGTTTGGTTTAATTAAGCCATTCATGGCAGGAAAGCAATGACAAACCTAGACAGTGTGTTCGAAAGCAAAAACAGTTTGCTGACAAAGGTCCATACAGTCAAGGCTATAGTTTTTCCAGTGGTCATGTACAGATGGGAGAGTTGGACCATAAAGAAGGTTGAGCACCAAAGAATTGATGCTTTTGAACTGTGGTGTTGGAGAAGACTCTTGAGAATCCCTGGGACTGCAAGAAGATCCAACCAGTCCACTCTAGAGGAAATCAGGACTGAATATTCATTGGAAGGACTGATGCTGAAGCTGGAGCTCCAATACTTTGGACACCTGATGCAAAGAGTCGATTCATTGGAAAAGACGCTGATGGTGGGAAAGATTGAAGGCAGGAGGAGAAGGGGACGACAGAGGATGAGATGGTTGGATGGCATCACTGACTCGATGGACATGAACTTGGGCAAACGCTGGGAGGTGGTGAGGGACAGGGAAGCCTGGAGTGCTGTAGTCCATGGGGTTGCAAACAGTCAGACATGACTTGGCGACCAAGTGACAATGACAACAATCAGGCCCCTCAGTTTGTGGTAGTCAGCTGTGGCACCCTGAGCAAACAAATTCAGCGTGTTTGTGTGCGTGCATCCCCAGCTGGGGCGCCACTGACAGCCAGAGCCAGGGGCGTTCCCGGTTAGGGCGGCGCGGGGCTGCCCCCGCTCTACTTACTTGTTGCTGGCTGCGCTGGGTCTTTGTTGCTGCACATGGACTTTCCCCAGCTGCAGCGAGCGGGGCTACTCTGTTGTGGTGTGTGGGCTTCTCACTGCGGGGCTTCTTTTGCTGCGGATCATGGGCTCCAGAGGGCTGGCTTCAGGGGTTGTGGCACAGGGGCTTAGTTGCTCCCCGATATTTGGGATTCTCGCAGAACGGGGTTTGAACCTTGTCCCTTGCATTGGCAGGCAGATTCCTAATCTCTGGACCCCTTGCCCTGAAGTCCTTGCCCTGTGTCCCTTTGAACCTCTCTATGCCAATATGTTTGGGTGACAGCTGTTCCCGGGAACCCAACTCTACAGGCCACACCAGGGCACACCTGAGGCCGCCCCTCACCTCCGCCAGCCAGTAAGAAGTGGCCTCCTTCAGCAGCTGTCTGCCTGGTCCCTGGCAGGGTGTGTAAAACCACTTCTCCAGCCCCTTACTCTCTCCCTCCCCCTCTGAGCACAGTAAACTCCTGGTAATTTTCAGAACCTACAAGGCTCACATTCATTTCTCTTTCCCCTAGACCCACCCCATTTTTCTTTTTTTCAAATTGAAGTATAGCTGATTTACAGTATTGTGTTAGTTCTAGGGGTACAGCAAAGTGATTCAGTTATACATACTTTTTTTTCTGGATTTCTTCCCATACAGATTGTTACAAGATATTGAGCATAGTTCCCTATACTAGAGAGTAGGTCCTTATTGTTTGCCTATTTTATACAGTCTGTAGACGTTAATCTCATATGCCTAATTTATCTCACCCTCCCCGTTTTGCCCTTTGGTAACCACAGGTTTTTCAAATCTACGAGTCTGTTTCTATTTTGTAAATAAATAATTGTGGTTTTTTTTTTAGTTTCCACGGATAAGTGATAGCATACAGTATTTTATTTTTCTGATTCACTTTGCTTAGTATGATAACCTCTAGTCCATCCATGTTACCACAGATGACAAGATTTCATTCGTATTATGGTTGAGTACTATTCAGTACTATTGAGTACTATGGTTGAGTCCTGTGTGTGTGTGTGTGTGTGTGTGCACGTCTTTAGCACACACGTCTGTTGATGGTGTTGATGGTGCGTCCCAATCCTTAGAAGGACACTAGTCCCATTGACTTAGGGTCCACCCTAATGACGTCACTCTAACTTAATTAGCTCTTTAAAGAACCCATCTTCGAATACAGTCAACATCACAGATTCCTTCTTATCACACAAGTGAGTGAATAAATCAATGAATTAATGAAGGAATGATAGAAAGGGCTTTCTGGCAGGTTCTGATTTTATTCCGTGTATTCACTGCTTCTCCCTGGTTGAGGAGTAAACCTTTGCCAACTGATGTTGCTCTGGCCAATGAGACGTCTTCTTTTCATTCCCAAGAAGAAATACGAGGAAACAGCCAAGTGGTCCAGTCATTTCTCTGTTACTCCTGCCACAAGCCTGGCACATCCCAAGGCTGCAGTGCCTTCTCCTTCCAGAAGCTTCTTCAGCAGAGTTGAGGCCAATGCATGAAAGGATTATTGGACGTTGAGATGAGAAATCATTTGTTACAGTAGCAACACTCAGCCCAAGGTGACAGATTTTTTTTCTCCTAAGAGTTATTCCTTCAGGAAATCTACCAAAGATGTGACTTCCGGGGTTTCAAAAGCCTAAGGAAAGATTCTGGTGCTCACTTCAGCAGCACAAATATTAAAATTGGAACAGCCCCTGTGCAAGGATGACAGCAAATTTGTCAAGCGTCCCATATTTTTGACATGGATGGACCTGGAGCCTGTCATACAGAGTGAAGTCTGACGGAGAAAAACAAATACTGTATACTAACACATGTATGTGGGATCCAGAAAAATGGTATAGATGATCACACTCACAAAACAGAAACAAAGATACAGATGCCGAGAAGAAATGAATGGACACCAAGGGGGGAAGGAGGGAGGGTGGGATGAACTGGGAGATTAGGACTCACATATGCACACTATCATTACTGTGTATAAAATAGGTAAATAATGATAACCTACTGTACAGCAGCTGGAACTGTATACAATGCTCTGTGGTGACCTAAATGGGAAGGAAATCCAAAAAAGAGGAGACACATGCGTACACATAGCTGATTCACTTTGCCGTACAGTAGAAATTAACATAACATTGTAAAGCAACCTTTGCCGACAAAGGTCCACATGGTCAAAGCTACGGTTTTTCCAGTAGTCATGTGCAGATGTGAGAGTTGGACCATAAAGAAGGCTGAGCGTCGAGGAATTTTTGCTTTCAAATTGTGGTGCTTGAGAAGATCCTTGAGCAAGAGTCTTGGACTCTGGACAGCAAGGAGATCAAACCAGTCGGTCCTAAAAGAAATCAACCCTGACTATTCATTGGAAGGACTGATACTGAAGCTGAAGCTCCAGTACTTTGGCCTTCTGTAACGAAGATCTGACTCATTGGAAAGGCCCCTGATGCTGTAAAGATTGAGGGCGGGAGAAGAAGGGGACGACAGAGCATGAGATGGTTGGGTAGCCTCACCGACTCGATGGATGTGAATTTGAGCAGACTCCATGAGATGGTGAAGGACAGGGGAGCCTGGCGTGCTGCAGTCCACGGGGTCGCAAAGAGCCCGACACGACTTAGTGACCCAGCAGCAACAATCTGTGAGTGTAAAATTCTCTCCTGCCACATGGGAGTCCATTTCCGTATTTCAGGCCTTGTTTGTCTTTATATTCTAACCTCTTTTATTTTCTATTTGGATATAGCCAATTAACAATGTTGTGATAGTTGCACATGAATAGTGAAGGGACCCAGCCACATATACACACGTGTCCATTCTCCCCCAAACTCCCCTCCCATCCAGGCCGCCACATGACCTTGAGCAACGGAGTTCCATGTGCTACACGCAGCAGGTGCCTGTTGGTTATCCATTTTAAATATAGCAGCGTGCACATATCCATCCCAAACTCCCTAGCTAGCCCTTCCTCCCATCCTCCCCCCACCACCCCACACCACCGGCAACCGTAAGTTCATTCTCTAAGTCTTGGAGGTCTTATTTTAAATGAATGAGAAAGGTGACAGAGCTGGAAAGCAGGAATCGGTGAAGGGGCTTGTGCCTGTCCCAACTCCCTCTCCCGCCATTCCCCTCGCAGGGCTGACACAGTCCATCCATTCATCGTTTTATTGGAAGTAGTTGCCTGGAGCCCCACCTTCTCAAGGGGACCAGAGAGAAAATGCATGTGTTATAAATTAACCATGGCAGGGCATCATCCCTGGAGCCCTGCCAGCTGGACGCTAGCCCGCCACAGTCCGCGGACTCTCAGCCCACCAGGATCTGTCCCAGCTCCTGGCCCCACTGCCTGTTCTTCCTGGGCTTGGAGCCTGGAATCTCTTGTCTCTCTGCCCATGCGCCAAGGCTCAGCAGTACTCAGAATAGTCCTCTTCCACATAGTTGGAGGGGAACCAGCCAACCTGGAAGGAGACAGGGGCGCGGTCAGGGCGGCCTCTCCGCGCATCCTCCCGCGGTTCCGTGACACTCCAGCCAGGTTTCCTCCTGCCTCAGGGCCTTTGCACCTGCCACACCTTCTACCCCAGAGAGCACCTCCCCGGATACACCCTCAGCTGACCACCATCCTCCCGTCCTTTACTCACGTGTCACCTTATCCATAAGGACTTCTAACCATCCTATTTAAGCACTGCAAACCTCACCCGCCCCGACACTCTTCACCTCCACTTGCTACTTTTCCATAACACTTTTCACTGTCTAATTGATTATATATGCTACTTATTTATGGACTTGTTCTCTGCTCCCCCTCCCTTCACTACAACAGGGCAGGGATTTTTGTCTGTCTTATTCATCACTGAGTTCCAAAAACCTAGAGCCCTTTGCTGGAACACAGTAAATACTTAATAAATATTTGTTGAAAAAATAGATTGATGGATGGATGGATGGATGAACAATGGATGGATGAATGGAATGATGGATGATGGATAGGTGAACAATGTATAGATGGACAAAATGATAGATGGATGGATGGATGGGTGGGTGGGTGAGTGGGTGGATGGATGGATGGCTAGAACAATGGATGGGTGGATGGGTGGATGAATTATTTATAGCCCAGACCTTCCTAAACGCCCCAGAAGGCTCCCTCACACCCTATTTGTCCTCCATTGTGCAATAAATTTACCCTCTATGGCTCCTAAAACTGTTCTCCAGAGGTCACTTATGTTTCCTTCTGGTAGAATTTAAGCTCCTAACCTCTGTCCTTATCTTCATTCAACAAGTATTTTTTGANTAGCCCAGACCTTCCTAAACGCCCCAGAAGGCTCCCTCACACCCTATTTGTCCTCCATTGTGCAATAAATTTACCCTCTATGGCTCCTAAAACTGTTCTCCAGAGGTCACTTATGTTTCCTTCTGGTAGAATTTAAGCTCCTAACCTCTGTCCTTATCTTCATTCAACAAGTATTTTTTGAGAAACTGATACAAGCAAGGCAATATGCTGGAGACTAGAAATTCATCAGCAGATGAAATAAAGAAGACTCTCCACCTTTGTGAGACAAAAATGAGAAGCAAAGCTTTCTGAGAAAATTTGAGTTCCCTCCTGAAAGTCCAAATTCAGGCAAAGAACACAGAAGACAAAAGTAGTTGGTCTGCCTCTTCATGCATTCAATAAATACTGAGCAACTACACGACAGTCACTGTTCCAGGCACTGGTGACGCTGACGTGAATAAGACAGATTCTTCCCTTCAGGTTCCCCCAAACATGCCATTCACTCTCTCACCCCAGGGCCTTTGCACATGATGGTTTGCTTGCAAAACACACTGGTCCCCCTCCCCGCCCCCCCCCCCGCCGTGANCTGCCCACCCTCTCCAGTCCACCATCCAGGACAGCCCCACTGTAACTGCCGAGCCCCGCTCCAACTCACCCGGCCGTAGATCTCCCCTCGCCACCAGCCCTGCTGCCCCTTCTTGTTAAGGATCTTGATAATGTCGCCCTCTTTGAGGGACAGCTCTGATCGGTCCCGGGCACAGAAGTCATAGCGGGCTTTGGCCGTGCCAAAGTACTTGGTGCTCCCGGCTGCATGGCAGAGAGGAGACATGGGAAACAGCCCCGAGCAGAGCCTTCCCCCCCGCCCACCAACTGCAGAGGACAATGCTCTCAGGAGAAAGCGCTGGGTTAAAGGACCCCTCCATGCTTCTTTCCACTGAGTGTTGGGCGCCCTGTGTTCTGAGGAAGACTGAGAAGAGTGCACACAGAAACGAAGGCCCAGCCCCAGTTTTTTTTAGTTTTAAAAAATAAATATTTTTTTAAAATCTCTTAATAATCATGGGAAGTAAATACATTGATGAGTCCCCTATTTTATGGATGGAGAAACTGAGTCACGAAGAAGGCTCATCCAGGGCTGTCTCTTATACACATCTAGATGTGTATAAGAGACAGCCTGTGTTCTGAGGAAGACAGCTGTCTCCCCAGAATCATTCTTCCAGCCCAACCAGCGTGCAAATTTAGAGGACAATACCATATATGACGGATAATACCATATATGACGGATAATACCATATATGACGGATAATACCATATATGATGGATAATACCATGTATGATGGATAATACCATATATGACGGATAATACCATATATGACGGACAATACCATATATGACGGACAATACCATGTATGACGGACAATACCATGTATGACGGATAATACCATGTATGACGGACAATACCATGTATGACGGACAATACCATATATGACGGACAATACCATGTATGACGGATAATACCATATATGATCTTTAAAATGTTTGTATCTATTCATGCTTTCCTGGTGGCTCAGATGGTAAAGAACTGTTTGCGATGCAGGAGACCCTGGGTCAGGAAGATCCCCTGGAGGAGGAAATGGCAACCCACTCCAGTATTCTTGCCTGGAAAATTCCATGGACAGAGGAGCCTGGTGGGCTCGAGTCCATGGGGTCACAAAGAGTCGGACATGACTAAGCAACTAACATACACACACATGTATTCATAGTAAGAGAAACAGTAGAAAGATGTGGAAATTTTCATTCCAGATAGTATTAATTATATTAAGGAGGTCTAAGAGTTAAAAAAGAGAAGGAGAGGGCCTTCCTTTGGTGACCCAGTGGCTAAGATTCTGTGCTCCCAATGCAGGGGGCCCAGGTTCAATCCTTGGGCAGGGAACTGGATCGCACATGTCCCAATTAAGTGTTCACATGCCACACCTCAAGAGCCCGCATGTCACAACTAAAAAGATCCTGGATGTCACAATGAAAATGAAAGATCCCAGGTGCCGAACTAAGACCCAGCACAGCCAAATAAATAAACAAATGGTATTTTTTTTTAGAAACAAGAAAAGAGAGAGAAAGATAAACAAGGGGGAAAGGGACACAGGAAAACTCAATTAAGTGATACTGTAGAAAATTAGTTTGTAGTATTTCTGCAGATAGGCTGATTGAATATATTTTCCAATAAGAAATGAGCAGACAGAAACATTTGATTGGGTGATGAGAATAAGGACAATTTTCATCTTAGAGTCCTGATGTTGTGCTGGTGTTGCTTTCTCAAAAATAGCTTTTTCAGTGGGGAACTGTTGTTTTATTGGCAAACATTTGAACAATAATTGATTTTTAAATCCATCTTAAAATTCCTTTTTGGACAGGTAAGAATTCAGAAATTCCACCATCCATGTGACTTTTCCACTAAACGTACTCCAGAATGCACTCCAGCAAAATAAAATTTGAATCAGAATAAGGAAGTTTTAAAAACTAAAGAAAACATGGAAAATAAGAAATGTAGACAGTTTAAACAATGCCTGATAACAACTTTGCAAACTGAAATGCAATGGTGAAGAAAGAATTCCTAAAATGTAAGGCATGATTGTTTTCATTCACAGAAAACCACAGCCAACATTCCAGAAAATTTCAACAAACCAGGTTAGTAAGCTATACAAAGGAAAACAGGAGTAAGAGAGTGCTAAAGATCTTGCCTTTCTGTGGGAGAAAGTTTATCGTTGTTTTAGTCACTCAGTCATGTCCAACTTTCTATGACCCCATGGACTGTAGCCCACCAGGCTCCTCTATCCATGGGATTATCCCAACAAGAACACTAGAATGGGTAGCCATTCCCTTCTCCAGGGGCTCTTCCTGATCCAGGGATGGAACCCGGGTCTCCTGCATTGCAGGCAGATTCTTTACCATCTGAGCCACAAGGGAAGCCCAGGAGAAGGTTATCGATACTGATTAATAACTGATTTAATACAAAATTAAAGGCTTAAAAGATACAGATGAGCACCCTCCTGGTTTCTTATATCGTCATTTTCCCAAATATGAAAGTAACCCCTTTCATCCAAGCAAATGGGTATGAAGATCTCTCAGGAGCAAAGGGACAAACTGGAAGTGGGAAGGAGTTCAGGCTCTTTCACAGATAGGACTTCTCTATGCCCACTGGGAGCAATGTCCTCAGCGTCCCCCAACGTTCCCTCCACTACAGGAAGGAGCTGGCACTACAGGCCCCCATCTGGAGGCCTCCTACCTGGTGGTTTGCTGATGGCTCTCCTCTCAGGCTCCTTGAAGGGGAACTGCAGGGTGGTGTCCAGCGACTTGAAGCAATCCTTCAGAGAGTTCTGCTGGTAGAATTCCACCAGCTCCTAGAAAGAGAACAGGACAGATGCTCTTCCAGAGGGCCAGCCACAAGGCGGGGAGGCAGAGCTGGAAGGAACCACGTTCAACTCCTTGTGTGAAACACACTCCTCTTTTGCGCTTCCTGGCAACAGACTCCTTGAAAGCTCCCCGTGATAGGGAGCTCATTCCCTTCCCAGAGGCCAGGACCATTTTATGGGGAAAAAATCACATTGTCTTAAGACAGTTATCCTAATATCCAGTTTGTTTCATGATAAACTTACCAAATAATCAACTTGCTTGAGGACCAGTTCGCCAAAACCACACCCCTCCCCCTCTACCCTCTGGATATCAAGAGCTCTATTTTTACAAATAATTGTAATAATAATAAATGTTATTTATGAAGCAACTACTGTGTGCTGGTCAGTGTGGAACCACACATCATCAAAATCTCTTAATAACCTAGACGGGTGGAAGGGAGGCTCAAGGGGGAGGAGATCTATGCATATTTATGGCTGATTCACATTATTGTATGGCAGACGCCAACACAACATTGTCAAGAAATTATCTGCTAGTTAAAAATAAATATGTATGATGGCTCAGATAGTATATTGAATCTGATGGTTCAGATAGTATATTGAAAAGCAGAGATATTACTTTACCAACAAAGGTCCATCTAGGCAAGGCTATGGTTTTTCCTGTGGTCATGTATGGATGTGAGAGTTGGACTGTGAAGAAGGCTGAGCACCAAAGAGTTGATGCTTTTGAACTGTGGTGTTGGAGAAGACTCTTGAGAGTCCCTTGGACTGAAAGGAGATCCAACCAGTCCGTCCTAAAGGAAATCAGTCTGGGTGTTCATTGGAAGGACTGATGCTAAAGCTGAAACTCCAATACTTTGGCCACCTCATGCGAACAGTTGACTCATTGGAAAAGACCCTGATGCTGGGAGGGACTGGGGGCGGGAGAAGGGGACGACAGAGGATGAGATGGCTGGGTGGCATCACTGACTCGATGGGCATGAGTCTGAGTAGGCTCTGGGAGTTGGTGATGGACAGGGAGGCCTGGCGTGCTGCGATTCATGGGGTTGCAAAGAGTCGGACACGACTGAGCGACTGAACTGATCTGGTGGCTCAGTGGTAAAGAGTCTGCCTGCCAGTGCAGGAAACATGGGTTCAATCCCTGATCCAAGAGGATCCCACATGCCACGGAGCAACTAAACCTCTGCGCCACAACTACTGAGCCTGTGCTCTCAAGTCCAGGAGCTGCAGGTGCTGAGCCCACGTGCCACAGCTACTGAAGCCCACGAGCATTCTAAGGCTCTGCAACAAGAGAAGCTGCCACAACGAGAAGCTTGCGCACCTCACCTAGAGTCCAGCCCCTGCCTGCTGCAAGTAGAGAAGAGTGCACACAGAAACGAAGGCCCAGCCCCAGTTTTTTTTAGTTTTAAAAAATAAATATTTTTTTAAAATCTCTTAATAATCATGGGAAGTAAATACATTGATGAGTCCCCTATTTTATGGATGGAGAAACTGAGTCACGAAGAAGGCTCATCCAGGGTCATACAGCTAGAAAAGGACAGATCCAGAATTCAGTCCAAGGACAAGTGATAGAGTGTAGTAGCCAAAAGCTGGTCTCTATGTGAAAGTGTGAAAGTCGCTCAGTTATGTCTGACTTTTTGCAACCCGGTGGACTGTACAGTTCATGGAATTCTCCAGGCCAGAATACTGGAGTGGGTAGCCTTTCCCTTCTCCCAGGGATCTTCCCAACCCAGCAATTAAACCCAGGTCTCCCTAATGCAACCAGTTGAGTCACAAGGAAGCCCAGTCTCTATAATAAGACTTAATCTGAATTCAAGAGTCAGATGTGTGTCATTTATGACTATTTCTCCCACAAATCTTCAAGCTCATCCTAAGAGTGGGGGAAAAGGCAAGTCAAAATTAAGGGACATTTTGCAAAACAAAATATTTTATATGTTTAGGAGTTCTAGACTTCAAAAATGCCATTGTCCTGATTCATGTTCATGTTTGGCAGTCAAAGTTGCTCAGTCGTGTCCCACTCTTGCAACCCCGTGGAGTACAGAGTCCATGGAATTCTCTAGGCCAGAATACTGGAGTGAATGGCCTTTCCCTTCCCCAGGGGATCTTCCCAATCCAGGGATCGAACCCAGGTCCCCCACATTCCAGGCGGATTCTTTACCAGCTGAGGCATCAGGGAAGCCCAAGAATACTGGAGTGGGTAGCCTACCCCTTCTCCAACAGATCTCCCCAAGCCAGGAATTGAACCGGGGCCTTCTGCATTACAGGCGGATTCTTTATCAACTGAGTTATCAGGGAAGCCTGATGTTTGGCAGAAACCAATACAATACTATAAAGCAATTATCCTTCAATTAAAAATAAATACATTTAATTACTTTTAAAAATGATAATGTCATAGGTGATGGGAGTGGCTTTTTTTTAACAGAATATGGTTGTTTTATGTAATTGAAATATTTTTCCAGTTCATTACAAGTGTGAAAAAACATTCAAAACTCTGGTTGTTTATTTCATTTTTGTTGGATTAACACATTCTCTCACTTAGAAAACAAACAGACAAAAAATGCCAATGTCATGAAAGACCAAAGAAATAAATAAAAGACTGGGGAGCTCCCGCAAATTAAGAGAGACACTAAAGACATGAATGCAATGCGTGATTCCCCTGATTACACCCTGGGGACAAAAAGGGTATAATAAAGGTAATTGGGGCCATCAGGGAGCTTGGAAAACACACTGTATTAGGTAATAATTTTGTATCAATGTTCAACTCCCTGACTGTGATCATGATACAGTGGTGAGGGGAAAAAAAAATGTCTTGGCTCTTCAGATATGCATGCTAAAGTACTTATAGAAAGAATTTTTTAAATTTATTTTTAACTGGAGGATAATTGTTTACAGTGTTGTGCTGGTTTCTGCCATACAACAATGTGAATCTGCTCTAAGTGTACATACTCTTGAATCTCCCTGCCACCTTCTACCCCTTCCCACCTGTCTAGGCCATCACAGAGGACCAGGGTGATCTCTCTGTGTTATACAGCAACTTCCCATTAGCTATCTATTCTGCACGTGGCTCTGGAAGAGGGCACGGCAACACACTCCAGTATTCTTGCCTGGGGAATCCCATGGACAGAGGAGCCTGGCGGGCTACAGTCCATGGGGTTGTAAAGAGCTGGACACGACTGAAGCGACTTAGCACAGCATTACACATGGCAGTGCGTGTTTCCACGCTGCTCTCTCAGTTTGTCCCGCCTTCTCCTTCCCCCACTGTGCCCACAAGTCTGTTCTCTATGTCTTCATCTCGAATATCCTGCAAATAGATTCATCGGTACCATTCTTCTAAATTATAGGAAAGATCTTGATATCTGCGAATTACTCCTAAATAGTGCAAAATAAATGTGTGTGTGTGTGTGTGTGTGTGTGCAGAGAGGGAGAGAAAGAAAGCAAAAGAGGAAGAATATTAACAACCAATCAGTAAAACCAGGTGAAAGGACCACAAATATTCATGACACTATTCCAGTAACATCTCAGTATTTTTTCAGAAATTAAAAAAAAAAAAAAACGGGGGGAGGAAAAATTTTCAGAATAAAAAGTTTGGGGGAGAAAAAGATATGTGGAGTGAAGGAACAGTTCCTAACCTTTGGGGGAGTTGAGGATCTGTCTGAAGCTCAAACAAAATTTGAGACACTTTCCTCAAAAAAAAAAAAAAAAAAAAGGCAGATATATGCAAAATTCTAGATTTTTTTCCAGAGAATTCAAAGCTCCTCAAGGATCCACAAACCACAGGTAGGATCCATGAGCCTTATCAATGAGCTTAAGAGGTCTAAAAGATAGCCCCAAATTGCACAGCAACAAATAGAAGCAAAAAGACTTGAAAAACCTCTGGATTCTCCATGGAATGGTCATTAAACAGGTTAAGGAGAGCTAAATCTTTTTAAATTGGGGTATAGTTGCTTTACAGTGTTGTGTTCATTTCTGCTATATAGCAATGTGAATCAGCTCTATGTATGTATGTATATATATATATATGTGCATATCCCCTCTTTTTGGGATTTCCTTCCCATTTAGGTCACCACAGAGCATTAAGTAGAGTTCCCTGTGCTATACAGCAAGCTCTCATTAGTTTTCTGTTTCACACATGTTAGTGTATATATGCCAGTCCCAATCTCCCAATCCATCCCACTCCCTCTTTCCCAGCTTGGTGTCTCTATACACTGGTTCTCTACGTCTGTGTCTTTATGTCTGCCTTACAAAAAGAACTCACTCTTGATGTCTGACAAAAACAGAGACTGCCATTCTATGATACCAGATGAGAACTAAGCCTCAGTTTCTCCCATCTGTGAAATGGGAACTCAGAGCTGAGCGAATGAGCTGCAGTCCTAGTGATAATTTGTCTGGCACTCAACAAGTGCTTTGCAAGTGATCGCTGCAGCTACTGTTGTTATTATTACTATTCTCATTGTTGGTGATAAGAAAAACAAGTTTAAAGCCAGTTGCTCCATATTGCCTCTTGGAGGGGTTATTCTGGATGGAGGAAAAGGGGTCCTAAGGTGGAGCCTCAGAAAGGGTCCAACTTAGACTTTGACCACCAGGGAATTCCCTAGAGCGTACATCTTGATCACATAGAAATATGAGATGAGTTATTGTGTCCTTGTTGGGTAGAGAGTTGGCACTGAGACCCACCCTCATTCTAAAAGGCTGGACTATCAAGTCAAAAAGCTACATCCTCAGGGGGGAGAAGGTGTTCTAGAAAAACTCCACCCATCAGCACAGCAGGGGCCATGTGACAGCTTGTTTGTCTCAGACTCAAAATAGAAAAATCACACTTAATAATTCACCTTAACTTCACCTTCTTATGGGTTAGCATTTATACTTAAACCACCTGTATAGACTGGGAAACTAAGGAATTAAACAGAACTATTTTAATCTGATAAAGAAGTAAACTTGTTGGTGATTCCCAACGGAAGCAAATGCAAAATCTCTGGAGACCCAAGCAGCAAAGATACCGATGGGGAAAGCCCCACTTATCATCACAAGACAAAACGAAAAAACCAACAAGGAAACGAGTCACCACAAGAAAGAAGCTGTACCCAAAACAAACAGAAAGGCAGGACAGCCAGGGTCTGCAAGACTTGGGTCCAGACTGCATTTCTGCCTCTTATGGCATCACCGATCAATGGACATGAGTTGGAGCAAACTCCGGGAGATGAAGGACAGGGAAGCCTGGTGTGCTGCAGTCCATGGGATCACAAAGAGGCGGACACTGCCTAGCGACTGAACAACAACAAAGAGTATGCTTAATGTCCCCTTAGAGCCTTGCTTAAGAAGCGTTTCTTTTTTCTTTGGGTTACCAATCAATGAAAAGAAATTTAAAAAACAAAAATTAAAAACACACAGGACCCTACAGGAGCTCAATAAAAGTGACTATTGTTAACGTACAATCATCTTGACAGGGACAGAGTAAAGGGACAAAGTAGGTGATTAAACAGTCAATCCCACTAGGGGATTGTAAATAGAAAAATATGGGAGACCCCTGTAAGTTAATGATTACTCAAGAAAGCAGATTTGCTTAACCACAAAACCAAGCAGGCTTGCTCAGCCACACAACCATGTAACAGAGGCTCTGGACATGATCCAAAACAATAAAACAATGGTGGCATGAACCCCACCTCCTGCCCAGTGAGCTCAGTAAGTTAATGAATCCTAGGACATGCTCTCTGCACACAAGAAGAACAATAATTTGCAGACCACACAGGGACAAGAAAACTCCCCTAATCAACCTGGGAGGAAGAGCTGATGCTGGACTGTCTCTTATACACATCTAGATGTGTATAAGAGACAGCCCCCCCACCCCCGCCTCCCGCCCCAACCATGGAAGAAGGGTACTTGGCTACTGGAGGGAACGGGCAACCACTGGCAACCAACAGAATCCCTTCCCTGGAGACTTTGCTGTTCTGAGCCTTCATTTCTTCCCCTGTGTAATAGGAATCATCTTCCTTAACTCAGGGTTGTTGAGAAGTCAAATAGACTCTGTAAGCAAGGCATCCTTCTAGAATAGATTGAATGAAATCTACACTTCCACCAATACAAAGGACCATAGAATCTAAAGGATATAGATGGGAATTCATTTCCACCAATATGGCGGAAAAAGACATGAATTGGCAGGAGTGGTTCTCTTTACATGAACTAGATAACCAAAAAAAATCTTCTACTTCAAAAAACCCCTAGAAATGCTGAGAGAAGAATGCTGAACTCTTAAAAAAAAAAAAGTAAGGGAAATCCCCCAAAGGACAAAATGAGGATGAAACTTAAAAGTATGTGTCAATTCAACTTTGGCTATGCAATGCAGCTTGCAGGATCTCCAACCAGGGATCAAACTCGGGCCCTCAGTGGTCCTAACCATTGGAAAGTAAAAGTGTTAGTTGCTCAATCGTGTGCAACTCTTTGTGACCCCATGGACTGTAGCCCACCAGGCTCCTCTGTCCGTGGAATTCTCCAGGCAAGAATACTGGAGTGAGTTGCCATTTCCTTCTCCAGGAGATCTTTCTGACCAAGGGATTAAACCTGGGTCCCCCACATTACAGGCAGGGCAGCCCCCAATTGACCACCAGGGAATTCCCTAGAGCGTACATCTTGATCACATAGAAATATGAGATGAGTTATTGTGTCCTTGTTGGGTAGAGAGTTGGCACTGAGACCCACCCTCATTCTAAAAGGCTGGACTATCAAGTCAAAAAGCTACATCCTCAGGGGGGAGAAGGTGTTCTAGAAAAACTCCACCCATCAGCACAGCAGGGGCCATGTGACAGCTTGTTTGTCTCAGACTCAAAATAGAAAAATCACACTTAATAATTCACCTTAACTTCACCTTCTTATGGGTTAGCATTTATACTTAAACCACCTGTATAGACTGGGAAACTAAGGAATTAAACAGAACTATTTTAATCTGATAAAGAAGTAAACTTGTTGGTGATTCCCAACGGAAGCAAATGCAAAATCTCTGGAGACCCAAGCAGCAAAGATACCGATGGGGAAAGCCCCACTTATCATCACAAGACAAAATGAAAAAACCAACAAGGAAACGAGTCACCACAAGAAAGAAGCTGTACCCAAAACAAACAGAAAGGCAGGACAGCCAGGGTCTGCAAGACTTGGGTCCAGACTGCATTTCTGCCTCTTATGGCATCACCGATCAATGGACATGAGTTGGAGCAAACTCCGGGAGATGAAGGACAGGGAAGCCTGGTGTGCTGCAGTCCATGGGATCACAAAGAGGCGGACACTGCCTAGCGACTGAACAACAACAAAGAGTATGCTTAATGTCCCCTTAGAGCCTTGCTTAAGAAGCGTTTCTTTTTTCTTTGGGTTACCAATCAATGAAAAGAAATTTAAAAAACAAAAATTAAAAACACACAGGACCCTACAGGAGCTCAATAAAAGTGACTATTGTTAACGTACAATCATCTTGACAGGGACAGAGTAAAGGGACAAAGTAGGTGATTAAACAGTCAATCCCACTAGGGGATTGTAAATAGAAAAATATGGGAGACCCCTGTAAGTTAATGATTACTCAAGAAAGCAGATTTGCTTAACCACAAAACCAAGCAGGCTTGCTCAGCCACACAACCATGTAACAGAGGCTCTGGTATCATCTTGACAGGGACAGAGTAAAGGGACAAAGTAGGTGATTAAACAGTCAATCCCACTAGGGGATTGTAAATAGAAAAATATGGGAGACCCCTGTAAGTTAATGATTACTCAAGAAGGCAGATTTGCTTAACCACAAAACCAAGCAGGCTTGCTCAGCCACACAACCATGTAACAGAGGCTCTGGACATGATCCAAAACAATAAAACAATGGTGGCATGAACCCCACCTCCTGCCCAGTGAGCTCAGTAAGTTAATGAATCCTAGGACATGCTCTCTGCACACAAGAAGAACAATAATTTGCAGACCACACAGGGACAAGAAAACTCCCCTAATCAACCTGGGAGGAAGAGCTGATGCTGGAAGCATGACATCTATCTACTCAAGAAAGTCAAAGAAGTTCCCTCTCCCCCTCTTGTCCTTTGTTTATGAAATCGTAGCCCAGTGAGTTCTTCAGTTCAGTTCATTTCAGTCGCTCAGTTGTGTCCAACTCTTTGCGACCCCATGAATCGCAGCATGCCAGGCCTCCCTGTCCATCACCAACTCCTGGAGCTCACTCAGACTCACGTC
>SJYX01010522.1:349612-381167 GCA_006410675.1 Oreotragus oreotragus | reverse complement strand
AAAAAAAAAACACACACACACATTTGGTTTCAGAACTATTGAGAGTAGAGTATAAAAAAACAGGTGTGGGTTTTTGTTGTTTTTTTTTTTCCTTTTACTCTGAAATTTGGCATTTCTGGAAAGGTATTACTGAGTGTCCACTGTCTGCCCATCTTTGTGGTCACCAGGATGGAAACAGGATGAGGAGAGTGAGGCACAGCCTCAGGTACAAAAATTAAAGGGCAAGCCCAAAAAGTCAGTCATCAGGATAAATAACAACAAAGAAAATAAGTAGCACTTTAATGCAATATTTTCTAAATCGCAAAAGCAGCCCTCAGAGGCGTGAAGCACTGATTAAGTGCTATAAGGTGAATGAACCCTGAAAACACGGTGCTGAATGAGAGAAGCCAGTCACAAAGGGCACACCGTGTAGAATTCCATTTATATGAAGCGCCCAGAACTGGCAAGTTCGTAGACACAGAAAGTGTGTTCATGGTTGTCAGGGCTTGGGGAGGGAGAGGAGGGGTCATTGTTAACAAGGGGGGCATTTCTTCTGGGGGTAATGAAAATGTTTCAGAGCTAGAGAGAGGTGCTGGTTGCATACCATTGTAAATGTACATTTAATATAAATGTGAAAAATAAATAGAGACGTGTCTATGAATATAATTATGCTCTAAGTGCAAATATACAGTGGTAATAATATATATTAATTATACATAATATATAGTTATATGTGATGTATAAGCAAGAACATGAATATATTAATAGCATAAATTTAAATATGTAACATAAAAATATATATTAACTATAGATAACACATAATTATAAGTGGTATGTAAATATGAAGTCAGTGTTTCTATGCTATAAATATAAACATTAATATATAACAAGTAATATATATTATATACTATATAATTATGGATAGCATGTATGGAATTAGTATGTAACATAAATAATATACACTATAGATAATGCATTTATGATATAAATATGAATTATTTATTATATATAAAATGAATGTATATGTAAATATATAACAATTTATATTATATACCATATAATTACAGATAATATATGTGTGAATATGCCTATAGGCTCTAAGTGTGAATATAACATAAATAATATATGTTAATCATACATTTTTGTTGTTAAGTCGCTAAATCATGTCTGACTCTTTGCAATCCCATGCACTATAGCTGGCCAGGCTTCTCTGTCCATGGGATTTCCCAAGCAAGAATACTGAAGTGGGTTGCCATTTCCTTCTCCAGGGGACCTTCCCAACTCAGGGATCAAACGCACATCTCCTGCATTGTCAAATATTGGCAGGTAGCTTCTTTACTGCTGAGCCACCAGGGCTTCCCATAATATAAACATATAACCTAATATGTATTAATTATATATTTTAATATATAGCTAACTAGCATTATGCAATATATAATTATATTGATAAATGTGAGTATGTAATATAAGTGTAAATAATAACATAAATGCCACTTTAAACGGTTAGCTTTATGTCATGTGAATTTTACCTAAATTTTAAAACTAAATTGAAAAAAAATCCATGATGAATAAAATGTCAAAACTTTAAATAAGGACAAGATCTGACTCTGCACGTGCCTGGCTGACCACAATTCACCTTTCCCTACTCCCAGCCCTGTCATATCCTGCCTTGCTTTACAGTTTTGATAGTTTGCCCATCATAGCTGTTTTTTTCCCCATTGCTTTTGTTCTTTTAAAGTGAAAGTGAAATCTCTCAGTCGTGTCCGACTCTTTGCGACACTATGGACTGGAGCCTATCAGGCTCCTCCGTCCATGGGATTTTCCAGGCAAGAGTGCTGGAGTGGATTGCCATCACATTAAGAGTATGGCTCTCACACACACACACACACAAAAGAGTGTGGCTCTCAAAGTCTGAGTTTTTGGCACCCCCTTAAATCCTTGTTGCACCCAAAGTCAGGGTCTCACTCTCTCCTCGCCCCAGCTCTGGCCGTAGCGGCCTCATAGAGCGAGCACCCTGCCTCAGGTGAGCACAGTTCAAACCCTGGACCCGCCACCCAGTCGCTCTGTGACCTCGGGACCCGAGTGTGCTTCTCTCAGCCCTAATTTCCTTCTCTGAAAAGAGGAGATAAAACTGCCCATCACAGAGGAAGGTTTTCGGCAAAAGGCAAAGACACAGACGAAGCACCTCATACGTGGTGGGCGTTCACCACACGGGGGCGTTACTAGGCCCTTTGTGTAATAAGGTTGGGCTTTGAAGTCCGCCAGTCTTGGGTTCGAATCCCACCTCTTTCACTTCCTTGCTTTGTGACACTGAACAAGCTACTTGCTGCTCTCTGAGTCCTGGTTTCCTCCATTGCAGAAAGAGATTAAGAAGACTATGAACTCAAAACATTAATACAGAAATTGTCCTTAAAATGCTGCCACAGTGGCCATAAAAACGATCCCTCAGAGCGGCGAGTCTAAGATACCAATCACTGCAAAATACGCCACGCTTTCACCGGCAATTGTGAAATAAAAATTACTGGTTTCCCTAGTGGCTCAGATGGTAAAGCATCTGCCTGGAGAAGGGAATGGCTACCCACTCCAGTATTCTTGCCCGGACGGAGGAGCCTGGCAGATTACAGTCCATGAGGTCACAGAGTCTGACACGACTGAGTGGCTTAGCACACACACGCACCCATACAATTAGGCAGAAGAACCGAGACACCACTAATTGTAAGAGCTGTTCCAATGCCAGAACCGTTAAACAGTGAGAGGGAAAAATATGCATTTTACAATGGGTGAAATGTGGTCATAACAGCGAATGCTAACAAGAATAGATAATAAAGTGCGTTTTGCATGTCAGGAATAGAGCTAAGCACTTTACAGGCTCGTGGAAACTTCTTAACAGCCCTATGAATCAGATATTGTTACCAATTTGTTTTCCAGGGAGGAAAGCTGAAGCACAGAGAAGCTGAGTTACTGGCTAAAGGTCACACAGCTGGATAATGTTAGAGTCAGGACTGGAACCGAAGTCAGTGGGCTCCAAAGCAACAGTATAAACCTCCACCCCTCGCTGTGACTCACTGTGTATGTTCTCAAAAAAAGGCAGGCGCAGAAGGAAAAGAGGCTCCCATTATATTCTCACCATCGTTTTCTTTCCATTAGAACCTAATATCCCAAAGTCAAGGACCCTCTTTGGCCTGTGCTCTCTCCTCAGCAGCCCCCGGTGCAGGGCTGGACCCAGCAGTTAACGCCCAAAGTTTGAAGAATGAATAACTGACTTGTTTGCAGCCCCTTGTGGCACCCCAATGTCCAGCCCAAACATCCACCCCAAAGCACCCCAAGTTAAAAATAAGAAAGACGGCTCTTACTTACCAGAGATGAACGGACAGGTCCTGGGGGGGACCCTGGGGACACAGACAGAGCCCAAGAGTTAGGGGAAGGGGTCAGCCTGGCAACAGACTTCAGGACACTGCATTCGCGCATTCCACCATCATGTGTTGGTATTCCCATCTCTTTCAGAATTTTCCACAGTTTATAGAATATTACTCAGCCATGAAGAGAACCAAAAATGCCCTGTGCGGTGACATGCAAGGAATTGGAGACTGTCATACTGAGTGAAGTAAGTTAGAAAAAGAAGGAGCAGTATCATATGATATTGGAATCTAAGAAATGATGCAAATAGTTATTTATGAAACAGAATCACAGGTGTAGAAAAAATAACATGTAACTTGGGGCTAAGAAGGAGTGAGGGATTAATTAAGAGACTGGGATTGACACATACACATTACTATATATGAAGTAAATAATTACAAGAACCTACTGTATAGCACACGGAACTCAAATTAATACTTGGACATATATAAAAATGTTTTTTTCAAAAGAGTTTTTGTTGTTATTCAGGAAATAAGTCATGGTCAACTCTTTGCAACCCCATGAACTGCAGGACACCAGGCTTCCCTGTCCTTCACTATCTCTCGAAGTTTGTTCCAACTCATGTCCATTGAGTCAATCATGTCACTCAACCACGTCATCCTCTATCACCCCCTTCTCCTGCCTTCAATCTTTCCCTACATCAAGGTCTTTTCAAATGAGCTAGCTCTTTGTATCAGGTGGCCAAAGTACTGGGGCTTCAGCTTCAGCTTCAGCCCTTCCAATGAACATTCAGGGTTGATTTTCTTTAGGATTGACTGGTTTGATCTCCTTGCTGTGCAAGAAACTCTCAAGAGTCTTCTCCAGCACCACAATTTGAAAGCACCAGTTCTTTGGCACTCAGCCTTCTTTATGATCCAACTCTCACATCCGTACATGACTACTGGAAAAAGTCATAGATTTTACCTTAGGGACCTTTGTCACCAAAGTGATGTCTCTGCTTTTTAATATGCTGTTTAGTTTGGTCATAACTTTTCCTCCAAGGAACAAGCAGCTTCCAATTTCATGACTGTAGTTATTGGCTGCAGAGATTTTGGAGCCCAAGAAAATAAAACCTGTCATGGGCTTCACTTTTCCCCCATCTATTTGCCATGAAGTGATGGAACCAGATGCCAGGTTTAGTTTTTTGAATGATAAATTTTAGCCAGCTTTTTCACTCTCCTATTTCACCCTCATCAAGAAGTTTTAAAGTTCCTCTTTGTTTTCTGCTGTAAAAGTGGTATCATCTGCATATCTGAGGTTGTTGATATTTCTCCCAGCAATCTTGACTCTATTTGTGAGTCATTCAGCCTGGTATTTGGCATGATGTACTCTGCATATAAGTTAAAGAAGCAGGGTGACAATATACAGTCTTGACATCCTCCTTTCCCAATCTTGAACCACTCTCTTGTTTCAAGTCTGGTTCCAACTGTTTCTTCCTTTCCTGTATGCAGTCTTCTTAGAAAACAGGGAAGGTACTCTGGTATTCCCACCTCTTTAAGAATTTTCCACAGTTTTATTTGATTCACATAGTCAAAGGCTTTAGAGTGGTCAGTGAGGCAGATGTAATTCTTTTTTTGGAATTTCTTTATTTTTCCTATGATCCAACAGATGTTGGCAATTGGATCTCTGATTCCTCAGCCCTTTCTAGATGCAGCTTGCACATCTGGAGGTTCTCTGTTCACAAACTGCTGAAGCCTAAGTTGAAGGATTTTGAGTATAATCCTGCTAGCATATGAAATGATTGCAGTTGCACAGTAGTCTGAACATTCTTTGCCATTTCTTTTTTTCAGACTGGAAGAAAAACTGACCATTTCCTGTCCTGTGGCCACTACAAATTTTCCAAATTTGCTGGCATATTGAGTGCAGCACTTTCACCATCTTTAATGATTTGAAGTAGCTCAGCCTGAATTCCATCACCTCCACTAGCTTTGTTCCTAGTAATATCTCTTAAGGCCCATTTTATCCACACTCCAAGATGTCTGACTCTAGGTGAGTGACCACACCATTGTGGTGAACCAGGACATTAAGACCTATTTAGTATAATTCTGTGTATTCTTGTCCCTGCTCCTTAATCTCTCTGCTTCTGTTATGTCCTTGATATTTCTGTCCTTTATTTTGTCCATCTTGACAGGAAGTGTTCTCTTGGTATCCCCAATTTTCTTAAAGAGATCTCTAAGCTAAGCTAAGCTAAGTCACTTCAGTCGTGTCCGACTCTGTGTGACCCCACAGACGGCAGCCCACCAGGCTCCTCTGTCCCTGGGATTCTCCAGGCAAAAAGACTAGAGTGGGTTGCCATTTCCCTCTCCAATGCATGAAAGTGAAAAGTGAAAGTTAAGTCGCTCAGTTGTGTCCGACCCTCAGCAACCCCATGGACTGCAGCCCACCAGGCTCCATCCATGGGATTTTCCAGGCAAGAGTACCGGAGTGGGGTGCCATTGCCTTCTCCAAAAGGGATCTCTAGTCTTTCCCATTTTCCTCTGTTTCTTTGCATTTCTTACCTTTTCTTGCTATTCTCTGGAACTCTTCATTCAGTTGGGTATCTCTTTCCCTTTCCCTATTGCTTGCATCTCTTGTTTTCCCAGCTATTTTTAAGGTCTCCTTGGACAAGCACTTTGCCTTCTTGCACTGATTGTATGGATCACAGGCTTGTGTAATTCAAGGAAGCTATGAGTCATACCTTGCAGGGCCACCAATGATGGACAAGTCATGGTGGAGAGTTCTGACAAAACGTCTTCCACTGGAGAAGGGAATGGCAAACCACTTCAGTGTTCTTGCTTCAAGAACCTCATAAACAGTACAGAAAACAGAGATGGGATTATATATATATATGATTCACTTTGCTATACACCTGAGGTAATACAATATTGTACATCAATTTTATATTTCAAAAAAATTAAAAATAAGTAAAGAAATGTTCCCGTCTAGTATTGTTCTCTGAATGGAGCACAATGACCCATCTTTGATTAAATGTGAAAATGTTTTGAGGAATAGAATGCAAATAGTCAAAATAAAGAAAATATTAAAAGATAGTTGTCCAAACTTCATAGACAGTATCACATTTCTTTCACTGATTGTCTATGATTTTTTTAGTCTATCCTGCAGTGTACAACTATGCAATAATCCTTAACTTCACAACCTAGCATCAATATTTCAAATATAGATACATAGTGAATAATAGAATGAAAGGGGATGAGACAATATGCAGGGGATGACTAAAAGCAACAGAGTCTTAGAGAAGAACCACCATCCACTATTCTGTGTGTAGTTATAGCCCGAGCAAAACAATAGTGTGTAACCAAAACGAGCCTCAGAGGGAAGAATTTCATGGAAAACTGAATGAAAAGAATAAAATTTAAGAGACTTTAGTTCTGAAGGGATTGAGGACATCCATCAAACAGCAGAAGGCAAGAGTAGTAAGTGGTTTTATTGGGGAGCTTGACTGTTCTGGGTTGAAAGATGGAATGTGAAGAACTCCTCTTCCTGAAGAAATATCCAGGAAGTAATGCAGGCAAATTCAGACCGGTAACCAAAACTAGTGGGTCTCTCCAATTAGGACAATAATAAACCTCTACAAATGGAGATGTCAAATTTATAATTGAGGAGTTCATTTATTAACCAAACTTCATGGATTGGAAGTGTGAACTCAATCTGTGACTCTTCACCTTAGATTGGATTATGGTAATTGGATTAAGTAAATTTTGGAAGATTGACTTCAATCTTTGCCATCTAGATGTGTTTACAATTCTTGAAAAATCTAATCATGTGCTACTGTACCTTGGTGCAGGATTGATAACCCTATCATTTTGAGGACGTGGACCCAGTCTTCAGAGGATATATACCTGTCTCTTATACACATCTAGATGTGTATAAGAGACAGGTGCAAGCCCAGTGAGGGCATGGAAGCCCAGTCCCATTTCCCCATACCTTGCCCCAAGCAACTCCTCCATCTGACTGTTCGGACTTGAATCCTTTGATAATAAAGTCTAGTAAGGAAACTATTTCTACAAGTTCTGGGAGTTTGTGTTAGCAAATTATCAAACCCAAGGAGGGGGCTATGGGAAGCTCCCATTTGTAGCTGGTGGGCCAGAAGTCTGGGTGACTCAGGCTGGTGATTGTCATCTAAAGTGGAGGGCTAGCTTTTGAAGTGTGTTAGTCACGCAGTCGTGTCCGACTCTTTGCAACTCTATGGGTTGTAGCCCACCAGGCTCCTCTGTCCATGGGATTCTCCACGCAAGAATACTGGAGTGGGTTGCCATTTCCTTCTCCAGGGGATCTTCCCAACACAGAGATTGAACCTAGGTCTCCTGCACTGCACATGGATTTTTTTTACCATATGAGCTAGGTAAACCAATCTAGAAACCAAGCCCTTAATCTATGGGATTTGTCGCTAACTCCAGACAAATCGTGTCAGAATCGAATTGAATCGTAGCATACCCAAGCTGGTGTCTGTAGAATTAGAGAATTGTTAGGTGTGGAGAATAAAAAAAAAACACACACACACATTTGGTTTCAGAACTATTGAGAGTAGAGTATAAAAAAACAGGTGTGGGTTTTTGTTGTTTTTTTTTTTCCTTTTACTCTGAAATTTGGCATTTCTGGAAAGGTATTACTGAGTGTCCACTGTCTGCCCATCTTTGTGGTCACCAGGATGGAAACAGGATGAGGAGAGTGAGGCACAGCCTCAGGTACAAAAATTAAAGGGCAAGCCCAAAAAGTCAGTCATCAGGATAAATAACAACAAAGAAAATAAGTAGCACTTTAATGCAATATTTTCTAAATCGCAAAAGCAGCCCTCAGAGGCGTGAAGCACTGATTAAGTGCTATAAGGTGAATGAACCCTGAAAACACGGTGCTGAATGAGAGAAGCCAGTCACAAAGGGCACACCGTGTAGAATTCCATTTATATGAAGCGCCCAGAACTGGCAAGTTCGTAGACACAGAAAGTGTGTTCATGGTTGTCAGGGCTTGGGGAGGGAGAGGAGGGGTCATTGTTAACAAGGGGGGCATTTCTTCTGGGGGTAATGAAAATGTTTCAGAGCTAGAGAGAGGTGCTGGTTGCATACCATTGTAAATGTACATTTAATATAAATGTGAAAAATAAATAGAGACGTGTCTATGAATATAATTATGCTCTAAGTGCAAATATACAGTGGTAATAATATATATTAATTATACATAATATATAGTTATATGTGATGTATAAGCAAGAACATGAATATATTAATAGCATAAATTTAAATATGTAACATAAAAATATATATTAACTATAGATAACACATAATTATAAGTGGTATGTAAATATGAAGTCAGTGTTTCTATGCTATAAATATAAACATTAATATATAACAAGTAATATATATTATATACTATATAATTATGGATAGCATGTATGGAATTAGTATGTAACATAAATAATATACACTATAGATAATGCATTTATGATATAAATATGAATTATTTATTATATATAAAATGAATGTATATGTAAATATATAACAATTTATATTATATACCATATAATTACAGATAATATATGTGTGAATATGCCTATAGGCTCTAAGTGTGAATATAACATAAATAATATATGTTAATCATACATTTTTGTTGTTAAGTCGCTAAATCATGTCTGACTCTTTGCAATCCCATGCACTATAGCTGGCCAGGCTTCTCTGTCCATGGGATTTCCCAAGCAAGAATACTGAAGTGGGTTGCCATTTCCTTCTCCAGGGGACCTTCCCAACTCAGGGATCAAACGCACATCTCCTGCATTGTCAAATATTGGCAGGTAGCTTCTTTACTGCTGAGCCACCAGGGCTTCCCATAATATAAACATATAACCTAATATGTATTAATTATATATTTTAATATATAGCTAACTAGCATTATGCAATATATAATTATATTGATAAATGTGAGTATGTAATATAAGTGTAAATAATAACATAAATGCCACTTTAAACGGTTAGCTTTATGTCATGTGAATTTTACCTAAATTTTAAAACTAAATTGAAAAAAAATCCATGATGAATAAAATGTCAAAACTTTAAATAAGGACAAGATCTGACTCTGCACGTGCCTGGCTGACCACAATTCACCTTTCCCTACTCCCAGCCCTGTCATATCCTGCCTTGCTTTACAGTTTTGATAGTTTGCCCATCATAGCTGTTTTTTTCCCCATTGCTTTTGTTCTTTTAAAGTGAAAGTGAAATCTCTCAGTCGTGTCCGACTCTTTGCGACACTATGGACTGGAGCCTATCAGGCTCCTCCGTCCATGGGATTTTCCAGGCAAGAGTGCTGGAGTGGATTGCCATCACATTAAGAGTATGGCTCTCACACACACACACACACAAAAGAGTGTGGCTCTCAAAGTCTGAGTTTTTGGCACCCCCTTAAATCCTTGTTGCACCCAAAGTCAGGGTCTCACTCTCTCCTCGCCCCAGCTCTGGCCGTAGCGGCCTCACAGAGCGAGCACCCTGCCTCAGGTGAGCACAGTTCAAACCCTGGACCCGCCACCCAGTCGCTCTGTGACCTCGGGACCCGAGTGTGCTTCTCTCAGCCCTAATTTCCTTCTCTGAAAAGAGGAGATAAAACTGCCCATCACAGAGGAAGGTTTTCGGCAAAAGGCAAAGACACAGACGAAGCACCTCATACGTGGTGGGCGTTCACCACACGGGGGCGTTACTAGGCCCTTTGTGTAATAATGTTGGGCTTTGAAGTCCGCCAGTCTTGGGTTCGAATCCCACCTCTTTCACTTCCTTGCTTTGTGACACTGAACAAGCTACTTGCTGCTCTCTGAGTCCTGGTTTCCTCCATTGCAGAAAGAGATTAAGAAGACTATGAACTCAAAACATTAATACAGAAATTGTCCTTAAAATGCTGCCACAGTGGCCATAAAAACGATCCCTCAGAGCGGCGAGTCTAAGATACCAATCACTGCAAAATACGCCACGCTTTCACCGGCAATTGTGAAATAAAAATTACTGGTTTCCCTAGTGGCTCAGATGGTAAAGCATCTGCCTGGAGAAGGGAATGGCTACCCACTCCAGTATTCTTGCCCGGACGGAGGAGCCTGGCAGATTACAGTCCATGAGGTCACAGAGTCTGACACGACTGAGTGGCTTAGCACACACACGCACCCATACAATTAGGCAGAAGAACCGAGACACCACTAATTGTAAGAGCTGTTCCAATGCCAGAGGCGTTAAACAGTGAGAGGGAAAAATATGCATTTTACAATGGGTGAAATGTGGTCATAACAGCGAATGCTAACAAGAATAGATAATAAAGTGCGTTTTGCATGTCAGGAATAGAGCTAAGCACTTTACAGGCTCGTGGAAACTTCTTAACAGCCCTATGAATCAGATATTGTTACCAATTTGTTTTCCAGGGAGGAAAGCTGAAGCACAGAGAAGCTGAGTTACTGGCTAAAGGTCACACAGCTGGATAATGTTAGAGTCAGGACTGGAACCGAAGTCAGTGGGCTCCAAAGCAACAGTATAAACCTCCACCCCTCGCTGTGACTCACTGTGTATGTTCTCAAAAAAAGGCAGGCGCAGAAGGAAAAGAGGCTCCCATTATATTCTCACCATCGTTTTCTTTCCATTAGAACCTAATATCCCAAAGTCAAGGACCCTCTTTGGCCTGTGCTCTCTCCTCAGCAGCCCCCGGTGCAGGGCTGGACCCAGCAGTTAACGCCCAAAGTTTGAAGAATGAATAACTGACTTGTTTGCAGCCCCTTGTGGCACCCCAATGTCCAGCCCAAACATCCACCCCAAAGCACCCCAAGTTAAAAATAAGAAAGACGGCTCTTACTTACCAGAGATGAACGGACAGGTCCTGGGGGGGACCCTGGGGACACAGACAGAGCCCAAGAGTTAGGGGAAGGGGTCAGCCTGGCAACAGACTTCAGGACACTGCATTCGCGCATTCCACCATCATGTGTTGGGTGCCTATGATGTGCCGGCACTGTGCTCTTCTCTGGAAATACAGCCCCAGAATCCAGTGGGAGAGATCAGTCCACCCCTCCCAGATGAATCGGCTTTAAAGAGGCAGCTACGTGTATAGGCAGAAACTGGAAAGACGTTCTGATCTTGACATCCGAATGCCAAGTCCCACCGAAAGGATCCTGGCTCCTTGGGAAAATGGTTGATTCCAAGATTGGGGCAGAAAGAGTACAAGAGCAGTCTGCTCTGGTGCTAAAAAGTAAGGAAGCGCTCAGAGAACAATGAGGTTACGTCAAAAGGACAGAGGAGCCAGCCTGAAGGGGCTCCCACTGGCCCAGTGAACCAGTGAAGTTGCCCAGTCATGTCCAGCTCTTTGCGACCCGCATGGACTATAGCCTCCCAGGCGCCTCCATCCGTGGAATTTTCCAGGCAAGCGTACTGGAGTGGGTTGCCATTTCCTTCTCCAGGGGATCTTCCGCACCCAGGGATCGAACCCAGGTCTCCCGCGTTACAGGCAGATGCTTTACCGTCTGAGCCACCAGGGAAGCCCTAAGCCCACTGGTCCAGGCCGGGACAATATCAAAATAACAATCCAGGGACATTTCCTGAGACAGATAACAAACAGATACACAGGCAGACGCATAGATGAGTGATACAGAGACGGCTATATGGACAGATGCAGAGATAATGGGTGGGTACACAGGCCATAGACACGCAGAGGATTGATTGGTACATACACAGATACACAGATAAGTGCATAGACGACTATTAGGTCCATAGATAATTGATACATAGATGCAAACGGATACGCGGATAGACACACAGATACACAGATAGGCAGATAAGTGATGGATTCATAGATACGAGGTGACTGATTGATTGATACATACATACATACACGATACACAGATACATAGAGGAGACAGTTCTTTACAATAGAATATCAGCTAACAACTTAGGAGGAATGATGGAGTTAGAAATTCATAATGCAACTCCACAGTGGAGAAAGGACCCCAAGCCAAAAAAAAAGATATTTTTTGGAAAATTGGTAAAGTATACATACATACTCTGAATTATGTAATATATAATTTATATATTATAATTTCTAATAGGTGATAATTTATAATAGTAGAATGTCCATGCTGAATTTCATGCTTTCAAAAATCATGCTATGTATATACAAGAGAAAGTTCCTGTTCTTGGCAGGTATTCAGATTAAAGGGGAAATGTGTCTGTAAACTTACTTTGAAGAATCTCAAGAAAAAATAAATAATAGATATTTTCTAAATAAATAAAATGTTTAGAGAAAGATGACAGAGCCAATGAGACAAAATGTTAACAATTAGTGATCTGACTAACAGATATATGAGTGTTCTTTGCATTATTCTTGACTTTTCTGGAAGTCTGAAATTACATAAAATGAAAGAAAAAAAAATGGGAGAGACTTTCTCTCTGCAGGCTCCTATGAGGGCTACAAAGCGGGCAGTGGGTAGTGAGGAAGAATGAGGTTTGGGGAGAGTGGGGAAGATTTGAAGTCATTATCAAGATGAGGAAATCAAGAGAGTGGGAAACAGGTGAAGAAAAGACAAGCGCCAGGCAGAGTGGTGGGCAGGCCTGCTCCCTGCACAAGGAGGCACAGGGGACGTGACCCCGTAGAGGACTCTCTTTGGTGCCTCTGAAGGAATGCAGAGGTTGGCCAGCCTTCTGAACCCCTGCTCCTTCCCCAAGTGATGGAGAAGATTCAAGGATGGAGGTTCTTTAAAAAACTAAAAATAGAGCTACCATATGACTCTGAAATCCCACTCTTAGGCATATACACAGAGAAAAACATGGTCCAAAAGGATACATGTACCCCAATATTCATTACTGTGCTGTTTACAATAGCCAAGACATGGAAGCGGCCTAAATGTCCATTGGTCAGGAATGGACAAAGAAGATGTGGTACATATATAAAATGAAATATTACCCAGCCACTAAAAAGAATAAAATAATGCCATTTGCAGCAGTATAGATGGAACTAGAGATGGGCTTCTCTGGTGGCTCAGATGCTAAAGAATCCACCTGTAATGTGGGAGACCTGGGTTCGATCCCTGGGTTGGGAAGATTCCTGGAGGAGGGCATGGCAACCCACTCCAGTATTCTCACCTGGAGAAGCTCCATGGACAGAGGAGCCTGCAGGCTACAGTCCATGGGGTCCCAAAGAGTCAGACATGACTGAGCAACTAAGCACAGAGCTGGTCATACTGAGTAAAATAAGTCAGACAGAGAAGCAGAGGCATCGTATGACATCCATTTTATGCTAGATCTAAAAGACATGATACAAATGAACTTATTGAGAAAACAGAAACAGACTCACAGGCACTTAGAGAATAGACTTATGGTTGCTGAGGAAAGGATGGGAGAAAGGGAGGGCTGGGAAGTTTGGTATGGACATGTATACCCTGTTATATTTAAAACAGATAACCAACAAGGATCTGCTGTATAGCACAGGGAACCCTGCTCAGTGTTATGTGGCAGCCTGGATGGGAGCAGGGTTTGGGGGAGAATGGATACAGGTATGTATGATTGAGTCCATTTTCTGTCCACCTGAAACTATCACAACACTGTTCACTGGCTATACTCCAAAACAAAATTAAAGGTTAATTTTTAAAAGTCATATGTTCATGTGTATGTAATAAAAATGTTAAAAAATAAAAAGAAATGTTAATGTTAAAAATAAATGTTAAAAATAAAAAGAACCAAGGAGAAAAGGACTGGTCATCCTTCCCAGGATGAACCCCTCTCTGGGCTCAGTCAGCAAGGTAGGGAGTGACATGCCATGATGGGCAGCCCCTCCTGATCTCAGGAGCATTCCCCTCGATGCTTCTCACCCTCACAGGACACTCCCTGCACCCCCGGGCCCTCATGCCAACCAGACTGAGGCACTCACATGCACGTAGGGCTTGACCCTATTGCAGGGAAACCAGCCGACTTCATTGGTAGACGTATTCCTTCCCTAAAAAGATGGAAGGGAGAGATGGACAGAGAGGTTACAGGCAGCCACAATGCTTGTGTGTATCCATCTTTCACCCAACAGCCACTCTGCTTGGCCATCTATCTCTCCATAACCTGGAATGACCCAGAGAGGGACCAACTAGTATCAACTTCTGGGAATACCACCAGCCCAGAAGGGCCAGGTCAGCCCCAGAAATCCCCATAGACATCACCCTGCCTGGAGCAAACTTCCATTGCCAGAGTCCAGTGGGAGCATGATCCCATTCCCAAGGCCACCTACACCCTAACCCCACGTTCAGGTCCTTCCAGATCATTCCCATGGCCCCAGCCTGTACCTCCCACCAGTTCTGTTCGGCTTCAGCCTTAGTGAGCTCCACGATCTCTCCCGGGCTGAGGCGTAGAAAAGGTCCAATGGCTCCAGGGGGTGGGGGCAGCCCATAGTATTCCTGGCACACCTCCATCTTGGGCAGGCCTGGAGGGGAGGGGAGGGGATGATACAGTGAAAGTCCAGGACTTTCAAACCCAAGTCTCACCACCCAACAGGATGGCAAAAGTTAAAAAGACAGACAATGCCAAGTGGCAGCAAGGATGTGGAGCAACTGAAAGTCACCTGGATTCCTGGATTCTTTTTTTTTTAATTTGAAGAAGTTTTTAATATGAAAACCTCTAAAACAAATTTTTTTTTTGCATAAACAGGAAGGGTGGCCATGACTCCACAGCTCATTCCTGCACGACTAGTAGGAACCCACTTTGGAAAACTGCTGGGCAGTATTCACTGAAGCTAATTCTGCTCATGAATACCTCACCCAGAGAAACGAAACCCAGGTCCCCAGAGAGTCATGGATGAAGAATGTTCACAGCAGCTCTATTCACAAGAGCCAAAAAATTGGCAACATACCCAGCATCTTTAAGAAGATGGATAAACACAGCATGAAATACCCATATCATGGAATACAATACAGCAATGAAAAAGAACAAGTGAGTGCTTCAAGCAAACACACTAATATGCTGTGAGAGTTCATGCTAGACAACTTCATTTGTATGAAATTAAAGGGCAGGCAAAACTGATCTATGCTGACAGAGGTCAGAAAGTGGTTCCCTTTGGGAGACAGGACAGACGAGCAGTGAGTATGACCAGCGCCATCCAATAAAATTTTCTGTGATGATGGAAGTGTTCTATACATTGATCTGAGTGGTGCTTACATGGGTAGAGATTCAGTGAGCCATGCTCTTAAGATTTCTTCATCTTACACACCTTATGGTATGTATTTTCTATCTCAATAGAAATATTTCTGTCTCATAGAAAATTATACATATATTATGTATATTTCAATAGGAAATTATAGAAAATTACATATTTCTGTCTCAATAGAAAATGATAATTATATATATCTGTATAAAATTAATATAAGCAAGAGTATGTATATATATATACAAATATATATGTGAACATATGGTGGATATATACACACATACACACATTCATATATATTTTCTCCTACTGAGGACATCTGGGTTGTTTCTGGTTTTTGATCAGTAAAGCTAATATATACATTTTTTTATAAAGCTGATTTTATACATATATATTATTACATTATATACATATATAGTATATATCATACATGTATTCCCACTGTTGACCATATTTGAGTTGTTTCTAATTTTTAACTATTACAAGTGAAGCTGAAGTACCTATAGCTACAAATAGAGAACTATAGCTATCTCTAGATATCTATCTATCAAGACAGATAGATAAACAGAATGACAGATATGAAACTGAATCTTTACATTGATCCTGAGCAAAGAGCTTCTTTTTCTTGGCCACACCAAGTTCTCATTTTCACTTTGTGGCCGCACCATGCAGCATGCAGGATCTTTGCTCCCCGGCCAGGGATCAAATCCGCACCTCCTTCATTGCAAGGCAAAGTCTTAACCACTGGACCACCTGGGAGGTCCCCCTAGTTCTTGAATAAAGTCTTGCCCTACTCGCCTCCTGCTTCCTAGGCTTTGCACGTGCTGTTCCCTCTGCCTGGACCACTCCTGCCTCCTCATCCATCTAACTCCACCTCATCTTTCAAGTGTCCACTTTAATGCCTCCTCCTCGGAGCAGCCTTCCCTGATGGCTCAGACTCATCAGGTCTCCCACTGTGATGCTCCGGAAAACCCTCTACTCCTACCACCTCAACTAGAATAACTTAGCCAAACCCTGTCTCCTACTACCCACCTGGGAGCTTTGAGAGGACAGGAAGTATCCTGTTTTTAGTCACCAGTTTACTTCAGAGGATATATACAATAGATGTTGAATAAAAATTACTCATCATGACTGTGATCCCCCAGACACTGTTAACATATACATGAATCCAGCCTTTCCACCACCACCCCCACCCCAGGCTAAAAAGAATTCTGGCTTGGTCAAACTGCGTCTCTTGCTCTCTACCTTTCTGGTGGACTACGTATGCTTTGCTGAAACCACCCTATTACGATAAGATTCTGTGACACAGAATCAATGGGAGAGCGCATGAGGTGTGCCCAGCCAGCTAAGACTACAGATGGAGTTTGTCAGCAAACAAAAAAAGGGAGCGTGGCCAGTGAATAATCAAGGTGAATGGGAGGGGGTGGAGGAATAAACTGGGAATCTGAGATGGACAGATGGACAGTACTATATATAAAGAGATAAACAACAAGGACCTACTTATAATACAGGGAACTATATTCAATATCTTATAATAACCTACAACAGAAAAGAATCTGAAAAATATCTGTATAACTAAATCACTTTGCTGTATACCTGAATCACTGTAAATCAACTAAACTTCAATTTAAAAAAACACCTGTACACATAAAATAGTGAATGGGAGGAAAGCGCATGGTAACAAGGATTGCCATGTTCCAAGCACCCCCTTCACAGTGTTTAAGCAAAGCTAATAACAAATTGACTTTGCTATTTAAAAATTCCTTTCAAGTTTCTGGGACTAAAACAGATGTTTTATAAGTAGGATGTTATGTGGTCATTAACGTAATTGTTGAGATCTCTCCCTGGGTCAGCATCACTGAGGTAAAGACTAGATTTCTTTCTGCCCTGCACAGCATCCCCTGCTCACTCACCTAGCTCATTCTTCTTTTTGTCTTGAGCCCGCCGATGTGGCTTATCCTGGAGAGAGAGACCAAAAGAGCAAGCATGACTATCTGTACCCAGTCTGGGGGCTCCTCAACCCTTATTTGCCTGCAGGTGTGCCTGTTCAGTCACTCAGTTGTGTCAGACTCTTTGCAGCCCCAGGGACAGTAGCCTGCCAGGCTCCTCTGTCCATGGGATTTCCCAGGCAAGAATAGTGGAGTGGATTGCCATTTCCTACTCCAGGGGATCTTCCCAAACCAGGGATCAACTGGGCATCCAGCCAAAAGCCACAACCACTGATAGAGTCTCCCAGGTCTTTCCTTCCCGACTCCTGCCCCAATTTCCATGCACAGAAAGGAACATGGGGGGTCTCACCTTCTTCATAGTTCCTGAATAATCTATGAGAGGGTAAATATACAGATACACTGGTTAGAATGGGGTGGGGGGAACTTTCATGCAGAAACCCACCTCCCACCTCAGTCCCCTAGTACCTTGTCCATGTCGACCACACGGAGGGACCCTCCCAAGACACTCCTTGTGTGCAGGTGCTCGGCACCGTTGACAGCGATACCCCTGATAGAAAGTGCCTCTGAGATGCAAGGAGGAGATAAAGGAAGGAGTCAGCGATGCTGACAAACACAGCCAATCATTTTGCCAACAACATAAAGGGCCCCTTTGGGTTTTCTTTAGAGCAGAAGAGAGACAGAGAAGCTGCAGATGAAAGGAGAGCCTCCCCACTCCCAACTCAGGGGCATGATGGCCAGGGGAGCCCCCCACCCCAAAGAGGAAGGGACAACCCACCCCAGCAACCAGGTCCACCCTCCCAGACTCCCACCTCAGCAGCATCTGGCAAGCCTTGCAGGATGTGGTCTCCTCAAAGGAAAACATCTGGAAGTCATGACCATTGGCAGTGGCGTTCTCGGGGTAGATGTTGGAGCTGGCGAGGGAAGAGAATTCCATGCAGAGGAACAGGATTCAGCCATTAAAGGCAATGAGGTACCAGTACACACTGCAACCTGGATGGATCAAGACCTCGTTCCTTTTTTTATGGCTAAATACTGTTCCATTGCATGGATATGCCCCGTTGTGTTTCTCCATCCACCCACTGATGGGCATTTGGACTGTGACCACCATTTTGCTATTGTGAATAGTGCTTCAGTGAACACAGGTGGAGACAGAAAGTGGGTGAGTGGGTGCCAGGGGCTAGAAGTAGGGAAAACAGGAAGTGATCACTGCTTGAGTGCAGGGTCTCATCTGGGGGGTTGAAGATGTTTTGGAACTAGATAGAGGTGATGGTCGCACAGTGTGAATTTACTAAATACCACTGAATTGTGCACTTTTTTTAAAGATTCTTTTTTAATGTGGACCATTTTAAAAGTCTTTATTGAATGTGTTACAATATTGCTTCTATTTTTTATGTTTTGGTTTTTTGGCCACAAGGCATGTAGGATCTTAGTTCCCCGACCAGGGATTGAACTCACACCCCCCCTGCACTGGAAGGGGGAGTTTCAACCACTGAACTGCCAGGGAAGTCCCAGAATTGTGCACTTCAATATGGCTAAGTCTTTGTTGTGTGAATTTCATCTCAAGAAAGAGAAGGAGGAGGAAGACAAGGAGGAAGGATTTCCAGGCTGGTGATGGAAAATGGTGAACACTCGGCATTCTGGGGATGCAGACTGTCTTGAAAGCCTGTCCCTCCCATTTCCCAGAGGAAGAAACTGAGGTTCTGAGTGACCCCGCGGCAGGGTGAGACTAAAGCCCAAAACTGCCTAAAGTCCTCGGAGGATGGAAAGGTGGAGGAGGAGGGGGTCTCACATGGCCATCTCGAACTGCTCCATCCACTTCTTCTTTAGTTCTCGTGTCTTGAAGAACAGCTCATAGCCCTGAGCACCTTGGTCCTCAATCAGGAGGAACATGTGAGTCCACTGCAGAGAAGCAGGGTTTAAAATGAAGGCACCTGCCCTGCAGAGGGTGGGACCACATGCCCATTGACCCTACTGCTCTGGGGAGGAAGGGGTCAAGCCAACTACAGCCTGTCTGCCCCCAGGAGGGTCATGTAAAGAGCTTCCCAGGAGAAGCAAATACACATCCACAAATCTAGATTCATACACACGCATACTTATACCTATGGCTGATTCACACTGATGTACGGCAGAAACCAACAAAATATTATAAAGCAATTATCCTCCAATTAAAAACAAATTTAAATAAAAATTTAAAAAATTACAAAACAAAATCACACTCGGGACTTCCGTGGCTGTCTGGTGGTTAAGACTCTGCACTTCCACTGCAGGGGGCGTGAGTCTGATCCTTGATGGGGGAACTAAGATCCCACATGCCACGTGGCCAAAATAAATAAATTAAAATTTTTAATTAATTTATTTCTCTTAATTGGAGGCTAATTACTTTACAACATTGTGGTGGTTTTTGCCATACATTGACATGAATCAGCCATGGGTGTACATGTGTCCCCATCCTGAACTTCCCTCCCACCTCCCTCCCCATCCCATCCCTCAGGGTTGTCCCAGTGTACCGGCTTTGAATGCCCTGTTTCATGCATCGAACTTGCACTGGTGATCTATTTCACATATGGCAATATACACGTTTCAAAGCTAAATCACACACACACACAGGAATTCCAAGGGCCAAGCAGAGAGCTCAAGTGGCATTGAGGGTCCCCAGCATTGGGGTCTCCCAGTTACCACCTCCGAGCCTTACCTTCTTGTTGTCCTTCTCTCCGGAGGAGTCATCTCGAACCTGGAAGCTGTGCAGGTTCACAAAGTCCTTGAGGTCGTAGGAGTCCCCTCGCCGCTTACAGATGAGCAGAGCTTTGTCAAGCAGGAAGGCATACCTGGAAGCAATCAAGTGTCCCTGTCTGGCCCCTCCCTAAGTTCCCACAAGCTCTCCACCTGATCCCTTCCCACTTTCCGGGCTCACTCTGCTGTCAGTCTAGGATTCTGGCTCTTCTCCTCAGTGGTCAACTTGGCCACGCCTACCTGTCTATCTTGACCTCACCCATTTGATTCTTGCTGTTCCTGCCACCTGTCCTTCTTGGCTCCACCCACACAACCATGCTGACTCTGCCTCTCCTCTCAGCCTAGGCTCCACCCACTGGTCCATATGGCCTCACCTACCTCAGACGGTAAAGAATCTGCCTGCAATGCAGGAAAACCAGGTTCGATCCCTAGGTTGGGAAGATCCCCTGGAGAAGGGAATGGCAGCCCACTCCAGTATTCTTGCCTGGAGTTCCCATGAAGAGAGGAGCCTGGCGGGCTACAGTCTATGGGATTGCAAAGAGTCGGACACACTTGGGGGACTTGGGCTGCCGTCTATGGGGTCGCACAGAGTCGGACACGACTGAAGCTATTTAGTAGTAGTAGTAGTATCTAGAAATAGCACCAAGCCCTTGCCTGGATTCCATCCTAGATCTGTGTTGGCTCCACCCACCTGCCTAACCAGTAGCCTGGCCCCGCCCCTGTCCAGGCTCCGCCCCAGATCCGTATTGGCTCCTCCCACCTGTCCATCTTGGAGCGCCTCTCCACCGAAGTTATCTTCAGCTCACCATCGATCTTGGGTCGGCCGTAGTGGGCTAGAGACTGGTCCTACACAGCAGACAAGACGTCTGGCAAGGGGCCCCCAGGAGGAGATGACACACCCTCTCCACGTGGCCACACCCCCGACCCTCCCCGCCCACCCGCTCACCAGGTTCTCAATGGACAGCTGGAAGTTGGTAATCTGCCGCAGCGTCTCATTGTCCCGCTTGACCTCGTTTACGCACTGTGCCAGGTCCTGGGGGTGGGGCAAGGGTGAGCCTGGGTGCCCCTTCCCCCAGCCCTATCCCCTACCTGGCAGGGTATAGAGGGTCAACCTCCAGGAGGGGGCAGCAGGAGAATGTCACTGTCCCCAAGGGGATGCTGGGAATGAGTCATTCGAGGTACAGGTGTGTCCCCTGCTGTGGAGGGAGGGGGCGGCCCATGGGTGTGGCCGTGCCGGGTGGTACTCCCTGACTTAAACCCATGGCGTCTGTGTGGCACCGCCATCCCTGTGTGTGACCACTCACCCTCATGGCATCTAGAGCCAGCCGCAAGTTGTCCTTCTCCATTGCATCTTGTGTGTGTTTCACCAGCTCCTGTGTGCCGCACAGAGATGCATGTTGCCTGGGCCTGCCCCCTCCTCCTGGAAGGCCTTCTAAACAAGCCTGGCCCACCAGCTCCTTCTTCCTCCTTCTGCTGTCCCTAGAGGCTGGGGCACAGCTCCAGTGATCCCCTCCCAGAGGGGGAAGCCCAGCCCCCAGGAGCCCTTGCAAGGAGACCTATGTGCCCCTAGAAGCCCACGCCTTCCCCGCTTTGTGCACCTGGAGCAGGAGGTGATATTTGAGCACTCGCTGCATGGGCACCATCAACAGGTCCCTTAAGGTGAACCTCCCGTTGTTGGCGCGCTGAGAACATTCCTAGAAAGTTGGAGAAAGGGGTGAGTGAGAAGAGATGGAGGCAGGTAGGGATTGTTCTAGAACCTGAAGCCTCTTCTCCCCGCTCCCCAAGGAAATAAAGAACGCCACGGGGTGAGGGTGACCAGCTGGAGGCTGCCTGGGGTAGATGTCCAGGATTCCTCAGCTGAGGGGGGCTCCAGAGAAGGAGGTAGACAGGCCTGGAGGGTCCCCATGATGGAGACCAAAGAAATTGAATGGACAGCAGACACTGGCCATCCCTCATCATCCCTGCTCTGTCTATGCTTCCACTAGACAAACGGATCCAGGTTTCGGTTCAGTCCAGTATCCGTGCTCCCTCCAGGATCAGGGCTTGGCTGGGATCGGGGCTCTGTGTGAAGTTGGAACTCAGCCCAGAACTGAGGTTTGGCCCAGACTTGGTGCACAGCCAGGGTTGGGCCTCTCGCTGGGGTTTAGTGTGCCCTCGGAGTTCAGGTCAGTGTCAGGATCTCAGGCTGGTACCAGGGCTCCATCCAAAGTACAGGGTTCAGCTGGGGTCAGGGCTCAGTACTCTGGTCTATCTCCTCCTGCTCAGTTTCTCCCATTTGGCTGATCAGTACCTCCCTCCTAAAACCTTCAGCGGGCAGACCCCTGGCTGGGCTGCAGCAGGAAGGGATGCTCTCTCCAGCTCAGTCTCCCAGAGAGTGGAAAGGAGTGACAGAGCTTCCCCCCGCAAAGATGAAGCCCATCCCCTACTTCCAGCTTCATCTGTACATCCTCCCGGGCTGTGGCCACGCGGTCCAGGTGCTTGCTGGCCGACTCCACCTGGCTGCAGTAGCGGCCATAGATGAGGAACCTGCAGGAAGAGGGCAGGCGGTGGGGAATGACACTGGCACCAAGGTCAGACAGATCTGGGTGTCAATCCCGGACCTGCCTCTTTCCAGCTGGATGGTGCTGAGCCTCAATCTCCCTATCTGTAAAATGGGCATAACAATAGCACCTCCCACATATGAGTTATTGTAGCATTAAATGAGATAACGCACAAGAAGCTCTTAGTGGAGCACCTGGCATATCATCTCTGCTTAATGTTCATTTATTTAATAAGAATTTATTGAACACGTACTGTGTGCCAAGTTCCACATTAAGCTCTGTAGAATTCCCTGGTAGCCCAGCTGGTAAAGAATCCGCCTGCAATGCGGGAAACCTGGGTTTTATCCCTCGATTGGAAAGATCCCCTGGAGAAGGGAATGGCTACACACTCCAGTATTCTGGCCTGGAGAAGTCCATGGACTGTATAGTCCATGGGGTCACAAAGAGTCGGACATGACTGAGAGACTTAAAAAAAAGGCACCAATTTATTCGATCCTCACCACAACCCCAAAGAGGTACATTCTGGGATCACACTGATTTTAGAGATGCAGAAGTAGAAACACAGAGAGGTTAAGTGACTTTCTAGTGCCATAGAGCTCACAAGAGGAAGAGCTGGGAATTTAACCAGAGATGAGCAGCACTGTGCCCACAAGCAAAGAAAGAAAAGCCTTCTCTGTTTGGTGGTCTATGAGGGCAATGTCTCCCGAATGCCCAGCCTGGGCAGGGCAGGGTGACCTCCAGAGGTCTGGGCTGGCTGCCTGGATCTCACCTCTCCTTGTATTTGATGAAGACCTGGTAGAGGGTGGATGCACTGGGGTTGGCCAGGGCTTCCTTCATCTCCTTTAGGAAATGGGTGTGCACACGAAGCAGGTCCTACTTGGAGGGAAGGGGTGAGGCTTGGGGTGGGAGCCTGGAGCTGGGGATGCTGGGTGGGAGAAGGATCATCTGCCCACCCTACGAGGTTCATCTCCCAACCCCCACACCCCAGGGACAGGTGAAGCCAGCAAACCATCCCCTCTGGACAGAAGCCCGGGAAGGCAGTAATCAGTCAGCTCACCTCGATGTTGATGAAGATAATCTCGATGTCTTGGGGTTTAAGGAACCGCTGCAAGGGCTTCATAAAATGCTGTGGGGGAGTGGGGAGAGAAGGATGGAGAAGGGGAAGACTCCTCTTTCCAGGCGAGCCCCAGAGACACAGAGAGGAAGAGACAGAGATGGAAAGGGACAAATGGAAACATAAGAGACTGGGAGAGAGAGAGAGAGAGATGTGTAGAAAGAAAGAGACAGAGGCAAGGAAACAGAAAATAAGAGAAAAGAGAAACGGAGAAAGTCCACACAAAAAACCCATACAGGACTGTTCCACGCAGAATTCATCATAAATTCCCAAAGCGGAAACAACCCACATGTCCATCGACAGATGAATGAATAACAAAATGTGGTCCATCAGGAAGAGGAGTGAAGGACTGACACTCAGTACAGTGTGGATGAGCCTTGAGACACGATATTCAGCGAGAGAAGCCAGGCACAGAAGGCCACACAGTGAATGAGTTCATTTAGATGAAATGTCCCGAATAAGTAAGGCCACAGAGACAGGAAGTAGGTTAGTGGTTGCCGGGGAGGGGCTGCAGGGAAATCGGAGTTTAAGGGGTGATGGTTAAGGGGTATGGGGTTTCTTTTGACAGATGATGAAAATGTTCTAAAATTGGGAATTTCCTGGTTGTCCAGTGGTTTAGGAGAGCCTGGGTTCAATGCCTGGCCCAGGAACTAAGATCTCACAAGCTGCAAGGCCAAAACAACAGAAAAAGAAAGAAAATGTTCTAAAATTAAACAGTGGTACCCAACTTTGTGGGGTCCCCAGGTGGTGCTAGTAGCAAAGAACCTGCCTGCCAACGCGGGAGACACAGGTTCAATCCCCGGGTCAGGTAGATCCCCTGGAGGAGGGCATGGCAACCCACTCCAGTATTCTTGCCTGGAGAATCCTGTGGACAGAGGAGCCTGGCAGGCTGCAGTCCATGGGTCACAAAGAGTTGGACATGACTGAGCATACATACAACGCTGTAAATCAACTCTACTCCAATAAATTAAAAAAAAATAATAAACAGTGGTGGTGGTGGCAAACCCTTGTGAATATACCAGAAAATATTAAATTGTAGATGTTCAGTGGCTGAATTGTATGGCATTTTGATTAAATCTCAATAAAATGGTTAAAAAAGAGATGGCCAGGGACTTCCCTGGAGGTCCAGTGCTGAAGACTCCATGCTTCTACTGCAGGGGGCATGGGTTAGATCCCTGGCCCAGGGAACTGAGATCTCACATGCCACATAGTGCAGCAAAAAAAAAAAAAAAGGCGAGAGAGGGCCAAAGGAAAAACAGGAAGTATAAAGTGAGAGTAATAGAGATAGATGGACAAATGAGGATACAGGAAAAGGGGGAGACAGGGATAAAGAGACACTGAAGGAGAGAAATTCAAACAGAGGGGGAAGTAGGGAGCAACACCGACGGGACCAGAGACTATGAGAGACGAAGAAATACGGAGCAGGGAGCTCCCCAAGCCCGTGTCGGCTGGATGCTGCCTCTCCGCTCTGCGCATGCGTCTGACAAAGACCGGATCAGAGCATCACCTGTTGGATGGAGGCCAGCGTGTCCGTATACTTCTCCTCCGTCTGCTGGATCTCCCGCAGACAGCAGCACCGCTTGTCATACTCTGTCATCTTGGGCTGAGAGTGGGGAGGAGAGGCTGATGTTGGGGTGTCCGGGGATGCTCCCCACCCACGAGCCTGCCCAACCCGGTCCTGCGTCCCCACACACCGGCATGGGTACCGGCTCCGAGCGCATGAGGTCCTCGTAGACCTCGTCGCCCTCTGCCTCCTCGTTCTCCACGCAATCGTACAGGTCCTCATCCTCCTCCACCGTGTCGCTGCAAGTCGCGGAGTCAGGAGGAGCCAGGGAAGCCCCCAAACCAGGGACCCTCCGACACCCCAGGGAGGGGCCATGTCCCCTCAGACCCCCACCCCCCATGGCGGGGCCTTGCCTCCTCAGACCACCAGGGCAGGATCATGGTCTCAGACACTCACTCGATCTGGTCAGACAGTCCACTGTAGATGTCTTCATCACCCACACTGTCCTCAGTGGGGAAGGGCCTGGGGGAGCCGAGATGGTATGAGCAGAGACCCGGGGGGGCCAGGTTGGCAGAGGGCTTCAAGGAGGAGGAATAGGGCCGAATGGGGTCCAGAGCTTTCGGCTCATGTAGTTACTCACATGATCCCCTTGTTCTGGGCAATCGGGGTCCAGGACAGAGCGGACAGGGTGTAGATGACCTGTGACGGGGGCCAAGGCTGCTCAGCAAGCCCCTTGCCCACCCGCATGCCAGAACACAGCCTCCAAGCACTTGACCTTGAGGTTGGACTTCATGTCCCTGGGAGCCCAATTCAGAATTTTCCCGCCTTCCTGTGTCCCACATCAGCATGTCCACATTCCCTTAACTGAGCACCCACCACTTGAACCCTTTGTTCTAGTCAATTGTCATAAACACTCAGACAGATGGGATGATCTTATTTTGAAGTTACAAAGGACCTAGGGCTCAGAGAGGCACGGCCACATATCTGAGGTCACACAGCAAGTGATGGGACAGGGACTCACACTGGGTTCCACGTGTTCCAAGCAAGGCTGTTTGCACCTGCTCTGTGACTTGTTCCAGCCCAGTGGTCCTTCCCTGACAACGCTTGGTTTCTCCAGTGTAGACATTCATGGAAATGAATTGAAATCCAGTCTTTGGGCTCTAGGTGTCCAGCTCACAGGCAGCTCAGTCCCATCTTACCTTGCCAAAATCCTGCACATCGAAGAGGTCGAAGGCCTCAAAGAGTTCACTCCGCTTGAGGCCAAACTTCTCGTAGCAAGTAGACAGGAAAGTGCGGATATTCTTAAGGCAGAGGAACTGAGGAAAGAGAAACGAGGCTGGAGGAAACACAACGGGACGGGGAGAAGTTGACCCCTGGCCACTGGGCTTGAAGTCTGGCCCAGGAAGAGGGAAAAGAAGGCACAGCCCCCTCCGGGAAGATCAGGCTATACCGGAAGCCACATCTACCCCTGCATTTTCCTTACTGAAATACAACTCACAAGATACAAAGTTAACCATTAACAGGTAACAATCTGGTGTGTATAAACAATGGAATGTTACTCAGCCAATGAAAAATAATGAAATTTTGATTTATGCTGCATCACAGATAAATGTTGAAAATATTATGCTAAGTGAAATAAGCCAAATACAGAAAGATGAAAGTTGTATGATACCACCTATATAAGGTCCCTAGAAAAGGCACATCCATAGAGACAGAAATTAGGATGGGGGGCATACCAGAGGCTGGGCGAGGGGATGGAGAGTCTGTGTTTAATGGGCACAGAGTTTCTGTTGGGGATGATGAAAAAGTTTTGGATATAGTGGTGATGGTGACACAACATGATGAATGTATTAAATGCCACTGAATTGTATACCTGCAAGTGGTTAAAATGGCAAATATTATTGTTTTATTTTATATATATGTTATTTGTATGTTTTCATATAAAATTTTACTATATTAATAAAATATACTTATTTTATTTATATATAATGATAAATATGTATAGTTTACCACAATAAAAAATTTAACCACTAGCCACTTTATTCATTTTTTAATTAACTTTTATTGGGGTATAGTTGATTTACAACGTTGTGTTAGTTTCTGCTCTCCAACAAGTTTTTCCCAGAGTCTTTTTTTAGCGCAATGTAAAAATACTTTTATTTTCAAAAATAGTAGATGCAAGCATTTAAGGTTGTCTAATACTATTCTACAATTGATCTTCAGGTTGTATACAAAATATCTGACACGGGGATACCCTATTTTTTAAATTGGAGGATAGTTGCTTTACACAGAGAAGGCAATGGCACCCACTCCAGTACTCTTGCCGGGAAAATCCCATGGACAGAGGAGCCTGGGAGGCTACAGTCCATGGGGTCACAAAAGACTCAGACCTGACTTAGTAACTAGACAACAAGAGCAACAACAACTCTGCGATTCTACAATATTTGTATCTGGGGATGCCTACTCTGTGTGGTTGGACACTCAGACTTGTTCCATTCTCTTGACAACCCTGTGGGGTTTTCATGTCCATTTTACCTAAAAGGAAGCAGGCTCAAAGAGGGAAGGCAAGTTGCCCAGGATTATTAACTGCAAGAGTGACTCTGTGGCTGGGAACTCCCTGGTGGTCTAGTGGTTAAGACTCTGTGCTTCCAGTGCAGGGGGCACAAGTTTGATCCCTGGTCGAAGCATTAAGATCCCACAAGTCACAGAGGTGTGGCCAAAAAAAAAAAAAAAATTCTATGCACAGGAAACTCTGCTCAATATTACGTAACAACCTAAATGGGAAAAGAATTTGAAAAAGAAGAGATACATGTATATCTGTATCACTGAATCACCCGACTATACACCTGAAACTCACACAACATTGTTGATCAACTATATTCCAATATAAAATAAGAAGTTAAAAAAGGAAAAAGAGTAAGCATGTGGCATAGAAAACACACTTCTGGTTATCTAAGGGGAAAGGCCAAGGGGGTGACAAATTAAGAGATGGGGATTTACAGATACACACGATTGACTATAAAATAAATAAACAACAGGGACCTACCGTATAGTACAGGCAACTATAGTGAATACTCTTGAAATAACTTACAATGGAAAAGAATCTGAAAAAGAATATATGGCAGCCCACTCCAGTACTCCTCCCTGGAGAAGCCCCATGGACAGAGGAGCCTGGCAGGCTACAGTCCATGGGTTTGCAAAGAGTCAGACACAACTGAGCAACTAGGCATAGCACATACATATATATAACTATATCATATTTGCTATGCACTTGAAACTAGCAATACTGTAAAATCCTTGCCTGGAGAATCCCCGTAGACAGAGAAGCCTTCTGGGCTACAGTCCATAGGGTCACAAAGAGTCGGATATGACTTAAGTGACTTAGCATGCACAAATCAACTACACTTCATTTTTTTAAAATCCAAATAAAAACAAACAAACAAAAGTAAGACCATGGAAGAGCTGAAATTTAGTTCTAAGATGGCGTGAATCTGGAGTCGATTTTCTTGACTATAACTTCATTGCTTTGCCTGCAGTGGAAATCACCGTGAGCACCTGCAACGTGTTCCATTCTCAGCACTTTCTCTATATTGTTTTAAATTTATGTATCTTCAAATTAAATATATATATATATATATAAGGTAAGCAACAGGACAGTTTGATATACTTATTCATAGTGAAAGTATTACTACAGTCAAACTAATTAAGACTTCTCGTAGTCACCGTGTTTTCGTGTGTAATGAACGCACTTGAAATCTACTCTCGTAGCGTAGTTATGGTGTTCAATACAGTGTTACCAAGTACAGTCATACAGTACCCTAGAGCTCCAGACTGACTCATCCTATGTAACTTCAACTTAATACCCTTTAACCAATATCTGCCCATTAATTTCCCCACCCCGATCCCCAGCTCCTGTCTCTTATACACATCTTGTTGGGGATGATGAAAAAGTTTTGGATATAGTGGTGATGGTGACACAACATGATGAATGTATTAAATGCCACTGAATTGTATACCTGCAAGTGGTTAAAATGGCAAATATTATTGTTTTATTTTATATATATGTTATTTGTATGTTTTCATATAAAATTTTACTATATTAATAAAATATACTTATTTTATTTATATATAATGATAAATATGTATAGTTTACCACAATAAAAAATTTAACCACTAGCCACTTTATTCATTTTTTAATTAACTTTTATTGGGGTATAGTTGATTTACAACGTTGTGTTAGTTTCTGCTCTCCAACAAGTTTTTCCCAGAGTCTTTTTTTAGCGCAATGTAAAAATACTTTTATTTTCAAAAATAGTAGATGCAAGCATTTAAGGTTGTCTAATACTATTCTACAATTGATCTTCAGGTTGTATACAAAATATCTGACACGGGGATACCCTATTTTTTAAATTGGAGGATAGTTGCTTTACACAGAGAAGGCAATGGCACCCACTCCAGTACTCTTGCCGGGAAAATCCCATGGACAGAGGAGCCTGGGAGGCTACAGTCCATGGGGTCACAAAAGACTCAGACCTGACTTAGTAACTAGACAACAAGAGCAACAACAACTCTGCGATTCTACAATATTTGTATCTGGGGATGCCTACTCTGTGTGGTTGGACACTCAGACTTGTTCCATTCTCTTGACAACCCTGTGGGGTTTTCATGTCCATTTTACCTAAAAGGAAGCAGGCTCAAAGAGGGAAGGCAAGTTGCCCAGGATTATTAACTGCAAGAGTGACTCTGTGGCTGGGAACTCCCTGGTGGTCTAGTGGTTAAGACTCTGTGCTTCCAGTGCAGGGGGCACAAGTTTGATCCCTGGTCGAAGCATTAAGATCCCACAAGTCACAGAGGTGTGGCCAAAAAAAAAAAAAAATGTAGTCACCGTGTTTTCGTGTGTAATGAACGCACTTGAAATCTACTCTCGTAGCGTAGTTATGGTGTTCAATACAGTGTTACCAAGTACAGTCATACAGTACCCTAGAGCTCCAGACTGACTCATCCTATGTAACTTCAACTTAATACCCTTTAACCAATATCTGCCCATTAATTTCCCCACCCCGATCCCCAGCTCCTTGTACCCATGGTTCTATTCTGCTTCTGTTAAGTGTTACTCTCTCTGTGTAGAAAGGTCAGCTCATCAAAATGAATTAAAAAATTAAACAGGAATGCTTCTACTGTGTGTGTCCCCATTAATTATAATGTTCGCTGTTGGTTCCTAACAGAAACTCTGTTTTCCTTTTTCTTTTTTGTTAAATTGGAGTATTAGTTGATTTACAATGTTCTCTTAGTTTCAGGTGTACAACAAAGCGATTCAGATATAGATAGATAATTCTTTTTCAGATTATTTTCCATTATAAGTTTTTGCAAGGTCTTCCCTGGTGTTCCGGTGGTGAAGAATCTGCCTGCCCATGTAGGCTACACGGATTCAGTCCCTGATCAGGGAAGATCAGACATGCTGTGGAGCAACAAAGCCCCTGCACCAAACTATTGAGCCCACACGCTGTAACTGCTGAAGCCCACGAGCTTAGACCCTGTGGTCTGTGACCACAGGAGCACTGCAATGCAAAGCCCGCATACAACTATAGTAGGCCCCATGGGGTGCAACTAGAGAAAGCCAGCACAGCAATGAGGACAGCACAGCCCCCCCCCAGAAAAATTAACAAAAAATAAGCTGTTATAAGATAATGAATATAGTTCCCTGTGCAATATAGTGGGTCTTTGTTGGCCATCTATTTTCTATTTAGCAGGGTATATATGTTAATCCCAAACTCTTAATTTATAGAAACATTTTTATCCATTTAAATAAGTTTCTCTGTATTCCTAGCTTCTTGGAAAGTCTTTGTATTTGCTTATTTCATTGAAACAAGAATGATTAAGTGATTTCAAAGACCTGTACAAGACAAGCAAGTGTATTTTATTCTTGATTCTATTAGTATAGTGAGTTATATTAATCGAATCCCCAATACTGAATCTTTGGTTCTTTTGAAGTGACTCTCAATTTTCCTCTGCATTTGAAAAAGGTAAAAATGAGTCACACAACATCTATGGGCTCTAAAATGTCAGTATAAAACACTGATTATAATTTCAGTGTCATTAATTCCTATGTATCTAAAAATTATAGATTTTTGGAGGCTGCTGCTGCTGCTAAGTCACTTCAGTCATGTCCGTCTCTGTGTGACCCCATAGACGGCATCCCACCAGGCTCCCCCAT
>SJYX01010522.1:328529-349428 GCA_006410675.1 Oreotragus oreotragus | reverse complement strand
TCCCTGGGATTCTCCAGGCAAGAATACTGGAGTGGGTTGCCATTTCCTTCTCCAATGCATGAAAGAGAAAAGTGAAAGTGAAGTCGCTCAGTCTGTCCGACTGTTAGCGACCCCATGGACTGCAGCCCACCAGGCTACTCCGTCCATTGGATTTTCCAGGCAAGAGTACTGGGGTGGGGTGCCATATTCTGCCTCAATATTTGTGAATATTTTTGCTCACATGCATGTGGCCACATTTAAGTCAGATCAGAAATGATTAAAATAGTGAAAAGGGGGATTTATTTTAAATTTTTAAAATACATGTAATCATATTTATATGAGACATACTGTGGATTCTTTGCAATAATCTTACAAAATAATTACAACTATTATACTCATTTTATAGATAAGAAAACTCAGGCAGGGACAGACGCTGCTGGAGTACAAACTTAGCTGCATTTATGAATCAATTCAATACACACTGTTCTCTGTATCTTTGTATCTCACACTTTCATCTTCAGATTGTATCTTTTTCTGAATTATTTCCCCATCCACAGCCTACTTAAGCCATTCTACGTGGAACATGAACTTTAACATAAATGAATGTATTTAAGGTGAGAACATCCTGCTCTCAAAGAAAACCAGGATCAAGTGCTATAAACAGAAGTCAGTGTAAAACAAATATGATGTAAATAGTGTTATAAAATTTTAGCTTGGCAGTCCAGTGGTTAGGACTCCGCACTCCCAATGCAGAGGGCTGGAGTTCAAGCCCTGGTCAGGGAACTAGATCCCACATGCCACAACTAAAGATCCTGCATGTCACAACTAAGATCTGGTGCTGCCAAATAAATACTGTTTAAAAGTTTTAAACCTTTGTCTTAGGTACAAAGCAAAACATTACACTTAAGAGTGAAATGCTGCAGAAGTTTTCTTTCACAGCAGAACTAAGGCAAGAGTGCCCACTGTTCATTCTTATTCATATTGCACCAAAGATCTTCGCCTGCGTTGTAAAACAAGACAAAGAAAAAAAAAGGGAATTAGAAAAGAAAGACATTAATGCTCAGTTTCGCAGATGATATGATTGTCAACAAAGAAAGCCCCAAAGAACACACACATAAATAACTGGACTCAATAAAATAGCAATGTCACTGAATACAAAATCAACTTAGTGCATCACATATCAGCACATCAACAACAATCAATCAGAAAATGTGTTTTTTTTTTTTAAGATAACATTTGTGAAATATCAGAATAAGCCAAACTGAACTATGGTGATATAAATCAAATCAGTGGTTGCTTCTGGGGTGGGGAGGGTAGAAGAGATTGACTCAGAAAGGCTGCCAGTGATGAAAAAGTTCCGTGTCTTGATAAGGGTGTGGGTTGCACAAGGGTACGTGTTTGCTAGAACTGATTGAACAATAAGTTGAAGAACTGAGCATTTCCCTGTATGAAAACTGGATTCAATTTTAAAAGGATAGCATTTCCCATCACCTAAAAAATGTAAACAGAGAAGGCAATGGCATCCCACTCCAGTACTCTTCCCTGGAAAATCCCATGGGTGGAGGAGCCTGGTGGGCTGCAGTCCATGGGGTCGCTAACAGTCGGACAGACTGAGCGACTTCACTTTCACTTTTCACTTTCATGCATTGGAGAAGGAAATGGCAACCCACTCCAGTGTTCTTGCCTGGAGGATCCCAGGAATGGGGGAGCCTGGTGGGCTGCTGTCTATGGGGTCACACAGAGTCAGACACGACTGAAGTGACTTAGCAGTAGCAAAAAATGTAAAAGCTCACCGCCTGCCAATTCAGGGACACAAGTTTAATCCCTGGGTGAGGAATATCCCCTGGAGTAGGTAATATATTCTCCAGTATTCTTGTCTGGGAAATCCTCGGACAGAGGAGGCTGATGGGCTAGAGTTCATAGGGTCGCAAAAGAATCAGACACAACTTTGTGACTAAACAGCAGCAGAATGTAAAGCAAACAACAAAGTTGGTCAGTATCTAACACGCCTAACAAAAGAAGTGAAAACCCTTTATGAAGTAAATTATAAACTTTTATGGGAAGGTATGAAGAAGCATCTACATAACCAGAGTGAAATATGCACTAATTCTTATCTAGAACTACTCAATATTTTTAAATTTTCAGCCTTCACCAAAACTGAGCTATAGATTTAAGGCAATTACTATTAAAATCCCAGAATGACTTTTCATTGAACATCTTTTATGTGACCATCACTGAATTCCAGGGTTCCCTTTAAACCGTATAAGCTTTAATCCCTGGAGCCAGGACAGAGATCCTGGGATGGTAAGGTAGGGAACAGGATGGAGAATAAACTCCCACAGTGCCCCTAATCCAAAAGGATGCACGAAGGAAATTCTCTGGCAGACCAGTGATTAGAATTCCATGTTCTTACTGCCAAGGGCCCGGGCTCAATTCCTGGTTGGAGAATTGCTGCTGCTGCTGCTGCTAAGTTGCTTCAGTCGTGTCCGACTCTGTGCGACCCCATAGACAGTAGCCCACCAGGCTCCCCCGTCCCGGCAAGAACACTGGAGTGGGTTGCCATTTCCTTCTCCAATGCATGAAAGTGAAAAATGAAAGTGAAGTCCCTCAGTCGTGTCCGAGTCTTAGCAACCCCATGGACTGCAGCCTACCAGGCTCCTCCATCCATGGATTTTCCAGGCAAGCGTACTGGAGTGGGGTGCCCTCGCCTTCTCTGAGTTGGAGAACTAAGATCTCACAAAACTCAAGATGTGTCCAAAAGAAGGATAAGAGAATATTCTCCTATTTGCTGTTTGTCTTTGGAAAAATCACCTCCTCTCTCTGAACTTGTTTCCTCACCTATAAAATGGACCATCATAATGCCCACTGTGGCATGTTGTTTTAATTCTATAGAATAATCCATGTAAAGGGTTCAGCGCGGTGTGAAACCTCAATATCTGGAAGTAATCATTATCATCCTTGTTATCACCATAGTGATTATCACATCATCAGTGTTATGATTACCACCACCATAATCATCTTTATCATCATCACCATCAATATCATCAGCATCTTCAACATCATGACCAATGTCACCATTATCACCATCCATTACCACCATATCATCGTTACCATCACCATCATTAACATCTTCATCATCATGATCAATGTCCCCATCATAGTCACTATTACCATCACCATCATCATATTCATCTTCATCATCATCACAATCAGTGGCAGCAATATCACCATCATAATCACCACTGTCACCACCACCACAATCACCAGATCACCACCATCATTGTCACTGCCATCGTCATCACTACCATCATCATCACTATGATTGTATTCACCATCATCTTCTTAGCTCCAGGTAGAAAACCCAAGAGCATTCACCGACCCATCAGTTCTCAGAACTGGAAAAGATCTTGGGTAGCCACTAGTCTCGGAGAAGGCAATGGCACCCCACTCCAGTGCTCTTGCCTGAAGGATCCCATGGACGGAGGAGCCTGGTAGGCTGCAGTCCATGGGGTCGATGAGGGTCGGACACGACTGAGCAACTTCACTTTCACTTTTCACTTTCATGCATTGGAGAGGGAAATGGCAACCCACTCCAGTGTTCTTGCCTGGAGAATCCCAGGGATGGGGAGCCTGGTGGGCTGCCATCTATGGGGTCGCACAGAGACGGACACGACTGAAGTGACTTAGCAGCAGCAGCAGCAGCAGCCACTAGTCTCCAATGTTCATCACCCCGAGAGAGGAAAAAAAATCCAGACAGGAAGAACTTATTCAAGGTCACAAAGCAAGCTGGGTATCTCATAGCACCTCCCAGGCCTTAGTTCTATTTCTGCTGCCTACCTGTGTAGAGGCCACTGGAAGTCGACGAGAATTCATGCTTTCTCTTCTATAATATGGAATTGCTGTTGGAAAGCTGACTGCCCAGCCAAAGACTACATTTCCATCCCCTCTTGCAAGTGGGTATGGCCGTATGACTAGTTCCAGCCCATGGAATGTGAGTATTCATTATACACATCATTCTCAGGGCAATGCATTTAAGAAGTGAAATTGCATTCTACATACTTTCTTTTCTCCCGTTGTCTACAGACAGAAATGATGCTGAGACTTTGACAGATAGCAAAGCCACAAATGAAAATAGTCTCTGAATCACACCATCAGAAAAAAAACCTCCCTCCTGATACCAAGAGGAACATTGGAATACTAGGTGAACAGGAGATAAATTTCTTTTGAATTAAGTCACTGCAAAGGCTTATTTGTTACAGCAGCTAGTGTTATCCTATTACAGTAGCCTTAAGGACCAGAGCCAGCTGTGGTCTGAATGACCCTCAGAGGCCCCATGACTACCCACTCTAGCCCTTTTTGTAATTGTTCCACTAATTACACACATGGCAATAAACAAACAGCTGGAACCTGAGCTAAGAGCTCCTGTCATACCTGCTTAGTGGACTTCTGTTCATCCTTCAAGGCTCATCTCCAATACCTCTTCTTCCAGGAAGCCTCCCCTAATTTCTTCACCCAAGCAGAGTCCTCACCCTCATTCCCCTACCCTGGGATCCCTTAGTTTGATGTCCCTCCCCACCCGTAAATGTTACGTATTTTACGTTGTACACCTTGTTCCTATTTTCCCTCTGCCTGAATGCCCCTTGTGATCATCAACAAATATTTTTCAGCTCCTACCGTCTAGAAAGGCTTTCCAGGTGGTAATAGTGGTAAAGAACCTGCCTGCCAAGAGATGCAAGAGACAAAGTTTTGATCCCTGAGTCAGGAAGATCCCTTAGAGGGGGGCATGGCAACTCACTCCAGTACTCTTGCCTGGAGAATCCCCATGGACAGAGGAGCCTGGCGGGCTACAGTCCATAGGATCGCAAAGAGTCAGACACAGCTGAAGCAACTTAGCACACATGCACCTAAAGCAACCTGAGTAAGACTCTCAGAGCCTCCAAGACAATACGCCTGGATGCAAACCCAGGTCCTCTCTGCAGCTCACCCGGGCAACCTTCCACCATCACCTCCCTCCACTCAGCTCCTCCCCAGCCTCCCCTCACCCATTTGGCCCTCCTCACTATTCCTAGAACAATCAGGCAAGATTCAGCCCTAGGACCTTTGCACCGGGTTACTCTCTTCCTAGAAGACTGTTCATCCCCCCAATTAATGCGGTGCCTCCCTTCCTTGTCGCTTTTGGACCTTTGATGAAATGTCATTTCTCAGAGTGACCTTCCCAACCATTCGATTTAAACTTGTAGGGAATTCCCTGGTGGTCCAATGGTTAGAACTTGGTGCTTTCACTGCCCTGGGTCCCGATTCGACCCCTAGTCGGGGAACTAAGACCCCACAAGCTGAGAAGCATGGCCAAAAAATAAAATAAAATTGTAACATACACGTATTTCACTTTTGCAATTTTTAAAAAATTGTATTTATTTATTTTTGGTTGCACTGGGTCTCTGTTGCTGCTCATGGGCTTTCTCTAGTTGTGGCAAGTGAGGGCTGGACTCCAGCTGCAGTGTGCAGGCTTCCCATCGCACTAGCTTCCCTTGTTGCATAGCACAGGTTCTAGGGCTCAACGGCTTCAGTAGTTGCAACTTTCAGGCTTAGTTGCACTGCAGCATGTGGGATCTTCCTGGACCTGGGATCAAACTTGTGTCCCCTGCATTGGCAGGCAGATTCTTAACCACTGGACCACCAGGGAAGTTCTCACTTATTTAGTTTGTGATTGTCTGTCTGTATTCCCTCCACGCAAGCCCCCCTTAACACTCATCATGCACCATGAAGGCAGGATTCTCTGTGTATTTAGTTCACTGCTGTGGCCTCAACAGCTAGTATAAGGCCCAGCACACAGTCAGTGCTCAAAAAATGTTGATGAAGAAATGGATCTCCATTTGACAGATGGGGCAACTGAGGCTCAGAAAGGAGATTGCCTCTCCCAAGCCCACACAGGTAGAAGTGGGGAGCCAGATAACAGCTCTGCAGGTCCAGAGGCGGCGCTCCTCGCCCAACCTCTTCAAACTACTCCAGGTTGCCTCGCGTTTCATGGTGCCTCACTGCAGGTGGAACTACCTGGAAACCAGGGTGCAAAGGCACCTGGGAAATGTAGTTCCCTTTGATACAGAGCAAAGCAAAGAAGTGCAGGTAGGTAGGATCTGAGAGCAAGCAAGCTAATAACCCTCATAGCGCCTGAGCAAGTGACTGCCTTTTTGAGCTCAGTGTGTTATCTCAGCTCCAATCCTTTGGCCACCTGATGTGAAGAGCCGACTCACAGGAAAAGACCCTGATGCTGGGAAAGACCACTGAGCAGCTTGAGGGGCTCAGCATGTGACAGAAACCACATGTACCACTCTGCAGCCTGGCAGCCTTTGTGGGATGAGTCCAGACAGAACCTACAATAGAACAGATGGCCCCATCTGGCCTGAGGGAGGAAGTTCTCTGCTGACCTCAGGAAGATCAGCTGAGCCTTAAGCCTCCCCCCTCCCCAGTCATGTGACATCTCAAAAGGGGAAAGAGGGTATGACTCATCAGCCCTCTGGGCTGGAGTAGGGCCAGGTGAAGAAAGGGGCTCCCTCCGACAGCAGGAGTGACTGAGGTTAGACCACTAGAAGGACTTCCTGGTAGCTGGAAGTGTGGGGGAAGGTAGCAAAGGACTGGAGGCCCTTTGACTAAATGGAGAAGGGGCCTGGGAGACTTTTTCCTCCCTGCTGGGGGAGGAGGGGCAACCCCCTCAGTTCCCCTCCTCCCTCCACCAGAACCTCAGAGTTGGGCTGGCATCTCGCCCATATGCAAATCAGCACCCAGACACTTCCCCTTGCTTGCAGGTCCCCCACCATCACAGCCATGCATCAGGCAAAGAAAGCTGGAAAGGTCGACCAGTTCATCACCCTCTTTCGGGGAACTGGTGTGCATCGATAGAGGTCCCTTGGGGTGCTGGAGATGGGGGCGACGGGATGTAGGGTACATGGAGCAGGAGAGTCAGAAGCCAGAGCCGAGCCCACAAAGAAGCAGAAACCAGCTCCCCCACCCCCACCCCAGCCCCTGGGAGCCGACCGGAAACAGGAAATGCCTGCTACCAGGGCTTGCTCGGGGGAGACCGAGAAAGGGCGGCCCCGCCGCATTCAGCCCGTGCAGCCCCTTAATCTTGAGCTCGCCAGACTTCTTCCTGCAGACCAGAGAGGGTGGGCGTGCTGTGCATCCTTTTCGAAGCCTGCAAGCAGAGGTGCTGAGTATAAACGCCTCTTCCTGGCATTCAAAACCCTCCCTACTGCAGCCCGTCTCTCTCCCCATCCCCTCCCCGCCCACTCGAGCACGCACTCAACATCTGACTACCAGTACAGGGGATCAGACAAACAGGGTTTGACTCTCAGCCAAGTCAACTGCAACCTGAAGGACCTTGGATGGGTCACTGCACCTCCCCGGTACCTCTGTTTCCTCATCCTCACCATGGAAATAAAAATACCAGTCGAATCTCCACTCTATCCCCTACCCAACAGTCAGGGCCACACTTTCATTGAGCAAGCATGTGTTGAATGCCTGCTGTATGCCAAATCCTGGGACTGGGTGGTGGCTAAGAAAGAACATTGTCCCTACAGAGCTTACAGTCGTAGTGAGGCAGACACCAAGCAGTTGTCATTGTTTAGCCGCTCAGTCTTGACTGACTCTTTGCGACCCCGCGGACTGTAGCCCGCCAGGCTCCTCTGTCCATGGTATTTCCCAGGCAAGAATATTGGAGTGGATTGCCACTCCCTTCTCCAGGGTCTCTTCCCCGACTCAGGGATTGAATCCGCATCTCCTGTGGTTCCCACATTGGCAAGCAGATTCTTTAGCACTGTGCCACCTGGGAAGCCCCACTACGTGTGTAAAAAGTATTATAAACCTATTACAGTACAGCACTACATAACAAATTGTGTTAGTTTTGGGTACCTGGTCTAACTTTGTTGGACTTATGAAAAAATTAGACTTACAGGGAATGGAGCTTGTTTGTATATAGGGGACTTACTGTAAATATTATTTTAGAGTGTGAGGTGGGGGAAAAGTGTTCCAGGCAAAGGGAATAGCATGAAAGGGGTCTTTGATCATTTAGCCACTCATTCACTGATTAGGGAAATATTTATTGAGCAACTATTATGTTCCAAACACTGGTTTAAATGCTAGGGATACAGTTGTGAAAAAAATAGATTTACATCCCTGCCTCCACAAGGCTGACATTCTGGCAGGAGACAGACAACAAATGTGTTACCTGAGTGTGTATATACCTTGTGTGTGTGTGTATGCGTGCATGCTGAGTCATGTCCTACTCTTTGCGACCCCATGGACTGTAGCCCGCCAGGCTCCTCTGTCCATGGGGATTCTCCAGGCAAGAATACTAGAGTGGGTTGCCATTCCCTTCTCCAAGGGATCGTCCCGACCCAAGGATCAAACCCATGTCTCTTGTGTCTCCAGCATTGGCAGGTGGATTCTTTACCATTGCACGACCTGGGAAGTTCATATAGCTTATTGCTCCTGCTGCTGCTAAGTCACTTCAGTCGTGTCCGACTCTGTGCAACCCCATAGATGGCAGCCCACCAGGCTCCCCCACCCCTGGGATTCTCCAGGCAAGAACACTGGAGTGAGTTGCCATTTCCTTCTCCAATGCATGAAAGTAAAAAGTGAAAGTGAAGTCGCTCAGTCGTGTCCAACTCTTAGCGACCCCATGGACTGTAGCCCACCAGGCTCCTCCATCCATGGGATTTTCCAGGCAAGAGTACTGGAGTGGGGTGCCATGCTTATTCAGTTCAGTTCAGTTCAGTCGCTCAGTTGTGTCTGACTCTTTGCGACCCCATGAATCGCAGCATGCCAGGCCTCCCTGTCCATCACCGACACGCGGAGTTCACTCAGACTCAACGTCCATCGAGTCAGGGATGCCATCCAGCCATCTCATCCTCTGTCGTCCCCTTCTCCTCCTGCCCCCAATCCCTCCCAGCATCAGAGTCTTTTCCAATGAGTCAACTCTTCACATGAGGTGGCAAAGTACTGGAGTTTCAGCCATGCTATTAGGAGGTGATAAATATTAAGCGAGAAAAGTAAGCAGGATAACGACGGGATGGGGCATGCCAGGAAGGAGCGCCATTCTAAATGAAGGGGCCAGAGAAGGCTCACTGAGAGAGTGACATTTGAATAAAGACTTGTAGGAGGACTTCCCTGGTGGTCCAGTGTTTAAGAATACACTTGCCAATGTAGGAGACACAGGTTTTATCCCTGGTCCCGGAGAATCCCACATGCCTCGGGGCAGCCACAGCCTCACAGCCTGCGTGCCTAGAGCCCGTGCCCTGCAACAGGGGAAGCCACCGGAGTGAGAAGCCCACACACCACAACGAAGAATAGGCCCTGCTTGCTGCCGAGAGAGAGCTGGCACACGGCGACAAAGACCCAGAGCAGCCGAAAAAGAAGAAGTGTTCAAATTAAAAAAAAAAAAAAAGACTCGAAGGAAGGAATAATCTGGTTAGGTGTCTGGACGAAAACCCTTCCAGGTAGAGGGAACAGCTAGTGCAAAGACCCTGCAACTGGACCCTGCCTGGAGCTTTGAAGAAAGAGGCTGGAGACCAGAGTGGCTGGAGCAGAGTGAGAAAGGGGGAGTGGGAGGGAGTGAGCCACGGGTGGTATCCGATGCTGATTTACCAAAACTGGGGCCATGTGAGGGAAATGGGGCAAGTGTTGCCATGGGAGCACCCCACCATCCTGCCGTTATCTCCCAGAGTCCCTGTGAGGGAAGCACAAATTATTTTTTTTTTAAGTTTTTTTTTATATAGACCATTTTTAAGTCTTTATTGAATCTGTTGCAACACTGCTTCGGTTTTATGTCTTGATTTCTGGGCCATGAGGCATGTGGGATCTTATTTCCCTGACCAGAGATCAAACCTACACCCCCTGCACTGGAAGGTGAAGGCTTAACCACTGGCCACCAGGGAAGTCCCAAGTACAAATGACTGATGTCTTTTGAAGCACTTTCTCCAACTCTCCCTGCTCCCCCGCTCAGTCACAGCTAAGATTGATGGCAACAGCCCCACCTCTCTCGGGATGCTCAGATGCTGCAAACATCTGGGGGTCACTCTGGGTCCCCCAAGCAAATAACCACAAGACAGCCACCCCCAAGGAGAAGTTCTGGAAACCCCATCCTTTGAGGAGTCATGAAAGCACTGTGGGTGTTCTTCCTCGGTGAGAAGGAACTTGGAGGAAGCTGAAGACGTAATCATAGAGGCAGATCTCTGATGGGTTATCTGGAGGAAGATGATTAGCTGGGGACATGTGATAAGGAGAGTCCTAAGAAATGAGATCTGGGTTTGATCTAAGAGTGAACAAGAGTCCAAAAGCAGCAGAGCCATTAAAGCTTAGGAGGGCCCTGCCACTGGAAAGAAAACCATTGCTTATCACTGATTCTCAGGCAAAGAGCAAGAAGAGCTTTCTTTAACTAAGACACTCCATTGCTGTTCAGTCACTAAGACATGTCTCTTTTGTGACCCCCGTGGACTGTAGTAAACCAGGCTACTCTGCCCTCCACTATCTCCCAGAGTTTGCTCAAGTTCATGTCCATTGAACTGGAGATGTTGTCTAACCATCTCGTCCTCTGCTGCCCCTTTCTCCTTTTGCCTTCAGCCTTCCCCATCATCAGGGTCTCTTCCAGCGCGTCAGCTCTTTGCATCAGGTGGCCAAAGGATGGGAGCTGAGATAACACTCTGAGCACAAAGAGGCAGTCACTTGCTCAGGGTCTATGAGGGTAATTAGCCTGCTTGCTCTCAGATCCTACCTGTCCTTCCTTTGCTTGGCTCTGTGTCAAAGGGAACTGCATTTCCCAGGTGCCTTTGCACCCTTCCTTCCAGCTAGTTCTAGCCAATGGGAGGCCCAGGCAGGAGACCAGAGGGTGGAAGGAAGAGAGAAGCCAGGGTATTTCTCCTTCTCTTGTTCTGCCTCTCCAGCAGCAAATATACCTCCTCCATGGTCTCAGCTCCATGGAGACAGCTTTAGTCTGAAGGTCTAGCTCCTGTTAAATGGTTCTGACCCCAGGGTCCTGGTCCTACTACCTCCTTCTATTTTTTCCTTCAGTCTATGACTACTCTCTGGGTTTCCTTAGTAGCGGGCATCCCTCCCTGATGGTTCAGACAGTAAAGGAAGCTGCCTGTAATGCAGGAAGCCTGGGTCGGGAAGATCCCCTGGAGAAAGGAACAGCTACCTGCTCCAGTATTTTTGCCTGGAGAATCCCATGGAAAGAGGAGCCAGGCAGGCTACAGTCCATGGGGTCGCAAGAGTCGGATACAACTCAGCGAAATTATTAATAACTGTGCTTTCCAGAGATGGCAACAAAAATACCACCATCCAGCATGCTCTTCTGCAGTGTGACTGGTCGAATCCCCCTCAAGAGGTGGAGTTTGTTTCCCCACCCCTTGAATCTAGGCTGGTCTCGGCCACTTGCTTGTCACTGAGACACAACCAAGGGGCACCATATGGTTCCTAATTAGGTCAGAAAAGACCTTTCAGCTTCTGCCTTGGTTTCTTAAGAAACACTTGCTGTCTCTCCACACTCCTTCTTGAAAATCCAGTCACCACGTTGTGAGGAAACCCAAGTCACATGGAGAGACCACATGCCAGTTTTCCAGGCAAGAGCTCCAGCTAAGCAGAGCTTCAGGTCATCCTAGCCTAGGCACTCCCACAAGAGAGTGAAGGAAGCTCCAGGTGCTTCCAGCCCCCAAATATTCAAGGTTTCTCCTCACAGAACTGAAAAACCATCATCACCACGCCCCATCTGAACCCCAGACCCACTAAATCTGTGAGAAAGATAACATAGTTATCGACATACATCACTTAGTTTGGGCTGGTCTGTTTCACAGTAACAGATAACTGAAACACAGAGGTATCTAAGTCATAAGTACTTAGAACAACACTTGCAGGTTCGTAAGTGCTCAGTTAGTAAGACCTGTTTCTATTGTTATTCATTATACTTTCTGAATCTAGTCCCATCCATTTCATTTAAATTATTGTTTTCAAAGTACCCAAACCTGGGGAGTTCCCTGGTGGTCCAGCAGTTAGGATTCTGCGCTCTCACTACTCGTGGCCTGGCTTCAATCCTTGATCAGGGAACTAAGACCCCACAAGCCACATGGTGCTGCCAAAATAAATCATTAATTCATTCATTTACAACAGGGTTTATTGATTAACAACAATTTCAGCTATTAGCTATTGATCAGTTGCTGGTCAATAAACAATAAACCCTGTTGTAAATCAATAAATCCAATAAACCCCAAAATCAGTTTCCAAGGGAGATGGAAGTTTCTCCTGGAAAGAGGAATTTATGACTACCAGTCATTCACACTTTAGTGAGAATTAACACACTATCAAAGTGACAGGTGATAGAGATTTACCAAAAAAAAAAAAAATTCCAAGTACCAAGACCTGGATGTGGATACACTTTCCTCTTTAGATCTCTTGACTTTACATCCTTCTGGCCCCTGACACTACAACCTTATAAGGCAGGTACTATCCTTATCCCCAATCCAAAGAGGGGAAACCAAGGCACAGAGAGGTTCAGCAGCTCATCCAAGACTGCAAAGTCAGGACTGGCACCCAGACACCCAGGCAACCAGAGTCCATGGCCCTCAAACAGGGTTTCTAGGTCTTAGCATGACTGATAATTGGGCAGCTATCTTGGGCATTCTTGCTATTGATCACTTGCTAAGTTACGTCTGATTCTTTGTGACCCCATGGATTGCAGCACGCCAGGCTTTCCTGTCCTTCACTATCTCCCGGAGTTTCCCCAAATTCATGTCCAATGAGTCAGTGATGCTATCTAACCATCTCATCCTCTGCCACTCCTTTCTCCTTTTGCCTCAATTTTTTCTAGCATCAGTGTCTTTCCCAGTGAGGCTGCTCTTCACATCAGGTGGCCAAAGTTTTAGAGCTTCAGCTTCAGCATCAGTCCTTCCAATGACTATTCAGGGTTGATTTCCTTTAGGATTGACTGGCTTGATCTCCTTGCAATCCAAGGGCCTCTCAAGAGTCTTCTCCAGTACCACAATTCAAGAACATCAGTTCTTCAGCACTCAGCCTTCTTCATGGTCCAGCTCTCATGTCCGTATATGACCACTAGAAAAACCATAGTTTTGACTATACTGACCTTTGCCTTGGGCACAAGAGGACAAATAGCTACACCTCTGTTCGCTACCCACTCAACACAGAACCACACCACTCCCTTCAATAATGACAGCCCAAAACATCTCTAGGCATTGCCACATGTCCCCTGGTAGGACAGAACTGCTTCCCCCCTACCCCAAGTTAAGAACAACTGCACTGTGACCCAGGTTCAATCCCTAGTCAGGATTGAAAAAAAAAAAAAAAGGAACCACTGCACTAACCAGCACGCTGGGCTGCCTCCAAACTCCAGGGTCAGATGGCCCAATCAGAACTCCCCAAAAGCTATATCTCCCCCAGCCTTCCCATCTCAGCAAATGATACCCCCATTTGTGTGGGTGCCTAAGCTACAACCTTTGCCTGACATCATCTGGCCTCCTTCTTTCATTTATTTCCAGCCCTCCTCCATCCAATCTGTCAGCAAGTCTGATCAGCCCAGCCCCCGCAAAATGGGAGGCAGATGCCTTGTCCCCCGCTCCTTGTCCAAGCCCCCATCACTTCTCCTTGGAACCCCTCCATCAACTCCCTCCTCCCAGGTTCCCTTGCTGCCACCTCTATTGCCTTTAGAGTCTGGTCACCATAGAGCAGCTTAAAACCCTCCAAAGATTTCCAATCCCATTTAAACTCCATACACAGTCCCAAAGCATTTTCCAGTGAAGTGTGCCTTCCTCCCAAACATCATTTCCCTCCACTCGCCCTTCAGTGTCTCACCTTCTTCAGCCAGCAGATTCTTCATTCTCATCTGCCTGCCACAGGGCCATCACACAGGCTTTCTTGTCCCTGCCCCCATGCTTCCGAGAGCTGGCTCCTCATTCTTCAGCTCTCAGCTTTCCTTGACCACCCTGCTCTATTTGCTCTTCAGCATCCTGAACCTTGATTTATTCCATCTGCAACACTTACTACTGTGTTCTACTGATTTGCAGGGGGTGGAAAGGAAGCCCCCAGATATATCCACATCAGGTCCTTGGCACCAGTGAATGTGATGTTATTTGGAAAAGAGGGCCCGGGAGGGAGGGTGGTCTTTCCTGGTTGCTCAGTGGTAAAGAATCAGCCTGCCAGTGCAGGAGACACAAGTTCGAGCCCTGACCTGGGAAGATCCTACATGCCACGGAACAATTAAGCCCGTGCCCCACAACTACTTAAGCCTGTGCTCTGGAGCCTGGAAGCCACAACTCCTGAGCCCACATGCTGCAACTACTGAAGCCCATGCTCCACAAGAGAAGCCACTGCAATGAGGAGACCGTGTACCACAGCCAGAGAGCATCCGCTGTTAGCCACAACTAGAGAAGAGTCCACGCAGCAACAGAGACCCAGCATAGCCAAAAGAAGACCTGTGCTTCCAGTGCAGAGGGGGTGCGTTCGATTTTTCTAAAAATGACTTTGCAAAACATCACAAAGCATATCAAGGTGAGGAGGTTATTCCAGATTATGAGATGCAGAGACAGACAGACATAAAGGACACAGTCATGTGAAGATGGAGGCAGAGGCAGGAATAACACAGCCGCAAGCCTAGAAATGCCTGGAGCCAGCCGAAGCTGGAAGATGCAAATAAGGGATTCTCCCCTATAGCCTGGAGTTGGAGCAAGATGCTGCTGACACCTTGATTTCCAACCACTGCCCTCCAGAACTCTGAGACAATATAGCCGTTGTTTCAAGCCACCCAGTTTTTGCGACTTTGTTACAGCGGCCACAGAAAACGGAACACAGGCAGCCTTCTCTCCCATGAGGCCACGAACTCAGGAGAGCAGACAGGGAATCTGTGGTGTTTTTCCCCATCACCCCAGTCATCAGCACAGTGCTGCTGCTGCTGCTGCTGCTGCTGCTGCTGGCTGCCCAATCATAAAATAAAGGGATATCTAACTTGAAGAAGCTCTCAATCTCATCTTTACCCCAGCCAGTAATTAATTGTTCATTCCTCTTTAAATTCTGCGCCACCCACCTCCCCCTACTCACCTCCCTCCCCCATCCACCTCCCACCTCTCTGACACAAGAAGCTCACTCTCTCCAAAACAGTGGTTCTCCCAGGAGCAGTTCTGCCCCCTAGGGTATATTCCGCAATGCCCAGGGACATTTTGTTGATCCCGCCTTCCTGCAATGCACAGACAGCTCCCGGGACAGAGAGTGAAATGCCAATTCCAGCACTACTGACACTGAGAAATCAGTTTAGCACTTGANTCCCTGCTCCCCCGCTCAGTCACAGCTAAGATTGATGGCAACAGCCCCACCTCTCTCGGGATGCTCAGATGCTGCAAACATCTGGGGGTCACTCTGGGTCCCCCAAGCAAATAACCACAAGACAGCCACCCCCAAGGAGAAGTTCTGGAAACCCCATCCTTTGAGGAGTCATGAAAGCACTGTGGGTGTTCTTCCTCGGTGAGAAGGAACTTGGAGGAAGCTGAAGACGTAATCATAGAGGCAGATCTCTGATGGGTTATCTGGAGGAAGATGATTAGCTGGGGACATGTGATAAGGAGAGTCCTAAGAAATGAGATCTGGGTTTGATCTAAGAGTGAACAAGAGTCCAAAAGCAGCAGAGCCATTAAAGCTTAGGAGGGCCCTGCCACTGGAAAGAAAACCATTGCTTATCACTGATTCTCAGGCAAAGAGCAAGAAGAGCTTTCTTTAACTAAGACACTCCATTGCTGTTCAGTCACTAAGACATGTCTCTTTTGTGACCCCCGTGGACTGTAGTAAACCAGGCTACTCTGCCCTCCACTATCTCCCAGAGTTTGCTCAAGTTCATGTCCATTGAACTGGAGATGTTGTCTAACCATCTCGTCCTCTGCTGCCCCTTTCTCCTTTTGCCTTCAGCCTTCCCCAGCATCAGGGTCTCTTCCAGCGCGTCAGCTCTTTGCATCAGGTGGCCAAAGGATGGGAGCTGAGATAACACTCTGAGCACAAAGAGGCAGTCACTTGCTCAGGGTCTATGAGGGTAATTAGCCTGCTTGCTCTCAGATCCTACCTGTCCTTCCTTTGCTTGGCTCTGTGTCAAAGGGAACTGCATTTCCCAGGTGCCTTTGCACCCTTCCTTCCAGCTAGTTCTAGCCAATGGGAGGCCCAGGCAGGAGACCAGAGGGTGGAAGGAAGAGAGAAGCCAGGGTATTTCTCCTTCTCTTGTTCTGCCTCTCCAGCAGCAAATATACCTCCTCCATGGTCTCAGCTCCATGGAGACAGCTTTAGTCTGAAGGTCTAGCTCCTGTTAAATGGTTCTGACCCCAGGGTCCTGGTCCTACTACCTCCTTCTATTTTTTCCTTCAGTCTATGACTACTCTCTGGGTTTCCTTAGTAGCGGGCATCCCTCCCTGATGGTTCAGACAGTAAAGGAAGCTGCCTGTAATGCAGGAAGCCTGGGTCGGGAAGATCCCCTGGAGAAAGGAACAGCTACCTGCTCCAGTATTTTTGCCTGGAGAATCCCATGGAAAGAGGAGCCAGGCAGGCTACAGTCCATGGGGTCGCAAGAGTCGGATACAACTCAGCGAAATTATTAATAACTGTGCTTTCCAGAGATGGCAACAAAAATACCACCATCCAGCATGCTCTTCTGCAGTGTGACTGGTCGAATCCCCCTCAAGAGGTGGAGTTTGTTTCCCCACCCCTTGAATCTAGGCTGGTCTCGGCTACTTGCTTGTCACTGAGACACAACCAAGGGGCACCATATGGTTCCTAATTAGGTCAGAAAAGACCTTTCAGCTTCTGCCTTGGTTTCTTAAGAAACACTTGCTGTCTCTCCACACTCCTTCTTGAAAATCCAGTCACCACGTTGTGAGGAAACCCAAGTCACATGGAGAGNGTTCCTAATTAGGTCAGAAAAGACCTTTCAGCTTCTGCCTTGGTTTCTTAAGAAACACTTGCTGTCTCTCCACACTCCTTCTTGAAAATCCAGTCACCACGTTGTGAGGAAACCCAAGTCACATGGAGAGACCACATGCCAGTTTTCCAGGCAAGAGCTCCAGCTAAGCAGAGCTTCAGGTCATCCTAGCCTAGGCACTCCCACAAGAGAGTGAAGAAAGCTCCAGGTGCTCCCAGCCCCCAAATATTCAAGGTTTCTCCTCACAGAACTGAAAAACCATCATCACCACGCCCCATCTGAACCCCAGACCCACTAAATCTGTGAGAAAGATAACATAGTTATCGACATACATCACTTAGTTTGGGCTGGTCTGTTTCACAGTAACAGATAACTGAAACACAGAGGTATCTAAGTCATAAGTACTTAGAACAACACTTGCAGGTTCGTAAGTGCTCAGTTAGTAAGACCTGTTTCTATTGTTATTCATTATACTTTCTGAATCTAGTCCCATCCATTTCATTTAAATTATTGTTTTCAAAGTACCCAAACCTGGGGAGTTCCCTGGTGGTCCAGCAGTTAGGATTCTGCGCTCTCACTACTCGTGGCCTGGGTTCAATCCTTGATCAGGGAACTAAGACCCCACAAGCCACATGGTGCTGCCAAAATAAATCATTAATTCATTCATTTACAACAGGGTTTATTGATTAACAACAATTTCAGCTATTAGCTATTGATCAGTTGCTGGTCAATAAACAATAAACCCTGTTGTAAATCAATAAATCCAATAAACCCCAAAATCAGTTTCCAAGGGAGATGGAAGTTTCTCCTGGAAAGAGGAATTTATGACTACCAGTCATTCACACTTTAGTGAGAATTAACACACTATCAAAGTGACAGGTGATAGAGATTTACCAAAAAAAAAAAAAAAATTCCAAGTACCAAGACCTGGATGTGGATACACTTTCCTCTTTAGATCTCTTGACTTTACATCCTTCTGGCCCCTGACACTACAACCTTATAAGGCAGGTACTATCCTTATCCCCAATCCAAAGAGGGGAAACCAAGGCACAGAGAGGTTCAGCAGCTCATCCAAGACTGCAAAGTCAGGACTGGCACCCAGACACCCAGGCAACCAGAGTCCATGGCCCTCAAACAGGGTTTCTAGGTCTTAGCATGACTGATAATTGGGCAGCTATCTTGGGCATTCTTGCTATTGATCACTTGCTAAGTTACGTCTGATTCTTTGTGACCCCATGGATTGCAGCACGCCAGGCTTTCCTGTCCTTCACTATCTCCCGGAGTTTCCCCAAATTCATGTCCAATGAGTCAGTGATGCTATCTAACCATCTCATCCTCTGCCACTCCTTTCTCCTTTTGCCTCAATTTTTTCTAGCATCAGTGTCTTTCCCAGTGAGGCTGCTCTTCACATCAGGTGGCCAAAGTTTTAGAGCTTCAGCTTCAGCATCAGTCCTTCCAATGACTATTCAGGGTTGATTTCCTTTAGGATTGACTGGCTTGATCTCCTTGCAATCCAAGGGCCTCTCAAGAGTCTTCTCCAGTACCACAATTCAAGAACATCAGTTCTTCAGCACTCAGCCTTCTTCATGGTCCAGCTCTCATGTCCGTATATGACCACTAGAAAAACCATAGTTTTGACTATACTGACCTTTGCCTTGGGCACAAGAGGACAAATAGCTACACCTCTGTTCGCTACCCACTCAACACAGAACCACACCACTCCCTCCAATAGTGACAGCCCAAAACATCTCTAGGCATTGCCACATGTCCCCTGGTAGGACAGAACTGCTTCCCCCCTACCCCAAGTTAAGAACAACTGCACTGTGACCCAGGTTCAATCCCTAGTCAGGATTGAAAAAAAAAAAAAAAGGAACCACTGCACTAACCAGCACGCTGGGCTGCCTCCAAACTCCAGGGTCAGATGGCCCAATCAGAACTCCCCAAAAGCTATATCTCCCCCAGCCTTCCCATCTCAGCAAATGATACCCCCATTTGTGTGGGTGCCTAAGCTACAACCTTTGCCTGACATCATCTGGCCTCCTCCTTTCATTTATTTCCAGCCCTCCTCCATCCAATCTGTCAGCAAGTCTGATCAGCCCAGCCCCCGCAAAATGGGAGGCAGATGCCTTGTCCCCCGCTCCTTGTCCAAGCCCCCATCACTTCTCCTTGGAACCCCTCCATCAACTCCCTCCTCCCAGGTTCCCTTGCTGCCACCTCTATTGCCTTTAGAGTCCGGTCACCATAGAGCAGCTTAAAACCCTCCAAAGATTTCCAATCCCATTTAAACTCCATACACAGTCCCAAAGCATTTTCCAGTGAAGTGTGCCTTCCTCCCAAACATCATTTCCCTCCACTCGCCCTTCAGTGTCTCACCTTCTTCAGCCAGCAGATTCTTCATTCTCATCTGCCTGCCACAGGGCCATCACACAGGCTTTCTTGTCCCTGCCCCCATGCTTCCGAGAGCTGGCTCCTCATTCTTCAGCTCTCAGCTTTCCTTGACCACCCTGCTCTATTTGCTCTTCAGCATCCTGAACCTTGATTTATTCCATCTGCAACACTTACTACTGTGTTCTACTGATTTGCAGGGGGTGGAAAGGAAGCCCCCAGATATATCCACATCAGGTCCTTGGCACCAGTGAATGTGATGTTATTTGGAAAAGAGGGCCCGGGAGGGAGGGTGGTCTTTCCTGGTTGCTCAGTGGTAAAGAATCAGCCTGCCAGTGCAGGAGACACAAGTTCGAGCCCTGACCTGGGAAGATCCTACATGCCACGGAACAATTAAGCCCGTGCCCCACAACTACTTAAGCCTGTGCTCTGGAGCCTGGAAGCCACAACTCCTGAGCCCACATGCTGCAACTACTGAAGCCCATGCTCCACAAGAGAAGCCACTGCAATGAGGAGACCGTGTACCACAGCCAGAGAGCATCCGCTGTTAGCCACAACTAGAGAAGAGTCCACGCAGCAACAGAGACCCAGCATAGCCAAAAGAAGACCTGTGCTTCCAGTGCAGAGGGGGTGCGTTCGATTTTTCTAAAAATGACTTTGCAAAACATCACAAAGCATATCAAGGTGAGGAGGTTATTCCAGATTATGAGATGCAGAGACAGACAGACATAAAGGACACAGTCATGTGAAGATGGAGGCAGAGGCAGGAATAACACAGCCGCAAGCCTAGAAATGCCTGGAGCCAGCCGAAGCTGGAAGATGCAAATAAGGGATTCTCCCCTATAGCCTGGAGTTGGAGCAAGATGCTGCTGACGCCTTGATTTCCAACCACTGCCCTCCAGAACTCTGAGACAATATAGCCGTTGTTTCAAGCCACCCAGTTTTTGCGACTTTGTTACAGCGGCCACAGAAAACGGAACACAGGCAGCCTTCTCTCCCATGAGGCCACGAACTCAGGAGAGCAGACAGGGAATCTGTGGTGTTTTTCCCCATCACCCCAGTCATCAGCACAGTGCTGCTGCTGCTGCTGCTGCTGCTGCTGCTGGCTGCCCAATCATAAAATAAAGGGATATCTAACTTGAAGAAGCTCTCAATCTCATCTTTACCCCAGCCAGTAATTAATTGTTCATTCCTCTTTAAATTCTGCGCCACCCACCTCCCCCTACTCACCTCCCTCCCCTATCCACTTCCCACCTCTCTGACACAAGAAGCTCACTCTCTCCAAAACAGTGGTTCTCCCAGGAGCAGTTCTGCCCCCCAGGGTATATTCCGCAATGCCCAGGGACATTTTGTTGATCCCGCCTTCCTGCAATGCACAGACAGCTCCCGGGACAGAGAGTGAAATGCCAATTTCAGCACTACTGACACTGAGAAATCAGTTTAGCACTTGATATCAAGATGAACATCGCTCGATCAACTGCCTCTTGACTTCTCCCTGCTTTTCTGGTAACCATCCCTCAATTTCCCCGGGATGAAACAGCCCTTCCCCCAGTCTAGTTCCTCTGGGTAGAGTTGACTCCCTCATCA
>SJYX01010522.1:287872-325060 GCA_006410675.1 Oreotragus oreotragus | reverse complement strand
AGAAATCCCAGGGTTGATCTCCTTCAGAATGGACTGGTTGGATCTCCTTGCAGTCCAAGGGACTCTCAAGAGTCTTCTCCAACACCACAGTTCAAAAGCATCGATTCTTCGGCACTCAGCTTTCTTCACAGTCCAACTTTCACATCCATACATGACCACTGGAAAAACCATAGCCTTGACTAGGCGGACCTTAGTCGGCAAAGTAATGTCTCTGCTTTTGAATATACTATCCAGGTTGGTCATAACTTTTCTTCCAAGGAGTAAGCGTCTTCTAATTTCATGGCTGCAGTCACCATCTGCAGGGGTTTAGGGGCCATTATATCGACCCTTTCATTTTCCACTGGACACGGAATTGTGGGAATAAAAATTTGGAACATCTGGACACTCATATCTACGTCCATGAGAGCAAAGAATGACTAAGACGGAGGAAAACACTTCAAAGAAAACGGAGTTAGGAGATGGAGGGCAATGTGTAGAGAGAGGAGGGTTCCTGAGATATTGCTGAGACCCTGGATCCAGCTGGACCTGAAGGCCTTCTCTCCCAAGCTTCTCAGTTATGTAAGGTAATAAACATTATTTTTGACTAAGCCAGTTTCAGTTGGGTTTTCTGTCACAAGATCTAAGACTCTTGCTCGAAACTTCTGCAGATTAAGCTCAGAATTTCCTCAAACCTTAAACTTCTCCAACTGAACATCCCTTATTTCTTCAAGAACACTGTTCCCCCAAGGGACCTGACTTTCATGTTCCTCTTAAAGTCCAGGTCTCAGAACATCATCCTTGATATCAAAGGAGGACAGCCCATCTCTGCAAGGTAGTCAGATCACTGGAATGTAGTATAGTGAGATTGTTAGAAACGCAAGTATGCCCATCCAACATACCCTTGGGTCCTGCCCACTTCCTGGCACCATTAGTTTTAACAAGAGCGAAACAGAACATCTTTTGGCCCCTGAAATATACTCTGACTTCCCACAGTCAGTTGGCATGTCATCTCCTCCAGGAAGCCTACCCTGATTGTTTCTGGGACTTCCCTTCTCTCTGCTCCCACAATGCCCTGGGTGCCACCCACCCATCACTGAGTGTGTTACTCTGTCATAACTGCCTACTTCCTCATCTGTTTCCATGAGCTGCAATATGGTCTGTGTCTCATTCATGGTGGGACTCTCCATCACCCAGTGAGTGGAACTAGTACAAAGAAATGTCTCTGAGGTGGGTGGCAGCCTCATCACCATTATTATTTTTGTTATTATTGCTATCATCATCAGCTTCATTTGCCCCATTTTACGGATGAGAAAACCAAACATGAGAAAGCTGAGGCAACTGCTTGAAGTCACGTAGCCTGGAACTAGTAAAGTCAGGATGATCTCAGGTAATTCATTCTCAATCACCGATTATCAACTACCACTACCTAGTCATAAGCACTCAACAAACACCTACTAAATCAGAGATGGATCAGCAAACTCTGTAAAGAGGCAGACAGTAATTTGGGTTTTTTTGGCTTTGCAGGTCATAGAGTTTTTGTCATAGGCCACAGAGGGAGAGCAGCCACAATGTGACGACAAGTGGGCAAGACTTTGTATCAGTCAAACTCCGCTTACAAAAAGAGGCAGACTGCTGACGGTTTATAGGGTGCTGACCCCGGTATTGAATGACTGAATGATTGAATATCTGATCAATGTTTTGTTGACTGGGGCTTCCCCGGTGGCTCAGAATCTGCCTGAGCAATGGTAAAGAATCCGCCTGCCAATGCGGGAGATGAGAATTCAATCCCTGGATCAGGAAGATCCCCTGGAGAAGGAAATGGCAACCCACTCCAGTATTCTTGGCTTGGGAAATCCCATGGACAGAGGAGCCTGGCAGGTTATATCATCCATGGGGTCATAACTTCTTTCCCATTCCATTCTGTTCTGTTGTGTCAGTCGGACACAACTCAGCAACTAAACACCAACAAAAATTTTATTAAGCACCTACTATGCGCTGAGTGCTGTCCTAAGAACTAAGGACACAATTGTGAACCGAACAGATAAAAAGCTTTCCCCTGATATTCCAGTGGGGGAAGCAGATAACAACCAAATAAGCTGAAAAACTATGGTAAGTCTGGGGCTTCCCTGGTGGTCCAATAGTTAAGAATCTGCCTTCTAACACAGGGGTCACAAGTGTGATCCCTCGCCCAGAAAGATCCTACATGCTGCAGGGCCACTAATCTGCTGCCCCATAACTACTGAGCCCACGGTGCCCAGGGCTAGCCCGCGCAGCACAACGCATGCCACAACCAAGACTCAACACAGCCAAATAAGTAAATAATTTTTTTAGTTAAAAAAAAAAATCAATGGTAAGTCAGCAAGTGCTAAGTACTGCTTTATTGCTATTTAGTCACTAAGTCGTGTCCAGCTCTTTTGTAACCATAGGGACTATAGCCTGCCAGGCTTCTCTGTCCATAGGATTTTCCAGGCAAGAATACTGGAATGGGTTGCCATTTCCTCCCCCAGAGGATTTTCCCAACCCAGGGATCGAGCTTGCATCTCCTGCTTTGGCAGGCAGAGATTCTTTTCCCATTGAGCCACTTGGGAAGACCCACCAAGTATTACAGAGGAAAATTTTAAAAGGGAAGAGAATAGAAGGTATTGTAGTGGGGATGGGGGGTTGGGTAGCGGACAGGGCAGGGAATGCAATTTCATACAAAGAAACCAGCAGAAATCTCTCTGATAAGAAATCTTCAGGAGATAAGAGAACAACCAGGGTATGTATCTGAGGGGAAGAGTGATTTGTGGAAAAAGACAGCAGGTGCAAAGGGCCTGGGGCTAAATCGTACCTGGTGAGCTCTAAGAACAGCGGGGGCCCATGTGGCTGCAGTAGGGTGAGGGAGGAGATGAGAGCTGAGAGGCGGGCAGGGACCAAATGCATAAGTTCTTATGGATCATGCTGAAGATTTTGCCTTTTGCTCCAAGGGGATCCATGCGTGGGAGAGCTGAGAGCAAGGGAAGGGCTAGGGGTTTCCAGCATCCTCCACGAAGTCCTGAAGGGTGATGTTTCCTGGTACTGGGCCCAGAGAGGAAGTCAGTGAACAGAACAGAGTGGAATGGGAAAGAAGGCACGGCACCAAATATTGACTCCCTCAAGCTTCTGTCCCCATCAGCTCTAATGGGCTTGTTTAGATGAGGTCTTCCACCCAACCCAAGCCAGCCCACTGGGCTGAGATTTCCTTGTACCCAGGCTCCACTCTCCCCAGCTGAATCCTTCCCCATGGCTCTGGTCCATGTCCTCCTCCTTCATCTCCCAGAGGTTTCCTCAAATCTAGCCCCCTCCAAAGCTACATGGCTGAAGTCAGCTAGGCATCACCCAGTGACAGATTGCCTTCTCTATATCCACCCAACCCATTTCCTTGTCCTTCCTGGCACACAGCTAAACTACCTTCCCAGCCTGCCTTGCAGTTGGATGGGACCACATAACCGAGTTCTGGCCAACAGAACAAGGATGGAGGTGATGGTGTCATTTCTGGGTCTGGTCCATGAAAACCTCCCAGGGTATCACTCCCTCCTTTGCCTTCTGACTCCAAGGGCTTCAGGGAGGGTGGGGCCATGAGGCAGAAGGAGCCCAGGTCCTGTAAGGACTTTGTAAAGAACGGCTGGTAGCTACCGGCTTCCCTGGTAGCTCAGTGGTAAAGAATCCACCTGCCAATGCAGAAGACACGGGTTCGATCTCTAGTCTGGGAAGATCCCACATGCCTTGAAGCAGCGAAGCTGGTACGCCGCGACTGCTGAGCCTGTGCTCAAGAGCCTGAGAGCCACGGCTACTGAGCGTGCGAGCCCCAGAGCGTGAGTTCCGCAGCAACAGAGGCCACGGCAGTGAGGGGCCCTCGCGCCACAGCCAGAGAGGAGCCCCTGCTCACCGAAACCAGAGAAAAAGCCTGCGCAGAGACTAAGACCCAGTACAGCCAAAAAATAACCAACCAATCAATAAAAGGTATATATGTATATATATATATATAAAGAAGGAATATTTTCTTAATCCCCCAGTTGACCCAAACCAGGTTGTGATATAAGCCAGAAGGAAATTCTTTAAATTCACTGAAGAAATACAGTTCACTACAGCAACTAACATTTTGCACCCTGACCTAGACCACATCCTACAGGCAAGCTCAGACCCACTGAAATCAAATTAGCAAAAAGAATGACTCCCATTAATTTACATGCTGTCTATCAATCATATGTCAATCACTGTGATAAAAATTTAGCCTACATGATCTTGCTAAACCTTCACACAACCCTGAGATAACAAGGCTGTCCACACCCCCATTTTGTAGACTATGAGAAATGTAAACTGAGTCATACCGAGCTTCATTTATCACCCAAGCTGGCAAGACTCCAAAACCTTAACAACTGTTGGCAAGGCAATGAAGAAACCAGCGTTCTCACTGTTAGAGGTAATGTAATTGGAACAATGCATATGGGAACAATCCCATACAGAGAACAACTTGGCAAGATCTACCAAAAACACAGACTCACCTGCTTTGAGCCAAGAAACCCTTCTGAGAATTCATCCCATGGATATACTTGTTCATGTATCTGGCTGCAGTAACAGCATTTATATACAACTGGATACTTTTCTGTGTTCTTTATAGTAACTCATTTATCCTTCACAGCAATACTTTCACATAAGGACTTATTATCTCCATTTTAGAGATGAAGAAATGGAAGCACAGAGAGGTTAAGTAACATGCCCAAGGTCACACAGTAGAGGAGCTGAAAAACAGTTCATGGACAAGGTTACTGATAACAGAAAGTGTGTCAGAACAAAAGCCTGGTTCAATACAAGTACCCAGCAATAGGAGTAAATGGTAAAATAAACCATTGCCCAGCTGGGCCATGGCATTGAGTTTAGAGTAAGTTAACAGTAAAGATTCTAAGAGAGAGAATAGGGATTCTGAGGGACTTCCCTGGTGGTCCAGTGGTTAAGAGTCCATGCAGGGGGCAGGGATTCAATCCCTGATTGGGGAAGTTCCACGTGCCAACACAGGGCAGCCAAAAAGGAAAGAAAAAAAAAAAAAAAGAGTAAGGATCCTGGGGCCAGGCTGCATAGGTTCAAATCTCTGACTTTGTCACTTTCAAGCTGGTTACCCTGGGCCTAGGGACTTAACTTCTGGGTCTCAGTTTTCCCAGATGCAGTGTGCAGATTAAGACACTGTGTAAAAAGTGTTTAAACCAAGGATCAGCTCGCTTTTTCTACAAACATCTAGATAATAAATGTCTTCAGCACCATAGGCCAGATACTGTCTTCGTCAGTTACTCAAATTTAGAATTGTAACTGGAAACTGGCCATAGATAATACGTAAACAAATGGGCATGGGTGTGTGCCAATAAAACTTTATTTATAAAACATGCTGTGGTCCAGATTCAGCCCTCTTGTTGTAGTGTGCCAGCCCCTAGTTTGGAAGAATGCCTGGCATGTGGTTAGCCCAAGAGAAGTAGTTTGTTTAGTAAATGGACAGTCTAGAATATCCTGCAGTCAATTTTTTATACATGATCTTAGCCAAAAGGCCAACAAGTGATGCTGCAGTCATTTTTTTTAAAGAATGGGAACACTGTATAAATTGATTTGGAAAGACGACCAAGGTGATGATTAAAGTAACGAAAGCAGGGTATACAGATAGTGTGTTCTGTCTTTCACAGAAAGAGAGGAGTGTAGTTAATAAGAACCTAAATTTCTATGTGCATAAGAAAATTCTGTAAGGATATATATAGTCAGCTTAAAAAAGGTAGTCACTTATGGAGGAAAGCAGGACTTGGGTATCTGAGGAAGATGGCCAGAGGTTATATTTTTCTCTGCCTACTTGTTACGTGTTTTGAACTTTGAACGATGCACACATATTATTTAACTAAAGAATCAAATATTTTCCCTGGAGAAGGAAATGGCAACCCCCTCCAGTACTCTTGCCTGGAGGATCCCATGGAGGGAGGAGAGGGGCCTGGTAGGCTACAGTCCATGGGGTCGCAAAGAGTCGGACACGACTGAGCGACTTCACACACACACACACAGAGAAAGTCCACACACAACAAAGATCCAGTGCAACCAAAAACAAACAAATAAATAAAATTACATTAAAAAAAAAAAAGAATCAAATATTTTAAAGATTCTACGAGGCTCTCTGTCCCCCAGCACAGGGTTTCTCAAAGTCAGCCCTGTTGACATTGGGTGCATGCGTGTTCAGGCTTGTCCGACTCTTTGAGACCCCATGGGCTGTAGCCTGCCAGGCTCCTATGTCCATGGAGTTTTTCAGGCAAGAATTCTGGAGTAGGTTGCCATTTCCTCCTCCAGGGGATCTTCCCAACCCAGGGATGGAACCCACATCTCCTGTACTGGCCGGCAGATTCTTTACCACTGCACCACCTAGGAATCCCACTGTTGACACTGGGGCTGGATAATTCTCTGTTGTATGTGAAATTGTCAGATGTTGCACAGCATCCCCTGTCTCTATCCACTGGATAACAGCAGCAGCTCCCAGAAGTGACAACCCAAACTGACATTGCCGAAGGTCCCCTGCTGGGGGAGCAAAACCACCCCAGTTGAGAACCACTGCCCTAACCCAAACTCCTACAAGCTACCAAGCTATGCTACCAACCCTCCCATTTCCCCTCATCTTTCCTAAGAAGACTTTTTAGCGAGAGTTTATCGCAGATTTGATCCCTGGGGCGGGAAGATCCCCTGGAGGAGGGCATGGAGACCCATTCCAGTATTCTTTCCTGGAGAATCCCATGGACAGAGGAGCCTGGCGGGTTACAGTCCATGGGGTCACACAGAGTCGGACCCCACTGAAGCAACTGAGCACAGCACAGCTCATCAGGTGTCGACACTATGCTGGGCAGTATTGAAATGTTACAACAGTCCTCCCCTCAAAGGTGCCATTTTTAGCCACAGTTCACAGATGGGGAAACTGAGGTTCAGAGAGGTGAAACCAGGAAGTGGTGCAGCCGGGATCTGAGCCCAGATCTGGCGCCTCCAAGCCACCACCACCACCACCACCACCTCCAGCATCAGCCCACCCCTCCTGTTCTAACCCTCCCCTCCCACTCTCTCCCTTCCCTGCCTCTACTGATGGTGCTGGGGACGGAAGCATAGAGAGGTTAAGTAACATGCCTAAGGACACACAGCGGAGGAACTGAAAAAAAGACTCATCATCTTGATTCCAGTGACCACCCCCATTCCCAATATAATCAGCTCCCCAGTCCTGGTAGGATCTTTCCTACAATGACAGTCACATTCATCTCTTCCTCTCCACTTTCTCAGCTTTAAAGTTTCATGTCTGCCACCCAGAATTTGGGCTCCCAGAGACAGCAAAGAGTGTCCAGTCACCCCTGTGGCCATCTGTAATGACATCATCCTCTCTCTGGGTCTCAGATCTCAGAGAGACCATCCAGCGTGGAGACCCACTTCAATCTGACCTCATCCATGAACTATGCCCACACAGCCAGCCCATTCACTGCCCCACAGCACGACTATGTGGCCACTGACCTGCTCCTACCTTGGGGTCTTTGCCAGGAGCTGTTTCTTTCGATTTACCCATTTCTTCCCTCACTTTGCCCAGGTCTCTGCTCAAATGTCACCTTGTCAGGGAAGCCTCCCAGACCTCATATGCAAAACTGCAGCCTCACACTCCCAAGCCCCCCTTTTTCCAGACCACCTACCATTCTGGACAACGTATATGTTGCCTTATTTGCCCACTGTCAGTGTCTCCCATTAGAATGTCAGCTCTTTGACAATGGGGTGTTTTGGTTTTTTTTTTTTTTGGAGGGGCAGGGAGTACTTTACTTATTTTTGATCGTGCTGCATGGCATGTGGAATCTTAGTTCCCTAACCAGGGATCGAACTCATGTCCCCTGCAGTAGAAATACGGAGTTTTAATCACTGGACCACCAGGGAAGTCCTGACAACACGGGTCTGTGTGTGTCTTTGTCCCACTGTCTCAGCACCATGGATGAATGAATGAACGAATATGCTCTTCCCACTCTACCCAGGAAAGAGTGGAGGAAAAGCAGAGGAGCTCTCAGGAGGAAATGAGAGAAACCGAGAAGCATTCTAATTCCAGACTCCACACCTTTATTTACGGCAGTGTGTGTCCCCCACCCCATCCCACCCCCATCAGGAGCCCTCCCTTTTCTCTCTTTGCCCTTCCACACTTCACTGGCAGTTCATAGCCTTGGCTTAAATCTGTTGAGAGGGACTTGCAAACTAAACGAGGCTGTTCTTGGGGCACCTCCTTTTGGTTTAAAATGACTACCTCTTAGCTTCCCGCTCATGGCCCCACTGTGAACAGGGCACCGGATTGCACTTCGAAAGGAGATAAAATGCACAGGGCAGGAAGGCCCAGAGCTCCCAGATAGGGAGGATCATGGAACACCCTTGCCTAGTGCAGGGTCTGACACAGCTAGGCACCAGAGTCAGAGCAATAAGAAAACTCCTATTCACTCTTCAAAGCCCAGCACAAATGTCCCCTCTTGCATTAAGCCCAACTCCCCCAGGCAATCTTTTGCCTTTACTCCAGGGCCCTCAGCCTAGAATTTTTTTCCCTCTGTCTCAGTCCTGACAACACAGGGCTAGGGAATGTCTGTCTTCCCCAGTCTGGGAACTCCTTGAGGGCCAGACTGAGACTTGGGTCCTTGGCATTGACCAGCACAGAAAATCAGGATTCATTAGGCCCTGCAGCTGCCCTCTTAGAGGTTAATGCCACACCCCACTGCCTTTTATCAGAAACCAGCTGTGGGGAAGATGCAGGCAAGGATGGAAGTTCATCCTTAGGTCTAACCACTTTCCCATTAGTGGCTATCGAAGCCACACTGGGTCTCGACTGCCCACAGGTCAGAGGCCTGACTGATCCTAGGGCTACTTCCTTCTGTGTGCAAACACATGTAGGCATAATTGTGTCCTGTGGCCACAACAGCTGGCCGGGGTGGGGGGATCTCTGGGGTTCCCTCATTCTTTCAGGAAGCCTGCCTGTGCTCAGGGAGGGTGAGCCACCCATCTCTCCCACGCGTGGGCCTGTCACCAGGAAACACCCCCAGGGACCCCTCCCTGATCACTTACTGCTCCTCCCTCCACCTGCACGTGGCATCTCAACCCAGAAAAGAGGCAGTGTCCCAGGCCGCCCCCCATCCATCCCCAAAAAGGGCCCCCCACCACCAGCCCACTGCACCTCCAGACAAGGCTTTCATCCTGGGGTGGGACCTGAGGGCTGGATAGCTAGTGTCCCCTCAGACCTCCAGGGCAGGCAGGGTGTCCCCAACCACCAGCCATCAGCAGACATTACTTTTCATCCAGTGCTCAAAAGGCCAGAGGGAACCAGAGAAGGTACAACAGAGAGAATCCAGTCCAGTGACCTCCCCACCCAACCACATTCAAATAGGGATTTGAATATATTTCCTGAGCCGGGGAGGCTGAAGTCAAATCCACCACCCCATGACCCCTGGGGCCCTTGCAGAAATCCCTACAGAGAAAAAAGCAGCTATTTCTAGGTTCCCCCAAACCCCAAGAACCCAGTCTCAGGGCTCTTTGGGACTGGGTCCTGCCTCAATGTACCTCTTGGGATGGACAGAGCTAGGAAGACCAGAGTCCCAGACCCACAGTGCCCCCACCCTCCCCATGCTGCCCCGGCCCCGGCAGGAAGCCAAGGGGAAGATGTGAGGGGAAGGAAGGGGCCCAGGGCCCAGGAGGAGGCGACGCATGTGGGGGAAGGAATAGGAGGAGGCCCTTCCCCCATAGCCAGAATCTTAGGGGGTGGTGGGGTCAAGGGAGTCCAAAATCTCAGGCGCCCTATCAGCCACCCAGGAGATTCCTAGGGCCCCCTCTGGACCCCTAGCATGTCCCTTTGGGGGTCTAAATCTCCAGCGGAGTCAGCCTGAGGTTTTGGACTTGGGTTAACCCCAAGTTTGCCAGTTTTCAGCCTAGACATGGGAACCCATTCCTGTTAACCTTGGGAGGCCACCCCTGGATCTTCAGTGTTAGGACCCCCGCATATCCCCCATGCCAGGGCCCAGAGTGGGGACCAGCCTCCTCTCTTCACTACTGGCCCAGAGGTGCAATGCATCAACCTCCTGGGTACCAGCCTGGGGTGCCTCCCACCACCCACCCTCCGGCAGGCCTGCCTGTGGCCCGTCTCACCTGGGACATCTGGGGACGCAGGTTGACTTCCCGCAGGTTGATAGCGTGGGGCAGCAGGTTGTTGAGCAGCTGGCACAGAAGGACGCCATCCCGGAGGGCCTGCGCCAGCTCGCACACCTGGGCTCCATCCCAGGTCACACGGTGGCTGGGCGGTAGCACCCGGCACTGGATGAGCCAGTGGGTGCACTGGCGCCACAGCTCCATGGCCGCTGCCTTCCCAGGCCGGTCCGCACACCCTCGCGGCCTCCTCCGCCTGCCTGCCTGCCTGCCTGCCTNAAAAAAAAAAAGAATCAAATATTTTAAAGATTCTACGAGGCTCTCTGTCCCCCAGCACAGGGTTTCTCAAAGTCAGCCCTGTTGACATTGGGTGCATGCGTGTTCAGGCTTGTCCGACTCTTTGAGACCCCATGGGCTGTAGCCTGCCAGGCTCCTATGTCCATGGAGTTTTTCAGGCAAGAATTCTGGAGTAGGTTGCCATTTCCTCCTCCAGGGGATCTTCCCAACCCAGGGATGGAACCCACATCTCCTGTACTGGCCGGCGGATTCTTTACCACTGCACCACCTAGGAATCCCACTGTTGACACTGGGGCTGGATAATTCTCTGTTGTATGTGAAATTGTCAGATGTTGCACAGCATCCCCTGTCTCTATCCACTGGATAACAGCAGCAGCTCCCAGAAGTGACAACCCAAACTGACATTGCCGAAGGTCCCCTGCTGGGGGAGCAAAACCACCCCAGTTGAGAACCACTGCCCTAACCCAAACTCCTACAAGCTACCAAGCTATGCTACCAACCCTCCCATTTCCCCTCATCTTTCCTAAGAAGACTTTTTAGCGAGAGTTTATCGCAGATTTGATCCCTGGGGCGGGAAGATCCCCTGGAGGAGGGCATGGAGACCCATTCCAGTATTCTTTCCTGGAGAATCCCATGGACAGAGGAGCCTGGCGGGTTACAGTCCATGGGGTCACACAGAGTCGGACCCCACTGAAGCAACTGAGCACAGCACAGCTCATCAGGTGTCGACACTATGCTGGGCAGTATTGAAATGTTACAACAGTCCTCCCCTCAAAGGTGCCATTTTTAGCCACAGTTCACAGATGGGGAAACTGAGGTTCAGAGAGGTGAAACCAGGAAGTGGTGCAGCCGGGATCTGAGCCCAGATCTGGCGCCTCCAAGCCACCACCACCACCACCACCACCTCCAGCATCAGCCCACCCCTCCTGTTCTAACCCTCCCCTCCCACTCTCTCCCTTCCCTGCCTCTACTGATGGTGCTGGGGACGGAAGCATAGAGAGGTTAAGTAACATGCCTAAGGACACACAGCGGAGGAACTGAAAAAAAGACTCATCATCTTGATTCCAGTGACCACCCCCATTCCCAATATAATCAGCTCCCCAGTCCTGGTGGGATCTTTCCTACAATGACAGTCACATTCATCTCTTCCTCTCCACTTTCTCAGCTTTAAAGTTTCATGTCTGCCACCCAGAATTTGGGCTCCCAGAGACAGCAAAGAGTGTCCAGTCACCCCTGTGGCCATCTGTAATGACATCATCCTCTCTCTGGGTCTCAGATCTCAGAGAGACCATCCAGCGTGGAGACCCACTTCAATCTGACCTCATCCATGAACTATGCCCACACAGCCAGCCCATTCACTGCCCCACAGCACGACTATGTGGCCACTGACCTGCTCCTACCTTGGGGTCTTTGCCAGGAGCTGTTTCTTTCGATTTACCCATTTCTTCCCTCACTTTGCCCAGGTCTCTGCTCAAATGTCACCTTGTCAGGGAAGCCTCCCAGACCTCATATGCAAAACTGCAGCCTCACACTCCCAAGCCCCCCTTTTTCCAGACCACCTACCATTCTGGACAACGTATATGTTGCCTTATTTGCCCACTGTCAGTGTCTCCCATTAGAATGTCAGCTCTTTGACAATGGGGTGTTTTGGTTTTTTTTTTTTTTGGAGGGGCAGGGAGTACTTTACTTATTTTTGATCGTGCTGCATGGCATGTGGAATCTTAGTTCCCTAACCAGGGATCGAACTCATGTCCCCTGCAGTAGAAATACGGAGTTTTAATCACTGGACCACCAGGGAAGTCCTGACAACACGGGTCTGTGTGTGTCTTTGTCCCACTGTCTCAGCACCATGGATGAATGAATGAACGAATATGCTCTTCCCACTCTACCCAGGAAAGAGTGGAGGAAAAGCAGAGGAGCTCTCAGGAGGAAATGAGAGAAACCGAGAAGCATTCTAATTCCAGACTCCACACCTTTATTTACGGCAGTGTGTGTCCCCCACCCCATCCCACCCCCATCAGGAGCCCTCCCTTTTCTCTCTTTGCCCTTCCACACTTCACTGGCAGTTCATAGCCTTGGCTTAAATCTGTTGAGAGGGACTTGCAAACTAAACGAGGCTGTTCTTGGGGCACCTCCTTTTGGTTTAAAATGACTACCTCTTAGCTTCCCGCTCATGGCCCCACTGTGAACAGGGCACCGGATTGCACTTCGAAAGGAGATAAAATGCACAGGGCAGGAAGGCCCAGAGCTCCCAGATAGGGAGGATCATGGAACACCCTTGCCTAGTGCAGGGTCTGACACAGCTAGGCACCAGAGTCAGAGCAATAAGAAAACTCCTATTCACTCTTCAAAGCCCAGCACAAATGTCCCCTCTTGCATTAAGCCCAACTCCCCCAGGCAATCTTTTGCCTTTACTCCAGGGCCCTCAGCCTAGAATTTTTTTCCCTCTGTCTCAGTCCTGACAACACAGGGCTATGGAATGTCTGTCTTCCCCAGTCTGGGAACTCCTTGAGGGCCAGACTGAGACCTGGGTCCTTGGCATTGACCAGCACAGAAAATCAGGATTCATTAGGCCCTGCAGCTGCCCTCTTAGAGGTTAATGCCACACCCCACTGCCTTTTATCAGAAACCAGCTGTGGGGAAGATGCAGGCAAGGATGGAAGTTCATCCTTAGGTCTAACCACTTTCCCATTAGTGGCTATCGAAGCCACACTGGGTCTCGACTGCCCACAGGTCAGAGGCCTGACTGATCCTAGGGCTACTTCCTTCTGTGTGCAAACACATGTAGGCATAATTGTGTCCTGTGGCCACAACAGCTGGCCGGGGTGGGGGGATCTCTGGGGTTCCCTCATTCTTTCAGGAAGCCTGCCTGTGCTCAGGGAGGGTGAGCCACCCATCTCTCCCACGCGTGGGCCTGTCACCAGGAAACACCCCCAGGGACCCCTCCCTGATCACTTACTGCTCCTCCCTCCACCTGCACGTGGCATCTCAACCCAGAAAAGAGGCAGTGTCCCAGGCCGCCCCCCATCCATCCCCAAAAAGGGCCCCCCACCACCAGCCCACTGCACCTCCAGACAAGGCTTTCATCCTGGGGTGGGACCTGAGGGCTGGATAGCTAGTGTCCCCTCAGACCTCCAGGGCAGGCAGGGTGTCCCCAACCACCAGCCATCAGCAGACATTACTTTTCATCCAGTGCTCAAAAGGCCAGAGGGAACCAGAGAAGGTACAACAGAGAGAATCCAGTCCAGTGACCTCCCCACCCAACCACATTCAAATAGGGATTTGAATATATTTCCTGAGCCGGGGAGGCTGAAGTCAAATCCACCACCCCATGACCCCTGGGGCCCTTGCAGAAATCCCTACAGAGAAAAAAGCAGCTATTTCTAGGTTCCCCCAAACCCCAAGAACCCAGTCTCAGGGCTCTTTGGGACTGGGTCCTGCCTCAATGTACCTCTTGGGATGGACAGAGCTAGGAAGACCAGAGTCCCAGACCCACAGTGCCCCCACCCTCCCCATGCTGCCCCGGCCCCGGCAGGAAGCCAAGGGGAAGATGTGAGGGGAAGGAAGGGGCCCAGGGCCCAGGAGGAGGCGACGCATGTGGGGGAAGGAATAGGAGGAGGCCCTTCCCCCATAGCCAGAATCTTAGGGGGTGGTGGGGTCAAGGGAGTCCAAAATCTCAGGCGCCCTATCAGCCACCCAGGAGATTCCTAGGGCCCCCTCTGGACCCCTAGCATGTCCCTTTGGGGGTCTAAATCTCCAGCGGAGTCAGCCTGAGGTTTTGGACTTGGGTTAACCCCAAGTTTGCCAGTTTTCAGCCTAGACGTGGGAACCCATTCCTGTTAACCTTGGGAGGCCACCCCTAGATCTTCAGTGTTAGGACCCCCGCATATCCCCCATGCCAGGGCCCAGAGTGGGGGCCAGCCTCCTCTCTTCACTGCTGGCCCAGAGGTGCAATGCATCAACCTCCTGGGTACCAGCCTGGGGTGCCTCCCGCCACCCACCCTCCGGCAGGCCTGCCTGTGGCCCGTCTCACCTGGGACATCTGGGGACGCAGGTTGACTTCCCGCAGGTTGATAGCGTGGGGCAGCAGGTTGTTGAGCAGCTGGCACAGAAGGACGCCATCCCGGAGGGCCTGCGCCAGCTCACACACCTGGGCTCCATCNAGCAGCAGCAGCAGCAGCAGCAGCAGCAGGGAGTTCTCTTTTCCAGGTGAGGCCACCTGCTCTCTGGAAGAATCTGTCTGTTCACGCGCGTCCGCGAACGTAAAAGGGGTCACCTGATTGGGTCACTGTGCGTCATGCGTGTCCGTGTACCTGGGCGTCCTCCTCCAAGCGTATTTTCTCTGCAACATGGACAGCCTCCCTGCTTCCATGCCTGAGCAATGTTTTTAAACCACAAACCAGATCGTGCCCTTCTCACTTCATACCTTTCCGTAGCTCCTCTTCCATCCCATCGAGACGAAAATTCGAGGTCCACCAGTTTCCTGCATCGTCTCTGCCTAACCTCACTGCTCTCCACTTCGCTTGTGGCTCACAGCATTGTCACATCTGCCTCCTTGACCACGTAAAACAAAAAGCAAGCTCTGCACCTTTGCCCTCCCTGTATACCCCTCAACCGTACTGCTCTTTCTTCACATCTTTGCTTAACTGTTTCCCCCCACCCCCCTTACTGAGATCTCAGCTCCCAAGTCACTTCGTGGGAGACAGCCTTCTGACTACCTATTCATATTTAAGGTAGCCTCCCCCGGCCAGCCTCTCTTTACTTCTCCCTGTCTTATCACCTTCGTTTGTTCACCCTTAGACATTATCTTCTTCATTCCTCGTGCACTTATTTGTTTTGTGTGTCTCCTCCACCGGAGCGGCCAGGGTCTCATTCATCACTGTTTCTCCTTGGCACACAGTAACCATTCAACCAGTCAATATTCTGCTCACATTTGAGTCTCTGTGTCCACCTGTGTCCCTGTCTGGTGCAAGTGGCTGCCCCCTGCAGGAGTATATGGTCGACAGAAAATGAATGATCCCCTCCCTTCTTTCCCCAAACTTGCCTCTCACCCACCTCCTCTCTTGATTTCTGCCCCCTTCCTTTCTCTCCTGCCCAGATACCCAGAAATTATTCCAAACGATGCAGGACAGGTGGATGACTTAATTGGCCTGTGGCCATCCTGTGACCACTCTGAGCTCCCCCTGAACAAACCAGAGTCAGTGATGCACCTTCACACCCACTAAGGGGCACGCAAGACAGAGGACGCTGGAGTCAGGGGACTCTTAAAACCAAGGCCAGGCCAGGCCCAGCTGACAAACAGGAAGTGCACAGGTATCCGAGAGACACACCTGGTATTCAGGTATGTGGCGCCTGGAGCCAAAGCTCTACTCAGCTCTCCCGCCCCTTAAGCCACCTCAGACCAGTCTGGGAACTTCTGGCCCTTTCAGGCCGGCAGCCCAGCTGACTCAGGTCCTAAACATCTTCGTGCTTTTTCTCTGCAGACCCTGCCAGGCCCAGAAGGCCCTGGGGGTAGGGGAAGCAAGACACTTTCCCCACCATCACCTCCCACTCCCTCTCCCCCTCTTCCCTCTCATCCAGAGCCGTTTTTTCACCAGACGCTTGAGAGACCTAGGACCTGAGGCATGTGCAATGATCAAGGGGTCCTAGAGCGTCCATGTCCTAAGTTTCATCACAGTAATAAGGAAGTGGATCAGCTCCAAACTATGAAAACCTGCAGATGTCTATTTGCTGTTTGCTGACCTGTCTACAAAAAATTGTGACCTTTTAATGGTCTTTTAAAATGGGTTTCCTCACTGGCTCAGTGGTAAAGAATTCACTTACAACCCAGGATTTGGCTGGAGACACAGTTTGATTCCTGGGTCGGGAAGATCCCCTGGAGGAGAAAATAGCAACCCACTCCAGTATTCTTGCTTGGAGAATCCCATAGACAAAGAAGCCTGCCAGGCTACAGTCCATGGGATCACAAAGAGTCAGACACCACTGAGTGACTGAGCATACAAAATGACCTTATTGGAAAGCCACACATGGGTTAGACTTTTTTGTACAATCTAAGAATCCTCGAGTGTGCCTACAGATCACTGAAATGCTATGGGTTTTAGTAAATTTAATTCTCCCCAGCCTGGAATTTAGGCTGCAGTCCCTGGGGTCGCTAAGAGTGGGACATGACTGAGTGACTTCACTTTCACTTTTCACTTTAATGCATTGGAGAAGGAAATGGCAACCCACTCCAGTGTTCTTGCCTGGAGAATCCCAGGGACGGGGGAGCCTGGTGGGCTGCCATCTATGGGGTCGCACAGAGTCGGACACGACTGAAGTGACTTAGCAGCAGCAGCACCCTGGAATTTATTTCACCCCAAGAACCACCAGGCTTGAGACTTCCCTGGTGCTCTGGTGGCTCTGCTCTCCCAATGCAGGAGGCCTGAGTTCCATCCGTGGTCAGGGAATTAGATCCCATATGCCAAAACCAAGAGTTCTCATGCCACAACTAAGACTCAGTGGAGCCAAATAAATACATTAAATTTAAAAAAAAATTTTTTTAAAGAAAGAACCACCTGACTTGGCCCCTTAAAATCCTCCCAACCTTTACTCACCCCTAAGACCTTCTTAGGTCACCCTATAGAAAAATCTTAACTCCACTGCTTCAGTCTTCATATCCGATCCCTGGTTTCATTTTTCCCCTTAGTTCTCTCTGATCTATTTTTGGCTTCCTTTTCTACTCACTGATTTTCCTAATCTCTGTCTTCTCATCTTCTTCTAGAAGATGCCTAAGAGCAGGAATCTTGGTCTGTGTTGTTCACAGCTAGGTCTCTAGTGCCTAGAAGGGGCTCCCGGCACAGAGTGGGTGCCCGCATAAATATTCTTTTGAGTTAACTTGTTAATTAAATTTCTACAAAACATAGCACTATGTCATCTGCATTAAAAATTGCATTACATTTGAAATTATTGTCTTCTTCCTTCACAAGAATCCNAGCAGCAGCAGCAGCAGCAGCAGCAGCAGGGAGTTCTCTTTTCCAGGTGAGGCCACCTGCTCTCTGGAAGAATCTGTCTGTTCACGCGCGTCCGCGAACGTAAAAGGGGTCACCTGATTGGGTCACTGTGCGTCATGCGTGTCCGTGTACCTGGGCGTCCTCCTCCAAGCGTATTTTCTCTGCAACATGGACAGCCTCCCTGCTTCCATGCCTGAGCAATGTTTTTAAACCACAAACCAGATCGTGCCCTTCTCACTTCATACCTTTCCGTAGCTCCTCTTCCATCCCATCGAGACGAAAATTCGAGGTCCACCAGTTTCCTGCATCGTCTCTGCCTAACCTCACTGCTCTCCACTTCGCTTGTGGCTCACAGCATTGTCACATCTGCCTCCTTGACCACGTAAAACATAAAAAGCAAGCTCTGCACCTTTGCCCTCCCTGTATACCCCTCAACCGTACTGCTCTTTCTTCACATCTTTGCTTAACTGTTTCCCCCCACCCCCCTTACTGAGATCTCAGCTCCCAAGTCACTTCGTGGGAGACAGCCTTCTGACTACCTATTCATATTTAAGGTAGCCTCCCCCGGCCAGCCTCTCTTTACTTCTCCCTGTCTTATCACCTTCGTTTGTTCACCCTTAGACATTATCTTCTTCATTCCTCGTGCACTTATTTGTTTTGTGTGTCTCCTCCACCGGAGCGGCCAGGGTCTCATTCATCACTGTTTCTCCTTGGCACACAGTAACCATTCAACCAGTCAATATTCTGCTCACATTTGAGTCTCTGTGTCCACCTGTGTCCCTGTCTGGTGCAAGTGGCTGCCCCCTGCAGGAGTATATGGTCGACAGAAAATGAATGATCCCCTCCCTTCTTTCCCCAAACTTGCCTCTCACCCACCTCCTCTCTTGATTTCTGCCCCCTTCCTTTCTCTCCTGCCCAGATACCCAGAAATTATTCCAAACGATGCAGGACAGGTGGATGACTTAATTGGCCTGTGGCCATCCTGTGACCACTCTGAGCTCCCCCTGAACAAACCAGAGTCAGTGATGCACCTTCACACCCACTAAGGGGCACGCAAGACAGAGGACGCTGGAGTCAGGGGACTCTTAAAACCAAGGCCAGGCCAGGCCCAGCTGACAAACAGGAAGTGCACAGGTATCCGAGAGACACACCTGGTATTCAGGTATGTGGCGCCTGGAGCCAAAGCTCTACTCAGCTCTCCCGCCCCTTAAGCCACCTCAGACCAGTCTGGGAACTTCTGGCCCTTTCAGGCCGGCAGCCCAGCTGACTCAGGTCCTAAACATCTTCGTGCTTTTTCTCTGCAGACCCTGCCAGGCCCAGAAGGCCCTGGGGGTAGGGGAAGCAAGACACTTTCCCCACCATCACCTCCCACTCCCTCTCCCCCTCTTCCCTCTCATCCAGAGCCGTTTTTTCACCAGACGCTTGAGAGACCTAGGACCTGAGGCATGTGCAATGATCAAGGGGTCCTAGAGCGTCCATGTCCTAAGTTTCATCACAGTAATAAGGAAGTGGATCAGCTCCAAACTATGAAAACCTGCAGATGTCTATTTGCTGTTTGCTGACCTGTCTACAAAAAATTGTGACCTTTTAATGGTCTTTTAAAATGGGTTTCCTCACTGGCTCAGTGGTAAAGAATTCACTTACAACCCAGGATTTGGCTGGAGACACAGTTTGATTCCTGGGTCGGGAAGATCCCCTGGAGGAGAAAATAGCAACCCACTCCAGTATTCTTGCTTGGAGAATCCCATAGACAAAGAAGCCTGCCAGGCTACAGTCCATGGGATCACAAAGAGTCAGACACCACTGAGTGACTCAGCATACAAAATGACCTTATTGGAAAGCCACACATGGGTTAGACTTTTTTGTACAATCTAAGAATCCTCGAGTGTGCCTACAGATCACTGAAATGCTATGGGTTTTAGTAAATTTAATTCTCCCCAGCCTGGAATTTAGGCTGCAGTCCCTGGGGTCGCTAAGAGTGGGACATGACTGAGTGACTTCACTGTCACTTTTCACTTTAATGCATTGGAGAAGGAAATGGCAACCCACTCCAGTGTTCTTGCCTGGAGAATCCCAGGGACGGGGGAGCCTGGTGGGCTGCCATCTATGGGGTCGCACAGAGTCGGACACGACTGAAGTGACTTAGCAGCAGCAGCACCCTGGAATTTATTTCACCCCAAGAACCACCAGGCTTGAGACTTCCCTGGTGCTCTGGTGGCTCTGCTCTCCCAATGCAGGAGGCCTGAGTTCCATCCGTGGTCAGGGAATTAGATCCCATATGCCAAAACCAAGAGTTCTCATGCCACAACTAAGACTCAGTGGAGCCAAATAAATACATTAAATTTAAAAAAAAATTTTTTTAAAGAAAGAACCACCTGACTTGGCCCCTTAAAATCCTCCCAACCTTTACTCACCCCTAAGACCTTCTTAGGTCACCCTATAGAAAAATCTTAACTCCACTGCTTCAGTCTTCATATCCGATCCCTGGTTTCATTTTTCCCCTTAGTTCTCTCTGATCTATTTTTGGCTTCCTTTTCTACTCACTGATTTTCCTAATCTCTGTCTTCTCATCTTCTTCTAGAAGATGCCTAAGAGCAGGAATCTTGGTCTGTGTTGTTCACAGCTAGGTCTCTAGTGCCTAGAAGGGGCTCCTGGCACAGAGTGGGTGCCCGCATAAATATTCTTTTGAGTTAACTTGTTAATTAAATTTCTACAAAACATAGCACTATGTCATCTGCATTAAAAATTGCATTACATTTGAAATTATTGTCTTCTTCCTTCACAAGAATCCCAGTGAATTTGCATGACTGTTTTCATGAAATCACAGCCTCTTCTAAATTAAAGTTGGGACTTCCCTGGGGGTCTAGTGGTTAAGACTCCGCACTTCCAAAGCAGGGGATGCCAGTTTGATTCCTAGTTGGGGAACTAAGACCCCAGATACTGCATGGCACAACCAAAAAATAAATTAATTAAAAATAATGAATTAAATTTATTCATTTCATGCTTAGTCGCTGAGTCATGTCTGACTCTTTGCAACCCTTTGGACTGTAGTCTTCCTGGCTCCTCCGTCAATGGGATTTTTCAGGCAAGAATACTGGAATGGGTTGCCATTTCCTACTCCAGGGGATCTTCATGACCCAGGGATTGAACCCGCGTCTCCTGTGTCACCTGCATTGCCGGTGGTTGCTCTACCCACTGAGCCATTCAGGAAGCCCCAAAGTTACTCATAGCTTGAATTTGATATATGTATCAAATATAACTCATATAATTTATAATTAAAAATATATAATCTGACTATGGGTAACTTCTTTAACTTAATATATATATTAACATATATTTAAAATATATGTATATTTAGAATATACAATACACAAATGTTATATGTAAATATTTAAATACATTTATATATAATTATATAAACATGCTGTGTATTGAAGGAGAAGGCAATGGCACCCCACTTCAGTACTCTTGCCTGAAAAATCCCATGGATGGAGGAGCCTGGTGGGCTGCGGTCCATGGGGTCGCTGAGGGTCGGACACGACTGAGCGAGTTCACTTTCACTTTTCACTTTCATGCATTGGAGAAGGAAATGGCAACCCACTCCAGTGTTCTTGCCTGGAGAATCCCAGGGACAGGGGAGCCTGGTGGGCTGCCATCTATGGGGTTGCACAGAGTCGGACACGACTGAAGCGACTTAGCAGCAGCAGCAGCAGCTGTATATTGAAATATTATATATATATACATACAGAGAGCATTGCATTTTATGGCTTGATAAGATGTGGGTTGTTGTCTTCAAACTATGAGGAACATGAAAGGGCTGACCAAGCCATTCAGGAAGCAAGAATAATTTTTCCTGTTTTACAGATGAGGAAGACTGAGGCCTGTTGGAAGTACAAAGCTTTGCCCCCAAGAGCTCCATGCAGGTGCCACAAGATGGAGAGGACTTTGTGGGCCAGCCCTGGTACCACGGCCCCCTGTCCCGCCAGGTACTGCTGCCTCTCACAGGACTACATACCATCTGATGGGGAGTCTCACTCATCTTTGACTTATTGGGGACTCCTGGGTCCCAGATAAAGGCCTTAGGGTCAAGATCTATCAGAAAGAATGGCTTGAGGGCTGAGGATTGTTTTGCAACTTGGTCTATGTGGGATGGCACTTCTTATCTTTAAATTATCACTTCCTTTGGGATGGTGTTGAAGAAGGTGACAGGAGTTGAAGAGGGTACTAATGACTCCTCAAACCACCCTTTGGCCCTGCTTATCTCTCTGTCTCTCTCTGTATCCCAGGTCACTTGTGGCTGCCAGGGTCCCAATCTCCCTCTCAATTCAAAACACCTCACTCTCATCTCCAACTTAGGAGTCACCTTCAGGAGTCCTAGGACCTTAGACATCTAATCAAATCATGAGAGGCAGTGTAGCTTAGTGGTGAATACACCACACTTTAGCCACAAGCAGCCTGAGTTCAAATCCTATCCCTACAACTTATATTGGATGTAAAATAGGCAATGGCACCCCACTCCAGTACTCTTGCCTGGAAAATCCCATGGACGGAGGGCCTGGTGGGCTGCAGTCCATGGGGTTGCTAAGAGTCGGACACCACTGAGGGACTTCACTTTCACTTTTCACTTTCATGCATTGGAGAAGGAAATGGCAACCCACTCCAGTGTTCTTGCCTGGAGAATCCCAGGGACGGGGGAGCCTGGTGGGCTGCCGTCTATGGGCTCGCACAGAGTCAGACATGACTGAAGCGACTTAGCAGCAGCAGCAGCAGAGCAAGGTAGTCGATGTGTCTGGGCCTCTGTTTCCCCATCTGTAAAATGAGCATAGTAGTACCTACCTCTTATCCTTGGTAAAGGATGAAGTGAGTTCATACATTTTACACTTAAAACAGTGCCTAGCATATAATAAGGGCCATACAAGTGTCCTTTGCACATATTGTCCAGCTCCTAGCCTCCATCAGCAGCTCTGCTTTGCCCCTCTATGATGTTGTGGCCCTCAGGCCCTGTTTTCAGCCACCATAGCTGGCATGATAGTGCTCTGTTTTTATAAAGGTGAATTTCAAGGCCATGGTCTGTTTGGAAGAACCTAGCAAATAGCTTTTCTGAATGCCACATTTGCATAACAAACTCAGTACATGTCACCAGGTTGGAACTTGCATTAGTCAGCATCAGCTAGTGGCTGTAACAAACATTCCCACGCTGTCAACGACTCCATCGACATTTAAGGACTAGTTCATGTCACAGTCTAAGAGGATGCAGAACTTCAAAAGGAGTCAGACCCAAGCCCTTTCAGTCTTCTTCCCTGCCCAGGGCTCTGGAGGCATCAACTGACAGATTCAGGATGAAACCTGTAGGACTCTGCTAGACTTATTTCATGGGCCGGGTCTGACCGTTCCCCACAGCATTCCTCCCATATCCCATTGATCAGATCTTGTCACACGACGGTTAACCGCCAAGGAGCCTGGGAAATGTAGTACGGAAGTATCTCCACTAGATAAGAAGAAATTGTTTGGCTCAAAACTACCCAGTCTCTGGGGTGGCTTTTCTTGGGTCGGAGGGAAGGGTCGGGAGTCTCCATTAATTACTGATACGTGCTCATGCGTAAACCCTTGCCTCCCGATCCTCCATTCTCAGAAGGCCGAGGACCTTCTCCAGCAAGATGGTGACTTCTTAGTTCGTGCGTCCAAGTCCCGTGGGGGCCACCTTGTGATCTCTTGCCGCTGGCGGGGCTCAGCCCTGCACTTTGAGGTGCTTTGTGTGGCCCTGAGGCCCCGGCCAGGCCGGCCCACAGCCCTCTTTCAGCTAGAGGATGAGCGTTTCCCCAGCCTGCCTGCCCTGGTTCGCAGCTATGTGATTGGCCAGCGTCCACTGTCCCAAGCCACAGGGGCTGTGGCCTCCAGGCCAGTACCACGGCAAGGACTAATTCGACGCAGCTTTAGTGAGGACACCCTTCCAAACGGCCCGGCTCGCACAGAGCCGCTCAGGTATTCACAGGCTCTCTACATTCCGAAGACACCCAAGGACCGCCCCCCCAACCCCCAGGGTTCTCCACCACTGTTCCTGTGTGTTCCAATAACGGAGGGCTCTGTCCACTATTTCCACTATTGACATTTGTGGCCAGATTATTCTTGGTTGTGGGGGCGGCCATCCTGTGCATTGCAGGCTGTTGAACAGCATCCCTGGTCTCTTATCTACTAGATGCCAGTAGAATGCTCTGCACCCCTCCCCTTAGTTGTGACAACCAAAACATATCTCCTGACATTGCCAAGTGTTCCCTGGGATTAGCAAGCACCCTGGGGGATCCCCTGGTTCTGAGTGATGGGAGGTAAGGTTTTCTGGGCATTGGTGGAGGCTATATGCTATCTAACTACCTGCTCCGAGTAGGACAACATATATCCCTTATCTTTGTCCCCCAGGGATAGGAAGCGGAGTGATAGTCAGCCCGCAGGTTTGGAGCATATGTGGCGGCCACCAGAAGACCCTCCTGGACCAGGTAAAGGGTCTTCCAGGGTAGGACATAGCTCCGAAATTCCTCTGCGATGCACTGTCCAAGTGACACTGGGCAGGTGACAGCCTGCTGGGAAAAAAGGATGGTGATGCTCTCAATGTTGTCATAGTGACTGAAGCACACACAGGAACTCTGTAGGTGCTTAAAAGTATGGGTTTACAATGATTCCAAGAAACCCTGCATGCTCTAACCATAGCTGACCTCTCCAATAATTCATGCTCTAACCATAGCTGACCTAATAATTCCATCCCTCATCCCTGTTCACTCTGGCCACACAGACTTCCTTTCAGTTACTGGTTGTTGCTGTGGTTCAGGCTGCTGGAACCTTGTACATGTATTTGTTCCAGGAAATGGCAATCCACTCCAGTACTATGGCCTGGAAAACCCCATGGACAGAGGAGCCTTGTAGGCTACGGTCTATGGGGCCGCAAAGAGTCGGACACGACTGAGCAACTTCACTTTTACAGGATCTCTGCACTTGCTGGTCTCATCTTTGGGAAGCTCATTCCCTAACCTTTACCTTTAGATGAGAAACATCTCATCTGCCAGGAGTTCCTCAAAGCAGCTAACCCCGACCATCCTACATAAAAGAGGAGTTCCCCTTGTGCCCTGACTGGCCTGTTGTCTCCCATTCAACACGAGCCCTCACTGTGCGTGTCAGACACAATACTCAGTACTGAGATGCATCAATGAACAAGAAAGACAAAGATCCCTGCTCAGGTGGAGCCAACATCCTATTAGAGAATGAAGCACCATGAACAACAGAAATGAGGCAATTTGTTGTGGTTGTTCCGTTGCCAAGTCGTGTCTGCTCTGTGATCCCATGGATACACCACACCAAGCTTTCCTGTCCTTTACTATCTCCCAGAGTTTGCTCAAATTCTTGTCCATTGATTCAGTGGTGCTCTGTAACCATCTCATCCTCTGTCACCCCCTTCTCCTTTTGCCTTCAATCTTTACCAGCACGAAGGTCTTTTCCAATGAGTTGGCTCTTCCCATTAAGTAGCCAAAGCATTGGAGTTTCAGCTTTAGCATCAGTCCTTCTAATGATTATTCGATTTCATTTAAGATTGACTGGTTTGATCTTCTTGCTGTCCAAGGGACTCTCAAGAGTCTTCTCTAACACCACAATTTGAAAGCATCAATTATTTGGCACTCAGCCTTCTTTATGATCCAACTCTCACATCCATACATGACTACTGGAAAAATCATAGCTTTAACAATACAGACCTTTGTCAGCAAAGTGATGTCTCTGCTTTTTAATATGCTGTCTAAATTTGTCATAGCTTTCCTTCCAAGGAACAAGCTTCTTTTAATTTCATAGCTGCAGTCACCATCCACAGTGATTTTGAAGTCCAAGAAAATAAAATCTGTCACTCCTTCCAATTTTTCCCCTGCTGTTTCCCATGAAGTGATGGAACCAAATGCCATGATGTTTGTTTTTTAAATGTTGGGTTTTAAGCCAGCCTTTTCATCCTCCTCTTTTACCTTCATCAAGAGGCTCTTTAGTTCCTCTTCATTTTCTGCCATTAGAATGGCATCATCTGCATATCTGAGGTTGTTGATATTTTGCCCGGCAATCTTGATTCCAGCATGTAATTCATCCAGCCCAGCATTTCACATGATGTACTATGCATATAAGTTAAATAAACAGGGTGACAATATACAGCCTTGTCTCCTTTCCCAATTTTGAACCACTTTCAGTAAGATTCTAACTGTTGCTTCTTGTCCAGCATACGGGTTTTTCAGGAGACAGGTAAGGTGGTCTGGTATTCCTGCTTTTTAAAGAGCTTTCCACAATTTGTTGTGTTCCACACAGTCAAAGGCTTTAGCATAGTCAATAAAGCAGAAGTAGCTGTTTTTCTGGAATTCCCTACCTTTCTCTATGACCCAACAAATGTTGGCAATTTAATCTCTGGTTCCTCTGCCTTTTCTAAACTCAGATTTTATATCTAGAAGTTCTAAGTTCACACACTGCTGAAGCCTAGCTTGAAGGATTTTGAGCATAACCTTACTACCATGCGAAACGAGTGCAATTGTATTGTAGTTTGAACATTCTTAGAAAAGGAAATAACAGCCCACTCCTCTAGTATTCTTGCCTGGAGAATCCCATGGACACAGGAGCCTGGCAGGCTACAGTCCATGGGGTCACAAAGAGTTGGACACGACTGAGCAACTTCACTTTTGAACATTCTTTGGCATTGCCCTTGGAGAAGGCAATGGCAACTCACTCCAGTACTCTTGCCTGGAAAATCCCACGGATGGAGGAGCCTGGTGGGCTTCAGTCCATGGGGTCGCTAAGAGTCAGATAGGACTGAGCGAATTCACTTTCACTTTTCACTTTCATGCATTGGAGAAGGAAATGGCAACCCACTCCAGTGTTCTTGCCTGGAGAATCCCAGGGACAGCAGAGCCTGGTAGGCTGCCTACTATGGGGTCGCACAGAGTCGGACACGACTGAAGTGACTTAGCAGTAGCAGCTGACATTGCCCGTCTCTGGGGCTGGAATGAAAACTAACCTTTTCCAGTCCTGTGGCCACTGCTGAGTTTTCCAAGTTTGCTGATATATTGAGTACAGCACTTTAACAGCATCATCTTTTAGGATTTGAAATAGCTCAGTTGGAATTCCATCACCTCCACCAGCTTTGTTTGTAGTAATGCTTCCTAACGCCCACTTGACTTCACACTCCAGGATGTCAGGCTCTAGGTGAGTGACCACACCATCGTGGTTACCTGTGTCATTAAGACCTTTTTTTTTGTACAGCTCTCCTGTGTATTCTTGCCACCTCTTCTTAACAGCTTCTGCTTCGCTTAGGTCCTTACTGTTTCTGTCCTTTATTGTGCCCATTCTTGCGTGAAATGTTCCCTCGATATCTCAGTTTTCTTGAAGAGATCTCTAGTCTTTCCCATCCTATTGTTTTCCTCTATTTCTTTGCATTGTTCATTGAAGAAGGCCTTCTTGTCTCTCCTTGCTATTCTCTGGAACTCTGCATTCAGTTGGGTATACCTTTCCCTTTCTCCCTTGCTTTTCACTTCTCTTCTTTCCTTGCTGTTTGTAAAGCCTCCTCAGACAACCATTTTGCCTTCTTGCATTCCTTTTTCTTTGGGATGGTTAACCTCTGTCCATAGCTCTTCAGGTACTCGTGTCGATCAGATTTAATCCCTTGAATCTGTTTGTCACTTCCAGTGTATAATCATAAGGGATTTGATCTAGGTCATACCTGAATGGCCTAGTGTTTTTCCCCTACTTTCTCCAGTTTAAGACTGAAGTCTGCAATAAGGAGCTGATGATTTGAGCCACAGTGAGGTCTAGGTCTTGTTTTTGCTGACTATATGGAATTTCTTCATCTTCTGCTGCAAAGAATATAATCAGTCTGATTTCCACAATGACCATTTGGTGATGTCTATATGTAGAGTCGTCTCTTGTGTAGTTGGAAAAAGGTTTGCTGTGACCAGCATAGTCTCTTGACAAATCTCTGTTAGCCTTTTCCCTGCTTCATTTTGTACTCCAAGGCCAGACTTTCTTGTTATTCCAGGTATCTCTTGACTTCCTACTTTTGCAACCTCCTATGATGAAAGAACATCTTTTTTGGTGTTAGTTCTAGAAGGTCTTGTAGGTCTTCATAGAATGGTTCAACTTCATCTTCTCCGGCATTAGAGGTTGGAGCATAGATTTGAATTACTGCGATGTTGAATAGTTTGCCTTGGAAATGAACCAAAATCATTCTGTCATTTTTGTGATTGCACCCAAGTGCTGTGTTTCAAAATGTATTGTTGACTGTGAGGGCTACTTCATTTCTTCTAAGGGATTCTTCCCCACAGTGGTAGATAACAGTCATAAACTTCATCTTCTCCGGCATTAGAGGTTGGAGCATAGATTTGAATTACTGCGATGTTGAATAGTTTGCCTTGGAAATGAACCAAAATCATTCTGTCATTTTTGTGATTGCACCCAAGTGCTGTGTTTCAAAATGTATTGTTGACTGTGAGGGCTACTTCATTTCTTCTAAGGGATTCTTCCCCACAGTGGTAGATAACAGTCATATGAATTAAATTTGCCCATTCCTGTCCATTTGAGTTCACTGATCCCTAACATGTCGATGTTTACTCTTGCCATCTCCTGCTTGACCACATCCAGTTTACCTTGACTCATGGTGTGCTGCAGTTCATAAGGTCACAAAGAGTTGGACACACCTTAGCAACTGGACAGCAACAGCAAATGGCTCTAACATCCCAGGTTCTTATACAATATTGTTTTTTACAGCATTGACGTTTACTTTCACCACCAGACACATCCACAACTGAGCACCATTTCCCCTCTAGCCTAGCTGTTTCATTCTTTCTGGAGCTATTAATGATTACCCTCCACTCTTCCCCAGTAGCATATTGGATACCTTCTGACCTGAGGGGCTTATCTTCCGGTGTCATATCTTTTTGCCTTTTCATACTGTTCATGGGGTTCTAACGGCAAGAATACTGGGGTGGTTTGCCATTCCCTCCTCCAGTGGACCACATTTGGTGATAACTCTTCACTGTGACCCGTCTATCTTGGGTGGCCCTACACGGCACGGCTCATAGCTTCATTGAATTATGCAAGCCCCTTTGCCGCGACAAGGCTGTGACCCATGAAGGGGAATCAATTATGCTTTGGGTTAAAAATTAAAAGTAGGACAGAGCAAGGAGTATTGCAGTTTTTAGTAGTAGTTAGGAATTTTTTTCATGGAGAAATATTTGAAGGAGATGAGGGAGGGAACAATGTGGATAATGGGGTGAGAGTGGCCCAGACAGAGATCAGTCAGTGCAAAGGAACTAGAACCAGAACAAGAGTCTGAACTGTTCATTGAACCAAAAAGAAGTGAGTGTAGCAGAAACAGTGGGAGTGGGTGGGAAGTTGGAGAGAGATCAGGCTCAGATTGTGAGAGCTTTGAGGGCTAACAAGAGGACTTTGATCCTTATTCATAGTGAGATGGGAACATTAGGGAGGTTTTAAACCCCCATAACAGGGTCAACTTAAATGTTTAGTAGATACAGTCTTCCAAAAGTCTGTGTGCAGTTTTAAGTTAATAACCTCAGAAGTAAATATACCACAAACAACAAAAGACATCATTCGAAAGTTGGATAAATTCACTTTCTTTGAGGCATATGTAACTTTATGAATTTTGAGTGACTTTTTTTTTTTTTCATTTTAATTTTGTGTGGTCAGTGCTTACCATCTTCAATCAGAGAAGCAAAAAGGAAGAGTTCAGACTTAAAAGGTAGTATTCAGAATTGGCAGAACTACATCCCTGTCAGTGAAAGTTCATTTTCAGACCATTGATAGGTATCTAGTATTGATGTTGGTGAAGCTGTTCAGCTTCAAAGCTGCAACAAGGTAATTTTGGATACCTGGTTATTGGCTGAATGAGTTCAGGAACCAGAAGGTTGGTAGCTCAGCCAGCTATCTTCTCTGTGTACCTCTTTCTCCTGTTCTTGTATGACTCCCAGGAGCCTCCACTGTACCTGCATCTGGCCTGCCTCGGACAGGTAGTGACCCCGTGATACTAAAGACCCCAGTTCCCTTGGGGTCCGTTGCTGACAGTCTCAGGGCCTCTGATGGGCAGCTTCATGCCAAGGCCCCAACCAAGCCACCTCGAACACCCTCATTGCTACTGTCTGATGCCTCTGGACGCCCCCCGACGTACTGTGAGCTGGTGCCCCGAGTGCTCAGGGTCCAAGGACCGCCCCCTGGCCACAGCTGCCCAGAGTCAGAGGTGCCCTGGTGGGAAGCCGAGGAGAAAGAGGAGGACAGATGTTTTGCAAGACCGCAGGCTGAGGTCTCTTTCTGTCTCCCTGACACCCCCTCCCGCCTGCTGGGCTCCCAGAATCGGCCTCTGGAACCCGAAGTCCTGCATACTCTCCGTGGCCTGTTCCTGGAACACCATCCTGGGAGCACAGCTCTCCACCTGCTATTGGTAGACTGCCAGGTGGGTCCCCTACCAGGTTTCCCTCCCCGGGTAGGGCCTGAAGCCAGGGCATGACCCAACCCCACTTCACACCCATAGACTCACTCTGCTCCTTTAACGTCCCTACTCTTACCCCTGCCCCACCCCACCCCCCGTCGCCAGGCCACAGGCGTCCTGGGAGTGACCAAGGCTCAGCGGGTCGCCATGGGGGTCGCCTCTGGTCTGGAGCTGCTCACACTTCCCCACGGGCATCGCTTGAGGTTGGAATTGCTGGAGAGGTGAGCCAGTCACCTGAAATCCCCAGGGTCTTCAAACCTCCTCCCATTCCCGGTTCCCCAGGGAGGAGAGGAATGGGCAATGCCGCCGACTGTCCCTCCTCACCCCCACATCGCAAACCTCCCCACTGCCCCCAGACCCTTGCTCTCCGCCTTTACAGGCTCGAGACGCTGGCGTTGGCGGGGGCGCTGGCAGTGCTGGGCTGCGCAGGGCCGCTGGAAGAACGCGCGGCCGCCCTGAGGGGCCTGGTGGAGCTGGCCGTGGCGCTGCGGCCAGGGGCGGTGGGGGACCTGCCCGGACTGGCCGCGGTGATGGGCGCCTTGCTCATGCCCCAGGTGCGTGGGAAGCAAGGGAGGAGGCCGAAGTGCAAGTAATGGGGAAGAGTGGAAGGAAGGAGGGCTCAGGTCTCTTCCTCCAGGTGTCTCGTTTGGAACGAACGTGGCGCCACCTGCGAAGGAGCCACACGGAGGCTGCGCTGGCCTTTGAGCAGGAGCTGAAGCCGCTGATGCGATCGCTGAATGAGGGCGCCGGTGAGTGGCGGCTTTCGAGGAGTGATAACCCTAACCAGAATTTGGATTCAGCCCTAAGCCCCGCCCGCCCGTGTCTTAGTCCCCGCCCCTGGGTCGCTCCTAGGCCACGCCCCCTGCCTAGGCCCGGCCCCTGACTCACATCCAGCAATGCGCTAGGCTCTGGCCTCCAGGTCTCGCGCCGAGCCCGTGCTTCTGTCTCGGGCTCCACCTTGGCCGTAAGAGCCGCCAGCTCTTTGGGTCCTAGGCTCCGCCCCTTAATCGAGGCCCCCGCCCTCCGCGCCCTTGTCCCCGCCCTCTACTCGAGACTCTGCCCTGGACCCAACCCCTGGGCGGGCCTGTTCTAGGCTCCGCCTCGGCTCTAGGCCCCACCCTTGTCCTCCTCCGGTCCGGGCTCGAGCCTCCGTGTCTGACCCAAACCCCACACGCTCCCCTGTCCTAGGGTGCCCTGGCCCTAGTATATGTTGCGTCCTCTTCACCCTAGGACCTGCACCCCGCCCCTAGCTCAGCCCAGACCCTTCCCCCAACAGGACCCAGCGATCCCGGCGAGGTGGCGCTGCCGCACGTGGCACCCGCGGCACGCCTGCTGGAGGGTGAGGAACTCCCGGGGCCCTTGGACGAGAGCTGCGAGCGGCTGCTGAGCACCCTGCACCGGGCGCGTCAGACGGCCCGGGACGCGCCCAGATTCCGCGAGGCGGCGGCGCGGCGCCTGCGAGGTGAGCGCCTCCCCTTCGAGGGGTTGCCAGAGGATCCCCACTTTAGAAATAACCTGCATGCTCCAGCGCGGTATCCTCCAAACCCATCGGGCCAGAGACTAGACTCCTGTCACGCCTCCCAGAGTCCCACCCAAACTGAGAGGGCCCCGGTCCCAGGGGTGTTCCCACCTCCACGCATGCCACCACCACCTGCAGCGTTGATGGGCACAGCGCCCTCTGCCCCTCGGGGCCACGCCCACAGGCCCCACCCCCACTCTCCCACCTGGGAAGGCCCTACCCCCAGAGGGTCTCAATTCCCCACAGGAATGGGCAGCTCCCGCCAAAATGACTCAGACCATCACTCTGGCAGAATAGCGCCCCCACTGTACTCAGAACCACACTTCTGTCCTGGGGCAGCCCTGCCTCCGGAATAACATGGCCCAACCTCCTCTTCCCAACTTTGTTACACAGGGTGGCCCAAATTCCACCCTCAAGGCAGCTCCATCTCCAGGTTCAAGCCCTAAAACAGGGAGCGCCCTGATGTGGCCCCTGGAACGGACTGGCCCTCATGCACCCTGGCAGAGCCCACATCGACCAAGCCCGTCAGCCACCCCCCAACCCCTACTCCTGCAGACCTCTCCCCAGCTAACCCTGCCCGGTTGTTCAGATAATCTGGGGCAGAGTCCCTCCTGGGTCAAAGTCCAGAGGGAACCAGGCAGGTATGGGAGGAGCAAGGCAGGTGCCTGGGCCCCACCCCCAGCTCACCTGGCCTCGCCCCCAGGATTCCGGCCCAACCCAGAGCTGACAGAGGCCCTGACCACTGGCTTCTTGAGGAGGTTGCTCTGGGGGAGCCGAGGGGCTGGGGCACCATGGGCCACACGACTTGAGAAGTTCCAACGCGTCCTCAGCGTCCTCTCGCAGCGCCTGGAGCCTGACCCTTGAAAGCACAAACCCTCTTCTCGTGCTGGGATACCCAAGCATCTGGGGACCCCTGATGGAGACCAAGGAAGCCGCCCAAGTTTCTTCACCCAGCCAAATGCAGTGGGGACCTGCACCCTGCCACACAGAAGGAGCGGACTGGTTTGCAAGCACCCACCTTGCACCCTAAAAAGGCATGTGGATCCTGGGAATGGGCAGCTCCTGCCTTACACTAGAAGACCCAGATGTCTGGAGGCTCTGCACACCCCACTCCACCCCTACCCCTCAAGTGGTGAACATATGTCTCTTAATGTTAAAGATAACTTGAAGATCTGTCTGTAAGAGGCCAGAGTTCAAGTGTTTTAAAAGCTGTGTGACTTTTATCAGATCACTTGACCTCTCTGTGCCCAGTTTCAATATAAAAGTGAGACTGTACTTTCTAAGGGCTATCATAGGGATGAAAACTCAATGTTTGAATGAGCTCCTGGGTGGAGAATGCCTGGCACACAGTAGGTGCTCAGCAGATGTGAGTTGCAGGGAACACCAAAGGGGTGACATCCAGCACCCTCCTCCCTACTAGAGTCACAGACAAACACTCGACTCCCAGCAAGGGGCAGAGTTTGTCCAAGGTGTACCCAGGTTCATTGCCACTTCCTCATTCCCCGTGTGGCCCTTAAGGAGGGTGGTGTTTGAATATCCAGCCCCAGTATCCAAAACTCCTAGTAATCCACAGACTCCAAGAGTTTTTCATCATTTTTTATATAAAACAAAATGACCCTAGCCGAGCGGCAGGAAGAAAAAAGATTCGAAACATGAGTATGTACATCAATGGTAGAAGGCACAGCGGGTTCATCTGGGGAGAGGAGTGAGGGGGTGGGAGTGGGGGGCAGCAGGTTACACAGGTCTCAGCCAAAGACACGGGGGCAGAAATAAAGTGCGTAGGTCCTGGGGCCCCCCGTGGCCCAGAAGCAGCAGCCAACAGCCCCCCTCTTCCCGCTTCCAGCAGGGTTCAGTTGAGCATGACGCGGAGGTAAGAGGTGGGCACATAGCCCTCACCTCCCTGTTTCCGCCTGACCCGGGTCCACCCGTCGCCTTTGTCTTCTTCCATGAGACTGAGGTCCTCACCCTCAGCCATGGAGATGGTGCCCTCGCTGGACCCTGTCACAGAGCGGCAGTGGCTCAGGTCTGCTGGAGGCGGATCTCAACAGAGCCTAGCCCCAAATGCCACCCTCCCCTGCTCCCACCCCCCACCAAAGTCACCAATGTACCATCCAGGCTGTCCATACCTTCAAAGTGGTAGATGGCCACACAGTGACCAATGGGGGAGGCGGGCTCCTCCTCAAACTCCTCATCAAACTCCGTGTAGATGGGGGCGTCCTGACCCTCCTCAGAGGGGGGCTCTTCAGAGCTGGTTGGAGAAGGTAAAGCAGTGAGAATAGGTACCCCTTACCAGGGTCCCGGGTCTGGGGACAGACCCACCCTAGCCGCCCTGCTCACCTCTCCTTGTTCTCTTGCGAGCCATTGTTGCTGTTGCTGCTGCTGTCAGGCGGCGCGCTGGCTGGGGGGTCTGGAGGCCGGGTGTGCCGGCCCAGGGTGTCTCCCCGGTTGCTTAGGACCCGGCTCTCAGCTTCTGCCAGCCAAGCCTGAAAGGAGGGGACCGCACACTCAGCTCCAGGGCCAGGCTCTGGGGTCAGCCCACTCTGGGCCTGGAGGTTTCCTGAGATCACTCATATACACCAGAGGCAGTGATGAGAAACAGCTGGAGCCCCCACCACCTACACCTCCCTGTCCCTCATTCTCCCCGTCCCCACCAGGCAGTGACTCAGCCAGGCCTGCCGGCCCCGCCTCTCCCCAGGGTCTGCCCTGACCTCATACTTCTGTACTTCCAGTTTCAGCCGTTCGATGTTGTTCAGGGTTTCCGTGATCCGAGGTTCCAAGCTGGCTGGGTCTCCCATCTGGGGTGTCTTTTCATACACATCCTTCATTTTCTTCAGGGCCTCCCTAGGGTGAGACAGATGGAGGAGAAAGAAATCCATGTGATTTAACAAACAAAAAAAGATGGGCTTTGCTTCAGGGAGCTCAGCCAGTGCTTCATAGCCTGGATTCAAATCCCAGAGCGGGCTTTTCCTAGTTGTTCCAAAACTATGTCTCAGTAGGCTTGTCTGTGAAAGGAGAATAATGGTATCTATATGTGTTGTGAGATGAGAGCAGTGCCTTTACTGGAGTATAACTATGCTGGAGTATAGTTGCTGTACAATGTTGCGTTAGTAAAGTGAATCAGCTCACATGTATACATACATCCCCTCTTTTTTTGGATTTCTTTCCCATTTAGTCCACCACTGTGCATTGAGTAGAGGTCCCTGTGCTACACAGCAGGTTCTCATTAGTTATTTATTTTATATGTAGTAGCGCAGAGTCAGGCACGACTGAGCGACCGAACTGAACTGAACTGAGTGTATATAGGGGGATTCCCAGGTGGCGCTAGTGGTAAAGAACCACCCATGCAAGAGAGAGAAGACATGCAGGTTTGATCCCTGGGTCAGGAAGATCCCCTGCAGAAGGAAATGGCAACCCACTCCAGTATTCTCGCCTGAAAATTCCATGGACAGAGGAGCTAGAGGGCTACAGTTGATGGGGGTCACAAAGAGTCTGACATAACTGAGCAACTAACACTTTCAGATTTTCATACTGAGTGCATTTGGCATACCAGAAACCCATTCTAGGCATTAGAAATACAGCACTAAACAGAACTATGTGGAGCCTACCTCTCAGGTAGGATACACATTGTGTCCTATGTGTATCACAGTCTCTTAGGAAAACAGGAATTCTAATGATCCATGTAAGGAGTTAGAAACTCTATAAATGCTAGGTATTACTATTATTATCATTAGTCTCCCGTCCCTGCTTCCTCCATGTCTATATATACAGGTGGTAATTGTTACACGCACGGACCTCTGAACGATGACAAACCTGGGTTCAACTTCTTCCCAGTCCTAATACCTGATGCACATTATAGATGAGGAAACTGGAAAGAACTAGAATAAAGGCCAGTCCATTTGGACTCCAGAGCATGCACCAGTAACCCCAACATCATAAAAACCTCAGGAATGGAGACTTCTCTGGTGGTCTAGTGGTTAAGAGTCTGCACTTCCCCTGCAGGGGACGCGGGTTCCATCCCTGGTAGGGAACGAAGACCCAGGATGCTGCTCAAGGTGGAGCCAAAAATTTAAAAAAAAAAAAAAGAAAGAAACACTCAGGAACAATAATCAAATGGAACTTTACACCAATAAAAGCCATTTTGTACAAGAAGTTCTGTGCAAAACACCAAAATATCATTTGGCTGCCTATTTGCAAGTGGCAAACGTCATTTTTATTATGTAAGAGGACTGGGAAGAGAATCTTGCTACTTGGAAAGTATGAGTAAAGATTTTTTATTTTTTAATCTGGCAGGTTTTTTTATTGTTAATATTGTGAGTGTTTTGAGTTATTAAATGAAAAAACCATATGTTTTTTTTCTTTTAGCCAATTAATGGAGTGAATAAGACTCATAGATGTTTTTGATATTGAACCATCTTTGCATTACTTGGCTAACCCCACTGATCACGATTTTTTTTATTTGTTTTTTATTATTATTCTTTATTGTGGTATACACATAATATAAAATTTCCCATTTGTGCTATTTTTAAGTGTACAATTCCCTGGCATTAAATTCATTCATGGAGTTGGGCAATCACCATCACCACATGATGTAATACTGTTTTTAATACATTGCTGGACTTGGATTGGCTAGGATTTTTCAATCTAAGATCGTTAAGTTAATTAAATAAGTCCATAATTTTATTTTCTTGAATTCTTGCTAACTCAGTTTTGGAACTGAGATTCCACCAGCCTCCTAAATGAACTGGCAGCTTTCACTCTTTTTTTTTCCAGTCTTTTTGGCAGCATGTGGGATCTTCATTCTCTGACCAGGGATTGAACCTGTGCTCCCTGCGTTGGCAGCACCAGACCTCCAGACCTCCAGGGAAGTCCCTTTCACTCTCTCTGTTTCCTAGAACGGCTTGTATAAGGTGGGAAGAAACTGCTTCTTCTCGCTGCTGCTGCTGCTAAGTCACTTCAGTCTTCTTGCAGCTCACCTTCTAAACCCATTCGGGCCTGGGGTTTGTTAGTGAGATCTTTGGGTACCATCTCAGTGTGACTCACTTATCCTTTCACCTTACTCCTTACCTGCTCAGCCCCTCACCTTACCTCTGGTCCACCTCCTTCTGGAGTTCGCGGTTCCGTTCTTCCAGCTGCTGCTGCAGTCGCTTTCTCTGCTGCTCCGGGGGCAAGTGGCTGAAATCCTCAGTCACCACTGTCTGCAAGGTGGAAGAGGATTGAGTTCCGGAACACAGGGTTCGAGCTCCCAGGTCTAAGATAGGCCTAAGACACACCGAGTCCACCTTCCTCCCTGCCCAAGGTTCTTGGGGGGCAAGGCCATGCACAGAGCGAAGCAGGTCCAGGTGGGGCCTTGGAAGGAGGGGGCCCAGCCTGCGGCAGGAAGCGAGCCCAGGGTCCCGCCACCCGGCCGCTGGGCGGGCTGGGGCCGCCCCCTCCTCCTCCCCCAGAGGCCTCACTTACCCCACGGCTGCCTCGAAGGCTGCGGAAGGATGCTAGCCGCGGTTTGACCGACTTACTGATCTCGCTCAGTATGGCCAAGGGGTCGAGGCCGGAGCGGGGGGACGGGGGTCCATTAGGTAATGCCGAGGGCAGGGGGCCCCCCAGGGGGGAGAGAGGTGGGGGGCACGGCTACCGGCAGGGGCCAGGGAAGGCATGGGTCAGAAGGGTCGGGAGGATGTAGAGAACAAAGACGGATGGACGGACGGATGGACGGCGGATGGACGCAATAAAGAAAA
>SJYX01010522.1:276551-287728 GCA_006410675.1 Oreotragus oreotragus | reverse complement strand
AATAAATGAATGATGAACGAAAAAAAAAAAAAAAAAAAAAAAAAAAAAAACCAAATGGAGAAAAGAAAAAAAAAGTAAGAAAACCACAACTCAAGATGCACAATCACACACACAGAAAATGCATGCAAAGAGCAACACAAAAATCTGGGAAATGGCGGGAGGGCATTAGATTGTGAGCCAGAACGCCAGACCCCTCCCCCTCTACCCCCCAACACTCCCCACCTCCCTTGCATCTTATGTCCAGTTTCTAGAATGGAGGCTGGGGGCACAGGGAGGTCCATGTTTCTCTACCCCAACCTCACCCCAGCTTTCTGGGCTCACAGTCTAGAAGGTGGAGAGAGGCATGCAGAAATCAAGGTCTCAGACAAAAATGGGGCCATAGATGTCAAGGGCAAGCTAAGAGAAGGGTCAAAGGCATGAAATACTAAAAGGGCTACAGCCGGGGTTTAAGCTAGGGGATTCAAAGCGTATGTCTACAGGGATCGAAAGTATGAAACAGGAGTCAAAGGTATAAATTGGGCAGAGGAGGGGGTTGTCAAAGGTATAAACCAGGGGTGTCCAGGTATGTGCCTGACACTGAAAGCCAAAAATCCCAAGAAAAACCAGCCTGAGGTTAGGGGGCCCAAAGACTCATCAGAGGGTTGAAGAGACTCAAGGAGAGTCCCTAGGGCTGGTGTTCCAAGCCCTCATCCAGCCCCGAACCCCAAAGCAGGTCTCTTCTCTCAGCCTCCTGAGAAGCAGCAGACAGACGCCACAGGCCCTCCCCGGTCAATCCGCCCCCCTCCCTCCCCGCACCCCCTAGCCTCGGGGGACTCCCAGACCAATGGCCCAGCCGCCTTCCTTCCCTCCAGCCCGGGCCAGCAGCCAAGAGGAAAATTCCTGCCCGGGACTCAGCGTTCCGGCGGCTGGGGCTGACTCAGTGTGGGCCCCTGCTGTCCCCACTCACACCCAGCCCTCCACCCTGAGGGCCCCGGCCCCCACCTTGTTCTTCTTGCCGAATGGCCAGCGTTTAGCCCGGCTGCGGCTCGTGCCTCGGAGCTCTGGCCGTCCATCGGAGGGGGTACCCAGGCTGCTGTCCGAGGGCACGCGGTTCATGGGCTGGCTAAAGTCTTCGAATTCCACGTCACCCGGACGGGCAAAGCCTGACTTGTGCAGCTCAATTAGGACCTGGGAATCCTGGGGATGGTGAGGGGCATTCAGGGGCAAGACTGGGGGTCCAGCCTTCGGACTCCTACTTCTGCACACCACCCCCAACCACAGCTTGTCCCCCTTGGTCCACTGCCAGGACCAGACACTCACGTTCTTGGCATTCACAGCATCTGCGGCCACCTTCATGCCCTCCAAACACTTGGCAATGATGGGTACCACCTCCAGCTCAGTCTCTGACAGGAGCCCGTAACCAGCCCCCAGGTGGGTGGCCCGCCGCTCGTCCATGTCCTGCAGCTTCTGTAGAGACGGGGGCACAGTTCTCAGGGGCATTGATTGAGGGGCTGGTGGCAGAGTGATTCCCTCCTGAGCATAATGGAGCCCCACACTGACCACAGCCCCAAGCCCAGTTTAGCAGGGGAAACACAGAATTGAACACAGAGACTTCCAGCTCAGTGTGGTCAGGGGAGAAATTTCAGAGGCCAGGGAGATGTCAGAGACGAATCTGAGGCCCTCCCTTTGCCTAGGGAGTCAGGAAAGGCTTCTCAAAGGAGGTGAAAATGTAGCCAGGAGGGGACTTCCCCAGTAATCCAATGGCTAAGGCACTGCATTCCCAATGCAAGGGGTCCAGGTTCAATCCCTGGTCAGGTAACTAGATCCCACATGCTATAACTAAGACAAGGTGCAGCCTAATTAATTAATTTTAAAAATATACTAAAAACACAAGCCAGGAATTTCAAAAAAGCAGACCCAACACAGATACTGCCAGTCTCAGTGTTGGGATAGAGAGTAGAGTACAGAGCTGAAGCAGGAGAAGGGAAATTTGAGATCTTTCAGAGGGTTTGTTACAATTGGGGCTTGGAAGAACATAGGAATTACGAAAGGAAAGAACGACATCCCTGGCAGAAAGAACAGCTTGAATAAAATCGGAGAACACTGACTATTTGGTTCTAACTCCTTTTCAATTTAGAGATTAGAGCATTACAGCTGGGGTTTTGACAAATGTGTAGGAGTTGGTTAACTCTGGGGTTCTCTAGGGAAGGTCGGACTGGGGTTTGTAGCACTCACATCAAATATCTGGGGCATCTGGGAAAAATAGAAGTGAGACTGGTCACGGTTGAAGCGCTGTAGTTGGGCTGCATACTCATTTTTGCTTTCTTCTGCCATGTGACTCCGAAGGTGGGCTTGTTGTTTGGCCTGAGGAATATCGAGGTAGGGGAGGGTCATAGCCCAGTTCTGGCCTTGCCTAACCCTGACCCCCAAGCCTGTCTCAGACCCTGTAGGCACCTTCTCCACATCAGCCTTGGTGGCGTTGATATCCTGGTCAAGCCTCTCAGCAGTCTGGGCTGCCTTCTCAGCCTCCCGGCAGTCCCGTTCAAATTTACGTTTACTCTGTGTTGGGGACAAAACCGGAATGAAGGAGCCGCCCATCACGGTTTCAGGGACTGGGGGGAAGTCACCAGCAACTAGGAGTCGGGGTGGGGACAACAGGCAGGTTGGAAACCCACAGGAGAGGAGGGGTCCAGGCCAGATGAAGTGAATCAACAACCCTCACCCAGCTGCTCGGGGCCAGAGCCTCGCTTCTCCACACCCACAGACTCACATTCTCCAGCTGCTTGAAGCCACTTTCCAGCTGCTGCTGGGCCCGACGACCTTCTTGGAAGTGCTATGGGAAGAGGAGGCAATAAGGCTCACCCTGATGTCAGGGGACCTTCGGGAAGCCCCAGAGAAGGGGTCACCCACCATCTTTCTCTCCTGTTTCATCTCCTGCGAGTACTTGGCCAGCTCCAGACATACACGCACGCTGAGGTTCTCGGCCACCAGCTCCCGCTGGCCAGCAAAATCATTCACCTCCTGCAGAATCTGCACGAAGGACTGTTGCTGGCTGAACCTGGGATGGGGTGGAGGAGAGACATGGGCTGGAGGTCAGGACCCCTGGGAGCCACAAGCCCCCAGACCCACCTCCCTATGAGAAAGCGTGAGCCCCAAGACATTCACCCCAGAAGCAACGATAAATTCTGGACCACACCCCCAACCCTTGAGGGGGACACAGAAACTCAGAATTCTCAAAATTTGGGGAGGTCTTAGAAAGGGGATGCGATGCTTACACCATCTTTTTGCATCACTCTGTGGTGTCAGTAGCAGCATCGTATAATCAAATGCTATAAATGCTTTTGCAAGAAGCATTAGTATTCACATAAGGGAGATAAAATCCAAGAAGACCCTAATGAACTTAATTAACTTCATATCAGTTTAGGTCTTGAGATTGCCTCCGAACAAGCAACCAGAAAATCTTTTGCTTTCTAGAGCTTTGGGGGTTTCTGGAACTGGAATAAAGTGAAATGAGCCAGGCATTGTTTTAACACACTATCTTAATCTTCATATGAGCCCCTGCAAGGACATCGTCATCCCCAATTCACAGGAGAGGAAAACCAAGGCTCACAACATGAGTCACTTGCCCAGAGTCACTCATTTAATAACTGTGGGAGCCTCTCCCATTTAATAGGCGAGGGAAACGGAGGCTGAGAACTGAAGTGGCCAAAGCAGTTCAGCTGGAAAGTAGTGGATTTAGAATTCCAAGCCAGGTAATTCGGTTCCTGCATCCAAGCTCACGCCTCTAGGTGGAACTGGGGTGAGAAGTGAGGGATCTGTTTGCGGGGAGCCCAGCTTGAGAGAGAGAGGAAGTGTGTCCCATNAAGTGGCCAAAGCAGTTCAGCTGGAAAGTAGTGGATTTAGAATTCCAAGCCAGGTAATTCGGTTCCTGCATCCAAGCTCACGCCTCTAGGTGGAACTGGGGTGAGAAGTGAGGGATCTGTTTGCGGGGAGCCCAGCTTGAGAGAGAGAGGAAGTGTGTCCCATACCCTCGGCCCTCCCAAATCTAGCCCTGTATCCATCCGGTGTTCGGTCTTACTTGGATTCAGGGTCATCTTTGGCAGGTCTTTTGGGCATGTATTTTTTCACCAGGCTCCTAAGGAGAGAGGCAGGAAGGCTGAGCCCCCAGTCCTCCAACCGCTCCCCCTAACCCCAGGGCGCGGCCACCCTAGGGTCTCACCGCAGTTGCTTTGCATAAGCCTGCTCCACCTCCGTCCGCTCCTTCACGAACTTTACGTATCTGTCCAACAGGTCCAGACCCCACTGCGTGTGCCGCTCGAGCACCTCAAACTGATCCTAGCAGGGGGATTGGGAGAACCAAGGTCAGGACCCGGGGACCCCACAGCCTCCAACCCAGCGGCAGGGGAGCCTCCTGGCTCCGAGCTCCAAGAAGGAGTGGCTTCCCGGCCCCGCCCCGGAGCGGCGCGGGGGGAGGCAGGAAACCGGCGGGAACCCCCTCCCCTTCCCGGGAAGGGCCAGAGAACTGGGGCGGGGCCCCAGCCGGACTACAGGGTCCCCTCTCCAGGCTCCAAGAGGGGTGTGGAATGGGGCAAGGCCACTCCCCCTGCCCCGGGTCCCCTAATCCCCCCCAGATTCCGGAAAATCCGGCCGGCCTGCCGTGAGTCAGGGCCAGAGGGGCAGGGTTCCCTGCAGCTTGGGGGGGGGGGGGNGAGATGTAGTTTATTGTATGCCCCCATTGGGTTGTTTGCTGCCCCACCCCCTCCAACCTTGCGTTCTGGGTAATGCAGTTCTGAACGGATCTGTCAGTTAAGAGTGGGTGGAGGAATTCCTCTTCAGGGAAGGATATCGGCTCCATCACAATTGGTTGGATGAACTGTTTATCAACTTACATCCGGGACAATCTTTCTAGTGATTGGTGGGCGTGAAGGCGGGGTTAAGCAATATTAGCATTCCCATTCGGGACTGGTGCTGTCCGTTTGGTGTCTGTGCGCGAGAGGAGGCAATCGGTGATTGGCTGGGAGGGCTCAAAAAGCAGAAGGGTCGGCCCCCACCGTGCGTCGATTGGCTCACCGGTAGGCGGGCCTGGGGGCGTCAGAGGCGCTGTCAAGGGAGGCGGTGGCTCCAGAGATGGCAGTGAGCGAGAGGAGGGGGCTCGGTCGTGGGAGCCCCGCGGAATGGGGGCCGTGGCTACTTCTGCTGCTGCTGTTAGGCGGTTCCTCTGGACGCATTCACCGGCTGACGCTGACGGTAAGTCCCGCCTCGTGGCGGTCTGGGGTGCGGGGCGCAGCTTTGGCCCGGAAAAGCCCCTAGCTTGGAGTGGTCTCGTCCTACCTCCCCTGCTCCTTATGCGGAATGGAGAGGTCCAGCGCCCCCTGCTTCAGGCCAGGAGTCGTCTCGCCAGAGGATCCCCCTCAGTGGTTCTTTTGAAGTTGTCTGGCCTGCTGCCCTGGGGTCGTCCCTTGCCCACAGCGGGTGGGGCTTCACCTCTGGGGACCCAGGACTCTGAGGCCTTTAAATTCTTGGGGTCGCTTTGGGGCTGCTAGGGACCCTTGACGCCGCCCAGGGAATTCCCTGGAGGTTCTAAAATGGGAGTACTAATTGGGATCTTGGGGACTCAGTTGGAATCTAAAAATTTTCCGAGAATTGAGGACCAGGGTCCCCAAGATGCGTAACTCTGCTTTACGGGTGATGCCCACCTCGTAGGGAGAATTCCACGTATCCCAGACCTTCTCTTCCTGGACTCTCCGAATGGTGGCCAGAGGATCCCGAACCATTCTGTGCTTACCTGGAATTGGTCTGGGGTCATGGCCTACAGGGGTGGCCCTCTCTTCCTCTCCCGTCACCCTTTGAACCTGTCCTAAATACAGAGACACCGGGAGGGGGCCGAAGCCCTTGGCGGAACCTCGCGCCAGAGCACTGGGGCTGGGCTGGTGGGAAGTCTGAACTGTCTCTGTTTCCTTGGTCTCCGGCAGGGGGAGAAGCGAGCAGACATCCAACTGAACAGCTTTGGTTTCTACACCAACGGCTCCCTGGAGGTGAATCTGAGCCTCCTGAGGCTAGGCCGCCAGGATACAGAAGAGAAGCCCCCTCTGGTGAGGGGCTTTGGGAAATTTGCTGGAGGAGGGAGAGGTGCACGACGAGTTTCTGAGCCCACCCACTCTCCCCAAATTCTGGATTCACATCCTAGTTCTGCCTCACCCTTGTGATCGGGGGTCATTCCTTTGGTCTCTCTGAGTTTCTATTTAATCATCTGTAACTGAGGAGAAGGCAATGGCACCCCACTCCAGTACTCTTGCCTGGAAAATCCCATGGACAGAGGAGCCTGGTAGGCTTCAGTCCATGGGGTCGCTGAGTTGGACATGACTGAGTGACTTCACTTTCACTTTTCACTTCCATGTGTTGGAGAAGGAAGCCTGGTAGGCTGCCGTCTATGGGGTTGCACAGAGTCGGACACGACTGACTTGACTTAGCAGCAACTGAGGAATAATTTCTCAGGCTATACACTGAGCTGGTGAGAGGGGAGCCTACCAGTGAACGGGACAGCCCCAATTCCTGCAGTCAAAATAAGAGGCTAGTGTTATTGAACCCCCACTGGGTACCCATATACTGCAAATCAATTTCCATGAGTTTGTTCTGTCATAGCCACCTTTCAGGATTCCTGTGAAAATACAGGTGTTTGTACAGATTCAGAGGTATGTGGCTTACTCAGAGTCCCAGAGCTTGGACGTAGATCCAAGTGTGTTGGATTCAAGAGCCCAAGGCAGGAAGCCGTAAACATTCTGTTTATTTTTTACATCATCATTTTAAATTGGGAGTGGGGGGAGAGGAACCAGTGAAGGTCTCCTGGAGGAAATGACATCCCAGTCTAGTGGTTAGGAGTTAAAGGAAGAGGATTGGGAAGCTGGGGGCAAGTGGGAAAAGTCAGTGAATGCAGGATCTTCCCCTTAGTAGGTATTAAGGAAATTCGAGGTTATCTGTCTGTTGCCACTGATAGAGGTCCTTGCTGGCGTCCCTCACCTCACAGTCTCTTTTCTTTCCACTTGCCAGGTGGGGTTCAGTCTGAGCCGGGTGAGATCTGGCAGCATTCGCTCCTACTCAGTGAGTGGTAGGGGTGGAAGTGGGGAGAGGAGGGTGGAGAGGCAGAGGCAGAGGAAGGGGAGGGAAGGAAGTCTGTCGGCCTCTGAAACTCAAAGGCCCCTGTCCTCTCCCAGAGAGGAAGGGAGAGACTCACCCTTGCCCCGGGGAAGAGGGAGGGGTTGGGGAGGGAGGCAGGGTGGGACTGGACAAGTGGGTGGGGGTAACCAAAGCTCCCTACTGCCCACCCTCCAGAACCGGGACTCCCATGAGTGTCCTCTCCGGAAAAACAGTAGCAGCCTCCTGGTTCTCTTCCTCATCAACACCAAGGATCTGCAGTGAGTATGGGGGCTACCCTAAAGATCCATCACTGGGGTGTCCCTCGTTGTGATACCCATGTGAGCTGATCAGGTGGAATGAGAACCAGCCAGAAAGAACCTTGATGCCTTTGGAGAAAGCCACTTGCTTTTGTTGTTGTTAAATTTTAGTTATTTATTTATTTTCGGCTACACTGGGTCTTTCTGCGTTGCTGCGCAGGTCTTTCTGGGTGGCTGCGCGTAGGCTTTCTCTACTGGTGGCGAGCAGAAGCTACTCTCTCTCTACTCAAGATGCTCTGGCTTCTCATTCCTGTGGCATCTCTTATTGCCAAGCGCGGGCTCTAGGGCATTCGGGCTTCAGTAGGTTCGGCAGTTGAGCTCTAGAATGCAGGCTCAGTGGTTGTGGTGCATGGGCTTAGCTGTTCCGTGGCGTAGGACTGAACCCACACCAGGGACTGAACCCATCTCCCCTGCATTTGGCAGGTGGACTCTTTACCACTGAGCCACCAGGGCACCCCTCCCTGGTGGTACAGCAGATAGAAATCCACCCGCCAATGAAGGAGAGGTGGATTCGATCTCTGGATCAGGAAGATCCCCTGGAGTAGGAACTAGCACCCTGTTCCAGTATTCTTGCCTGGAGAATCCTGTGGACAGAGGAACCTGCAGGGCTGCAGTCCATAGGGTCCCAAAGAGTTGGACAGAACTGAAGTGACTTAGCATGCACACACAACCAGGGAAGTCTGACAGCATTTTCTTATTAAATAAGGTGTACTTCAGTAGAATGAGTGACTAGGTGTCATGGGAAGTGACAGATAATCCCTGGTGCTGGCAACACAGGGATGTGGCAGCCATCTCGATGGCTTGATGACCACTGGTAGAGCCCCCCCAGAGAGGAGACCCTGAGCACCTGAGTGGCCATTGAGTCCCTCAGCATAGCTGGTGTGCCTGACCTCAGCCTTCAGCCTCCCCACATCATCGCCAGGGTCCAGGTACGGAAGTATGGGGAGCAGAAAAAGCTATTCATCTCTGCTGGGCTCCTCCCAGAATCACCCTCCGAACCAGGGCTCCCGAAGTCAGAGCAGATGGTCATCCCCAAGGTGGACCACGGTGAGTTGGGCTGGGAGGAATAGGTGGGCAAGAGTGCTCCATACATCCCCTCATTGTTCTGCTGTCTGTCCATCTCTGATCTCACCTGTGTTTCCCCAGCGGGGACCACTGCTGCACCCGACAAGGCCAAGTCGAAACCCACAGGGTCACAGGGGGACCGGCAGGTATGGGAAGCTAGGGCAGGAGGGAGGAAGGCCCCGCCCCCTCAGGGGGCAGCTGATGCTTCATAGAGGCACTCTCTCCCCGCCAGGGTGTCAGTGGGAAGGACCAGGAGCTGGTGTTGGGCCTGGGCCACCTCAACAACTCCTACAATTTCAGTGTGAGTGTCCGGGGGTGCCTGCAGCCCCTCCCCTCTGCAAAGTGGGGATGCCCCCAAGCTGAGGTCCCCTCTCCCCTCTGTCCGCCCCACCTCTCAGTTCCACGTAGTGATTGGCTCTAGGGCCGAGGAAGGCCAGTACAACCTCAACTTCCACAACTGTGACAACTCGGTGCCAGGCCGGGAGCAGCCGTTTGACATCACGGTGAGTGGAGAGGGAGGGCAATGGGCTCATGGACCCCTCACTGTGGGCCAGGACCCCATGTGCATCAGGGAGACGGGAAATCTGAGGATCAGAAATGAGAGAACGGAACCTGGAGACTCACACTCAGGGCCCAGCATGTCTAGAGCTAGCCTGCAACCCCCTGTCCCGCATTGCTCCCTCCCCAGGTAATGATCCGGGAGAAGAACCCCGAGGGCTACCTGTCAGCGGCGGAAATCCCTCTTTTCAAGCTGTACATGGTCATGTCCGCATGCTTCCTGGGTGCCGGCATCTTCTGGGTGTCCATCCTCTGCAAGAACACGTAATGCCCTTGACCCTAGAGGTCGTCCACCTCCTGTCTCCCCACTGTCCCACCCCTGCCCCTGACCAATGCCCCCTCTCTTATCTCCCTCATCTCTCCTCCCCTTCCAGGTACAACGTCTTCAAGATCCACTGGCTCATGGCAGCCCTGACTTTCACCAAGAGCGTCTCTCTCCTCTTCCACAGTGTGAGAGTCTGGGGCCAGGAACAGCGTGGGGTGGGCTGGAGTCTCTGGGGCCAGGAAAAAGCCCCTACAAGCCACTCCCCAAATCTCTGCAGACCCTGGGCTGGAGAGTTCCGTATGTCCATCCGAGTGTCCATCCATTTTATCACTGTAGCCAGCTTTCCATCCAGCCCTCCTGCCCAGCTGTGATGGCCCACCTTTTAGTCTGACTATCTGCGGGTCCAGCTGTGACTATCAACCAGGCCGATTGTCTAACTGTCCATCCGTCCAACTATGACCTCCCCTCCATTGTCGCAGCTGTGACTGTCTCTTTCTCTGTCCACGCGCCATCCTGATTGGAACCATCTGTTCCTGTCCCCTTCCTGGTCATCCATCCAACAGTGATTGTGCATGTTCCCAAACCACCATCCATCCACCCTTCCCAATCCCCTGTCCATCTGTCTGACTGTCCATCCGTCCACCCACCTCCAGATCAACTACTACTTCATCAACAGCCAGGGCCACCCCATCGAAGGCCTCGCTGTCATGCACTACATCACGCATCTGTGAGTGCCCCTTTCTGCCGGGCAAGGTGGTGGGGAGGCAGACAGGGGAGGGCTGGGCCTCCAGCGTCTCACCACAGCTCCTACCTCCCTCCACCAGGCTGAAGGGTGCCCTTCTCTTCATCACCATCGCCTTGATCGGCTCCGGCTGGGCCTTCGTCAAGTACGTGCTGTCGGACAGGGAGAAGAAGATCTTTGGGATAGTGATCCCATTGCAGGTGCCTAGGGAGGTCCCAGGGGCGGAGCCGGTGGGCGTGGCTACACACGCCCAGTGCCCCCGCCCACCTGCCCCGCCCCCGCCCCACAGGTCCTGGCCAACGTGGCCTACATTGTCATCGAGTCCCGCGAGGAGGGTGCCAGCGACTACGGTATCTGGAAGGAGATCCTCTTCCTGGTGGATCTCATCTGCTGTGGCACCATCCTCTTCCCTGTGGTCTGGTGAGGACCCCCACTGGGCCCCTCCTGCCTTGGGCACGGGCAGGGGCAGTGCTGACTGCCCCCTGTGTCTCTCCCTCCGTCCCAGGTCCATCCGGCATCTCCAGGACGCGTCTGGCACTGATGGGAAGGGTGAGGCTGTGCCCGGGGCCCTTGGCTGGCTGCTGGTCCCTCTTGCTGACCCCTGGATGCTCCTCCCATCCCTCCTCTGACTGCCTCTCCTCCCACTTACCTTTCCTTGCACATCCCTCTCCACACTCTGCCCCCAAATGTCCTCTCCTCCACCCCTGACCCCTTCGTCCTGCCCCCACAGTCCTTTCCTTGACCCCTACTCTCTGTGCCCACTGTTCAGTGGCAGTGAACCTGGCCAAGCTGAAGCTGTTCCGGCATTACTATGTCATGGTAGGAATCCTCTGCTCACTTGGTGGTGGTGGTGGAGCGGGGCGGGCAGAGGGGTTGAGGGGCGGAGGACGGATGACAGCCAGCTCATAAGCAAGCACACCCACCCTAATCCCTCCATCTGCAGTCCCTTGGAGCCTGGCCCCCCTGCCCTCCACCGATAATCCCCTGGCCCCCACCCCAGGCATCCCCAGTGGTGCCGGTGGTCTCACCCCCCAGTGGCCCTGTGCACACCCACGTCCCTGCAGGTCATCTGTTACATCTATTTCACACGGATCATTGCCATCTTGCTGCGGGTGGT
>SJYX01010522.1:237575-262149 GCA_006410675.1 Oreotragus oreotragus | reverse complement strand
GTCCGTGGGATTCTCCAGGCAAGAATACTGGAGTGCGCAGCCATGCCCTCCTCCAGGGGATCTTCCCAACCCAGGAATCGAACTGTGTCTCTCACAGCATCTGGGTTCTCTTAATTGTCAAAACAGCAGGAACTGGGACTTCCCTGGCGGTCCAGTGGATAAGACTCTGCGCTTCAAATGCAGGGGGTGGGGGAGCAGTTTCGATTCCTGGTTGAGGGAGCTAAGATCCCACCTGCCTGCTGCACGGTGCGGCCGAAATAAAAAATAAAAAACAATGCAGCAGGAACTGCCATCAATCCCTTTGTTCAGATGGACTAACTGAGGCTCTGAGGGAGGGGCAGGCAACCCCACGGGGAGAGCGAGGTCAGCAGGAATTCCTTCTCAAATTCTTGATTCCTTGACAAATCACAGAGCCCTAAGGCTTAAGTTTATAACGGAACCAGGAAACGGAGTGAATATTTTGGCGGGTGGACAGGGGAGAAAGATAAAGAAAGTATTGGGGAGTGGAGGATCCCAGCAGGTGGCCACATCTCAGTTTCAGAAGTTGAACCCCAGTTCTGTAGAGTAAGCAAGTGTTTGCTCCCCCCGCCCCCCTCCTCCTCTTCCAAGGAAAGGGTGTCGCAATCAGATCAGAGAGTCCAGGTTTGTTGTTTCTCCACGCCTTCCCCTACTGGGGGGGAGGGGGGGAAGGGACACAGGGGGCATGGCCAGGAAAGAGCATCGTTTACAGGAAATCAGAGCGAGGTCCCTGTTAACCCCTTCAAGGAGGCTTTGGAAAACAGCCCTCTGGGCTTCTGAATCCTCCATCTTCAAGGCTCTAGATCCCCCATTCTCCCTACACCTGGCTTCACATTCTCCCCATCCCCCAGAGGCTCAACTTACAAGCAAATTAAATTGACACTGAGGCAAAAATAGGGTGGTGGGCCGGGGACAGAGGTGGGGGTGGGGGCAGGGCGGGAATGAGGAAATTGGCAACTTTGTGCAAGACTGTTGAATATGCAAATCAATATAACTACGGAGGGGAATTTAGCGATATCTAGCAAGGTTACTGTTAACACACAGCCTTTGATCAGAATTATCTTTTCTCATTGTAGTAAGAACCTTTTGAAGTTGCTTGCTGTTATAACCCCTTTACAGGAGGAAACTGAGGCTCAAGTGGTTATCAGTAATTTCCCCAAGGTTTACCAGTTAATAATCATGAGAACTGGGCAATCAATGGGCAATAATGCAGATTACTCTCTGGAGAGAGCATGGTTTTGTAACAATAGGAAGTCTGTCTGTCGATGGGTAGATGACTGGTTACTTTCACTGCCTGTAAGAACAAGGAAGCTCTCTGTGCTCTGATAATGAAACAATCTCTACTGTATATTGTTTGTGAAAAAGCAAGGTGTAACCCAGGGAGAACAGGAAGAAGAGTGTGTAGAGCTTTCTGATATTTGTTTTTGAAACGTGTGAATGTTTGTAAATGTATAATAAACCTCTGGAGAGAAACATGAGACTTGGTTACAGGTCATGTCTCAGACCCTGATGGCTAGCAACAAGAGCAGGAGGAAGGTTACCTTTTAGATATTGAACCATATGACTATATTACCAATTCGTACGCAACAAGTTAAATACATTTTTAATAATAATAATATCCCAAGAGGATGTTTTTAAATTTATTTTTTAATTGGAGGATAATTGCTTTACAATGTTGTATTGGTTTCTGCCATACATAAACATTAATTAGCCATAGGTATACACATGTCCCATCCCTCTTGAACCTCCCTCCCCTAAGAAGGCGTTGATGTAACACAAAAGCTAGGCATGGGACTTTCCTCAATTATGACTTTTTAGCCTCTCAGGCCTCTTGACGAGATTAGGTGAAGGGAATTCCAGGCTCTCCTTGCCCTAGAAAACATTCTCACTTGGATAGTGAACTCCTACACATACCAAAGCCCAGCTGAAATGTCCCCTCCTCCAAGAAACCTTCCCTGACTCTCCCGGAAGCTGAGTCCTTCTCCACTGGAGAAAACACTCCATGGGGCTAGAAGCATTGATGCTGGACTCTGTCCCCGGCCCCCAGCCCCATGCCAATGTGGAAGATTCTGAAAGTGGGACATGAGATGCTAGCACAGAGATGGACTCACAAGAAGAGTCTGCTGAATAAAATGCATGCTTAAAAGTAGACTGAGGGCCAGGCCCAGATATCTGGAGTTGGGGGCAAGGGGTGGCTCTCTGCCCTCTGCTTTCATCTACTACCAAGTGGCTGTAACGGGGAAAGGTCTCTGATCACCAGCTGGCCTAGACCCGGAGGGAGGCCAGGGCAGGAGGTTGTTGTGTCCCTGTAGCTGAAGAACATGGCCCCGGATTACTTATGCCAGGCATGCTGGCCCTACAGATTGAAAAACTTAGGAAACAGTATTGAGAAATCTGGGGCAGTCCCAGGGAGGGGGGAGGCCGCGGGGAGTGAGGGCTGGTTGGAGGGGGGAGGAAGGCAGGAGCCAAATAAAAGGCAGACTCCAGCAACCTCAGCTCATACCCACCCCCCACCCTCTCCCTCCGTCCCTCTCTCCCTCTGTCCCTGCACTGCCCCAGCACCATGCAGTCCACCTCAGGTCCCAGCCTGCCGCTGCTGCTGCTTCTAGCCAGTCTCCCCATGGCCCTGGGGGACCCCATGTGAGTAGTCACAGCCTGACCCCAAAAAAAGGCTGCTTCGGAGATGAGAGTGTGCATTTGTGGTACGAGGCCCTGTGTGTGTAGCGAGTGCGCACGGAATGAGTGATTCTGCAGGAGAGGTGATTTGGGGTCCTGGACATTTGACCGTCATAGATTCTGAGAGTTTGTAGTTTCAGGTTTTAAGGGTCTAGAGATTTCGCGTGGGTGTATGTGACTGAGGGAGTGGATCTGGGTCTGGGGTGCCACAGGTGTAGGCAGGAGTTTGGGATGGTCTTGGCTGCCCTGCTGGCTCAGCAGGTAAGGAATCTGCTTGCAATGCAGGAGACACAGGAGACGCGGGTTTGATCCCTGGGTCAGGAAGATCCCCTGGAGGAGGGCACCAGCAACCCACTCTGGTATTCTTGCCTGGAGAATCCCATGAACAAAGGAGCCTGGCCGGCTGCAGTCTAGAGGGTAGCAAAGGGTCGGACACGATTGACGCCACTTAGCACATAGCACATAGCACGCAGGGTATTCAGGGTTGGGTGTTTAGAGACTTGGGAGTGTCTAAAGATTTGGGGATCAGAGCTCCTGGAATAAGCGGGCTCAGGGTGAGTCTGGAAGTCTTGGAAGGGTTGGCACATCTCATTTTGGTGTTCAGGAGGCGATGGGATGTGAAGCCCCGCCTCTGCCTCCCACCCGCCCCCCGCCCCGCCCCCAGCTGTCTGCCGGTCAGCGGATCCCCGGTGAGGCCAGGGCCTGGGGCGGGGCGCTCACCCTGGGGAAGGGATGGCAGCTCGGGCTTCCGGGGATGACAGCTCCACGCCCCACGCTCCCCTCCGGCAGGTATTCCATGATCACCCCCAACATCCTGCGTCTGGAGAGCGAGGAGACTGTGGTGCTGGAGGCCCACGGAGGACAAGGGACTATTCAGGCCTCGGTCACCGTCCACGACTTCCCGGCCAAGAGACAAGTGCTGTCAAACGAAAACACCCAGCTGAACAGCAACAATGGCTACCTGAGCACCGTCACCATCAAGGTGGGCGCGCCAGGGAGCCCAGTCCTGCTGATGCCGCACCAGCTCCGAGAGTCCTCCACGGAGTCCTCCGAGAGCCCTCCTCCCTCTCTGAGCCCCACCCACACTGCCTGAGCCCCGCCCCTTCTGAGTCTCCCTCTCCCCCATCTCAGCCCTCCCTTTTCTGAGCCCCTCCCACTGCTTCATCCAGTGCTTTCTCTGAGCTGTCTCCATCTTCTTTTTTATTTTAAATTAATTTATTTTAATTGGGGGACAATTACTTTACAATATTGTGATGGTTTTTGCCATACATCAACATGAATCAGCCACGGGTATGCATGTGCCCCCCCCGCCACCATCCTAAAAGCCGCTTCCACATTGCTCCCCACCTTATCCCTCTGGGTTGTCCCAAAGCACTGGCTTTTGGGTTCCCGGCTTTTAAAACCTTTAAATTTATACTGGAGCATAATGTTGCAGTAATTTCAGGCGTACAGTCAAGTGATTCAGTGATACATATACGTGTATCTATTCTTTTCCAAATTCTTGCCTCATTTAGGCTGTTACATAATATGGAGCAGAGGTCCCTGTGCTATACAGTAGCCCCCTGATCTCTCTCAAGTCCACCTCCTTCCAAGCTCTAGGATCTCTGAGCCCTTTCCCATTTCTGAGCCCCGGCCCTCCAAGCCCCTCCGTCCCTAAGCCCTCCTCGTCCTTCCGAGGCTCTTCCATCTGAGTCTTCTCTTTGAGTCCCTTCCCCTTCGCAGCCCTCCCTCCTCTGAGCCGCCTCTTACTCCCCCTTCCCATGCCTCCCTCTGACCCCCACATCCCCCTTACCCTCCCCCCATCTCAGTACCCCGTTACTCCCCAAATCTGGGCAAACCAGAATTGATGGGCAGGCTGTGTTGTGCAGAGGGCAGGTGGGGCAGACCCCTAAATGATCTCTTGGTTCGCGCCCAGATCCCGGCCAGCAAAGAGTTAAAATCGGACAAGGGGCACAAGTTCGTGATTGTCGTCGCGACCTTCGGGAATGTCCAGGTGGAGAAGGTGGTGCTGATCAGCCTTCAGAGCGGGTACCTCTTCATCCAGACGGACAAGACCATCTACACCCCAGGCTCCACGGGTAAGGGGCGGGGAGGGGTGGCTGGAGAGGGCGGGACTGGGGAGGGGCAGGCCTAGGGGAGGGCCAGAGTCTCACCCAACTCTCTCTTTCTCTCCCACCACCGCTCAGTCCTCTATCGGGTCTTCACTGTTGACCACAAGCTGCTGCCCGTGGGCCAGACGGTTTTCATCAGCATCGAGGTACCAGCCAGCTGGGGCCCCAGACCTACCCGGGGCTGAGACTAAGGGAGACACAAAGAGATCGAGACAGAGAAAGAGCCACCGGCGAGGACCAAGGTCAAAGAGAGGCATATAGAGAGGTCGGGAGCCAGGGAGACCACGTGGCGCGATGCTTGCTTGCGCCTGAGGATTCTGGCTCCAGACAGACACCCGGTCCCTGTGTGACTCTGGACAGGACCCTTCACCTTTCCGAGTCTGTTTCTTCTTCCGAAGCTTGGGACGACAGACACTAATTCTCTAGTGCCGCCAGAGGGCGCCCGTGAGCACTTGAGTCAGGCCCTGCCCCCTCCTCAGCCCCCAGCTCCCCAGGGCTCCCACTTCCCTGAGAACAAAATTTCAGGTCCTCCTGCAGCCCACAAGACTCTGCAAGACCTACCCCATCCCCTCCCTGCCCTCGCTTCTTCCCTCTTCTCCTTGGCTCACTCTGCTCCAGCCACACACCAGTCTCCTCAGGCACAGCCCTGCCGCAGGGCCTTTGCGTGGGCTATTCCCCTACCCAGAAAACCCTCTTCCTGGAAATTTCCACACAGCGCTCCCTCACCTCCTTCAAGTCTTCGTTCCAGTGTTCCGATTTTACAGTGAGATCTCACTGAGTGCCCTGTAAAATTGTAACACCCCCTCTCCTTCTGGCATCGTCAATTGGATCTATACATTTTATTAATTGCACCTTCCCCTAACCTCCACTGAACATAAATTCCAAATGGAGGGCAAGGGATTTTCTGTTGACAGCATGCTTGGCGGGTAGTGGGATAAATAAAAACTTACTGGAAGGAGGGAGGGAAGGAGAGGGGAGAGAGAAGCAGGGCGAGATGGGGAGGGAACCATACATGTAGAATGAACAGAGAGAGAAGGGAGGAAGCTGGGGCATGTCCTCCTCTGGGGATCTTCCTGAGTATTTATTGAGATTACACAGAGCTAACAAGGACCAGGTCCTGAAGGCTGTGAGCTGGCTTTAGAGATTTTGGGGTCTATAGGGAACAGGACACACATCTCCCCTAAAGGCACAGTGCTCAGCTCCCAACATATGTCACCCCGTACCAACAGAAGCATGTTATCCACAGTGACCCTAATTTCCAAGAGAAGCCAGAAAGCCGGATTTCTATGGGATGTCTCCTGATGTTTAACTGTTGGCAATGCATGAAATCACATGCGTATGAGGTCGAGCCATGCAACATTGCTATGTCAAAAAGGCAAATGTGGGCAGTTATGTGTGGTATATGTATGTGCTAATCAAATGCTTAGCACAGGGTCCTGCATCACAATAGATAACACATGCTAGTTATTATCATTTTTAACATTTATTTATTAGGTTGTGTTGCGTTGTAACTGCGGCATGTGGAATCTAGTTCCATGACCAGGGATCAAACGTGCAATCCCTGCATTGGAAGTGTGGAGTTTTAGCCACTGGACCACCACCAGGGAAGTCCCAAATGCTAATTATTATTTGTTTTTGGAGAGACGCTGATCATCATCAGCTCTTGCCTATATTAACATGTCCCAAACCAGTGACATAGGAGTAATAATTATCTTTTTCTAGATATGCTCATTGAGCACAGAGAGGCTGTGAGCCCAAGGTCACACAGCTTGTAATTGGCTCAGTGGGGATTTGAACCCAAGCTGACTGGCTCGGGGGCACGTTCTTCACCACTGCCCCTGTGGACCTAATACAAAGAAAATGTCCAGACACAGACAGGGAGGGGCAAGCCAAGAGGCAAAGCCTCATCTCTGAAGAGCCGTTTCTGTCTGTGTCTCCCCAGACTCCCGATGGCATCCTTGTCAAGCGGGACTCCCAGTCTTCTCACAACCAGTTTGGCATCTTGGCCTTGTCCTGGAACATTCCAGAGCTGGTGAAGTATGTCAGGTCCTCCAGGAGGGGGTTGGGGGCTCCCCTACCCCAGGAGAGGGAGTGGGGGGCTGCCAGGTGTGCCCAGCTCACCAGCCTACCTTCCCCACAGCATGGGGGTGTGGAAGATCAAGGCCCACTATGAAAATTCTCCGCAGCAGGTCTTCTCCGCTGAGTTTGAGGTGAAGGAATATGGTAAGAGGGCCAGGGAGCTGGGGCTGGGGGGTGGGGAGAGGGGGGAGTGCATCAGGCTGGGCCCAATGCTGGTCCCCCACCAAAATAATCTGTCCCCCCAGTGCTTCCCAGTTTTGAGGTCCAACTAGAGCCTGAAGAGAAATTCTACTACATTGATGACCCGGATGGCCTGAAGATCAACATCATTGCCAGGTGAGGGGCAGGGGGAGAGGCCAAGTGCAGGGAGGGGCTTAAGCGAGGCCAAAGCTAGTTTGGAGGAAGACTCATCTGCAGAGGCAAAAATCTGAGACTGTCTCTGCATCGCAGGTTCTTGTACGGGGAGCACGTGGACGGAACAGCTTTCGTCATCTTTGGGGTCCAGGATGGTGACCGGAGAATTTCATTGACTCACTCCCTCACCCGTGTTCCGGTACCTAACAGAGGCCCTGTCTGGTCTCCTCCACCCTGAACACCCTTCCTGTCTCCTGTCGTCTGAGCCCACCCTCTGGGCGCTCCCTCCAGGTCTCCCCTCCGCCATGAACCCTTACTGTCTCCCCCAGATCAACGATGGTAATGGGGAGGCCATACTGAGACGTCAGGTTTTGCTGAATGGAGTACAGCCCTCCCGAGCTGATGCCCTGGTGGGCAAGTCCATATATGTGTCCGCCACTGTCATCCTGCAATCAGGTGAGGACCAGTCTGGGGGCAGAGGCCCAGAATGCAAGGGGGATCCAGTCTGAGGGGGGAGATGCAATCTGAAGGAGAAGGCCAAGAAGGAAGGGGGCAGGATCCAGTCTGACAAGGGAGGTCTCCTCTGAGAGAGGAAGCCTAGAATGAAGGAGGGGTCCAGGCTGGCAGGGGAGGTCTAGTCTGAGGGAGGAGGTACAGAATGAAGGGGGGAATCCAGTCTTACAGGGGAGACCTAGTCTGAGGGAGGAGGCCCAGAATGAAAGAGGGATCCAATCTGACAGGGAAGAACCACACCGGGGCATAAGACCCAGTGCAAGAGGGGAGACTCATTCTGAGGGTGGATGTTCAGAATGAAGGTGGAATCAGGTTGATGAGGAAGAGAGTCTAAGGACAGAGGCCCAGTACGAAGGCAGAGTGCAGTCTGACGGGGGAAGCCTGGTCCTGAGGGGTGGCCCAGGAGCCCACCCTCATGGCTGGCCCCCCTCAGGCAGCGACATGGTGGAGGCGGAGCGCACCGGGATCCCCATTGTGACTTCCCCCTACCAGATCCATTTCACCAAGACCCCCAAGTTCTTCAAACCTGCCATGCCCTTTGACCTAATGGTGAGACCCTGGGCAGGACTGCACCCCTCGACCCTGGTCCTGAGCACGATCACACCTCTGGGTCTGCCTAAATGCCCTCCACCTGCCCCTGTACCCACAGGTGTATGTGACGAACCCCGACGGCTCCCCTGCCCGCCATATCCCAGTGGTGACCCAGGGCAGCAATGTGCAGTCCTTGACCCAGGATGATGGCGTGGCCAAGCTAAGCATCAACACACAGAACAAACGGGATCCCCTGACCATCACCGTGAGTTCTGGGCCAGCCTCAGGGGACTTAAATTTGTAGAGTGGGATCCTAACTTATGCACAAAAGGATCCTGTCCTGGGCATAGAGTGGGTTCCTTTCATTTGCATAAAAGAATGTGCCATCCACAGAGATGTTTTCATTTGCATAAAAGGGCTCTTTTTATGTTTTTGTTTATTTGATTAAAGTAGAATTGACTTACAATGTTGTGTTGATTACTGCTGTACAGCAGAGTGATTCAGTTAGACATATACATATTTATGTTCTTTTTCATAGTTTTTTCCATAATGGTTTATCACAGGACGCTGAATAGAGTTCCCTGTGCTGTGCGGTAGGGCCTTGTTTAACCATTCTATATATAATCGTTTGCATGCACAAATGTGTTTCCATCTGCACAGCAGGGTCCCACCTTCTAGATGTCTTTTGCCCAGATGTCTTTTTATTTTAAATTATGTATTTATTCATTGGTGGCACTGGGTCTTCGTTGCTGCTTGCCAGCTTCTCTAGTTGTGGCGCTTGGATTTTTCACTGAGGTGGCTTGTCTTTGTTGCAGACCACAGGCTCTAGGGTGCATAGGCTCAATAGTTGTGACACACAGGCTTAGTTGCTCCACAGCATGTGTAATCTTCCCGGACCAAGGATCGGACCCATGTTCCCTGCATTGGCAGACAGATTCTTATCCACTGTGCCATCAAGGAAGTCCCTGCCTAGACATCTTATATGCACACTTGTGATGGCATTGGGCCCACCTGGATCATTCAGTTTCTTCCCCATCTCCTTAATATCCTTAACCTAATCTCGTCTGCAAAGTCTTTCTCCTCATATAAAATGCCCTAGTCTCAGGGGTATGGACTTAGATGTCTCTGGGGAGGGCAGGTGGGCATCATGGCATCTGTCTTTCCCTGACCAGGTACGCACAAAGAAGGACAATATCCCCGAGGAGCGACAGGCCACCAGTACCATGCAGGCCCTACCCTACAACACCCAGGGGAACTCCAATAACTACCTGCACCTCTCTGTGCCCCGCATGGAGCTCAAGCCCGGGGAGACTCTCAACGTCAACTTCCACCTGCGCACGGACCCCGGCCAGCAAGCCAAGATCCGCTACTACACCTACATGGTCCGTGGCTGCCTGGAACTCTCAGCATCCCTGGGAGCCCTCGTCCATCCCAGATTCCACCCTCCCCCACCCCGACTCCCACACATTCTCCCGCTCACCTTCCTGATCCTCATACCGAACTGTTCCCCCAGATCATGAACAAGGGGAAGCTGTTGAAGGTGGGACGGCAGGACCGAGAGCCCGGCCAGGACCTGGTGGTGTTGCCCTTGACCATCACATCCGACTTCATCCCTTCCTTCCGCCTGGTGGCTTATTACACGCTGATCAATGCCAACGGCCAGAGGGAGGTGGTGGCCGACTCCGTGTGGGTGGATGTCAAGGACTCGTGTATGGGCACAGTAAGCTCCCTGGCACCTCTCAGTGCCCATCTGGGCACCCTCCACCTGGCTGTCCCTCTCCCCGTCTTGTGCCTCTGGCTCTGTCTCTCTCCAACCTTTCGAGTCCATGCCTCTCCCCCATTTCACAGTTCCTGCCCCTCCTCCTTTTCCATCTCATTCTTCCATCTCTTTCAGCCTCAGTTTCATCTTTTTTTTTTTTTCTTCGTATGGACCATTTTTTAAAGTTTTTATTGAATTTGTTACAGTATTACTTCTATTTTATGCTTTTGGTTTTTTTTGGCTGGGAGGCAGGTGGGATCTTAGCACCCCAACCAGGGATCGAGCCTGTACTCCCTGAATTGGAAGGCCAAGTCCTAACCAGTGGACCACTAGGGAAGTTCCCTTAGTAGCTTCTTTTTCTTCCAGTTTTATTGAAATGTAATTTACACACAGTACTAAGTTTAAGGTATAGAGCATAATGATTTAACCTAGGTACATCATAAGTGATCACCACAATAAGTTGAGTGAATACCAATCATCTCATAGAGATATGAGATTAAAGGAATTGAAAAAAAAAATCTTTCCCCTTGTGGTGAGAATTCAGGGTTTCCTCTAACGACCTTCCTATATAATGCCACAGCAGGGTTAATTACATATATTTATTATGTTGTACATTACACCCCTGGTACTTATAACTGAAAGTTTGTTTTTAACCAGCTTCACTCAGTTCCCCCTCCCTTTACCACACATCTGATCTCTTTTTCTATGAGTATGTTTGTTTGAAGTATAATTGACCTGTGGTGGTGGTTACTCGCTAAGTCATGTCCGACTCTTTGAAACCCCATGGACTGTAGTCTGCCGGGCTCCTCTGTCCATGGGATTTCCCAGGCAAGCATACTAGAGTGGGTTGTCATTTCCTTCTCCAGGGGATCTTCCCAACCCAGGGATCAAACCTGGGTCTCCTGCATTGCAGGTGGATTCTTTACCGACTGAGCTATAGGGAAGTGCCTAGTTGACCTATGCCACTATGTTAGTTCCTGGTGTATGACATTTCTACAATCCAAATATCAATGTGTGATTCGATAGTTCTGTGTGTTTCAANCTTCTCCAGGGGATCTTCCCAACCCAGGGATCAAACCTGGGTCTCCTGCATTGCAGGTGGATTCTTTACCGACTGAGCTATAGGGAAGTGCCTAGTTGACCTATGCCACTATGTTAGTTCCTGGTGTATGACATTTCTACAATCCAAATATCAATGTGTGATTCGATAGTTCTGTGTGTTTCAAAATGCTCACCATGATGAGTCCTGTTAGTAACCACGTGTCACCATACAAAGATCCTATGTGGTTATTGACTGTCTTCTGCACACTGTGTATTTGATCCCTGTGACTCATTTATTTCGTAAGTGGAGGCTTGCACTCAGTGTCTGCCTGGCTCCTGGTTTTCTCTCTTTTCTGCCTGATGCCAGTCTGGCTTGCTTCTTCCCTTCCCCTTTCAGTACAGCTCAAGACCTCCTCTGTCTTGGGCTTCTTGAGGCCTTATAGGGTTGACTTCCCCCTCCAACCTGCTCCCTCTCCCATAGCTGGTGGTGAAAAATGGTGGGAAGGAAGAGAAACACCATCGACCTGGACAACAGATAACCCTGAAGATCGAGGCTAACCAGGGGGCTCGAGTGGGGCTGGTGGCCGTGGACAAGGGCGTGTTTGTGCTGAATAAGAAGAACAAATTGACCCAGAGGAAGGTATGCCCCAGAGTCGCTGCGGTTGGTTCAGAGATGGCCTCGGGTTGAGGTGGGAATGATGCTTGTCGTTGTTCAGTCACTCAGTCCTGTCCAACTCTTTTTCAACTCCATGGACTGTAGCCACCAGGCTTCTCTGTCCATGGCATTTCCCAGGCAAGAATACTGGAGTGGGTTGCCATTTCCTTCTCCAGGGAACCTTCCCTACCCAGGAATGGGACCTGTGTCTCCTGCACTGGCAGGCAGATTGTTTACCACTGAGCCACCTGGGAACGGTGCTGGAGAGGAGCAGATGGGTTGAGCATAGAGGTCTGAATGGATGTAGACACGGGGATGGGTTGAAGTCAAGTTGAGGATGAGAATGTGAGTGGACAAAGGTCCACGTTGAAGATGGTGCTGGGAATGGATGCAGTCCAGAGTCCAACTCTGGATCGTCCATCGTGGGCTGCCAGCTTGGGGAGCAGGGTAAGGATGGGTGGGGTGGGGCTGGATGGACAAGTTGGCCAGAGGGTGGTGGCACTTCTGACCCTCCACCTCCACTCCACCCCGCAGATCTGGGACGTGGTGGAGAAAGCGGACATTGGCTGCACCCCAGGCAGTGGAAGAGACTATGCCGGCGTCTTCACGGATGCAGGACTCGCCCTCAAGACCAGCCAGGGCCTGGAGACCCAGCAGAGGGCAGGTGAGGATGCAGGGAGAGGCAGGGCAGGTGAGAAGCAGGGCCTCCATCCCCCAGATACTGAGAGCAGGCTAAGGGTGGGGCTCTGGGGTGCAGGTTGGGGTGTTGAAGTCTCGCCTCCACCACCATCTCTCAAACCACTTCTTTCTGAGCTTTTGTATGGGCTGCAATAACACTCCAGCATCACGGCGGGGGTGGGGGTGGGGGTAGGCGGCAGCAGGGAGGAAACCAAGGACACATCAGTCAGTCAGTCAGTTCAGTCGCTCACTCGTGTCCGACTCTTTGCGACCCCACGAATTGTAGCACACCAGGCCTCCCTGTCTACCACCAACTCCCAGAGTTTACCTAAACCCATGTCCATTGAGTCGGTGATGCCATCCAGCCATCTCATCTTTTGTCGTCCCCTTCTCCTCCTGCCCCCAATCCCTCCCAGCATCAGGGTCTTTTCCAATAAGTCAACTCTTCGCATGAGGTGGCCCAAGTATTGGAGTTTCAGCTTTAGCATCAGTCCTTCCAATGAACACCCAGGACTGATCTCCTTTAGGATGGACTGGTTGGACCTCCTTGCAGTCCAAGGGACTCTCAAGAGTCTTCTCCAACACCACAGTTCAAAAGCATCAGTTCTTCGGCGCTCAGCTTTCTTCACAATCCAACTCTCACATCCATACATGACCACAGGAAAAACCATAGCCTTGACTAGGCAGACCTTTGTTGGCAAAGTAATGTCTCTGCTTTTCAATATGCTATCTAGGTTGGTCATAATTTTCCTTCCAAGGAGTAAGCGTCTTTTAATTTCATGGCTGCAGTCACCATCTGGGGAAGGCAATGGCACCCCACCCCAGTACTCTTGCCTAGAAAATCCAATGGATGGAGTAGCCTGGTGGGCTGCAGTCCATGGGGTCGCTAACAGTCGGACAGACTGAGCGACTTCACTTTCACTTTTCTCTTTCATGCATTGGAGAAGGAAATGGCAACCCACTCCAGTATTCTTGCCTGGAGAATCCCAGGGATGGGGGAGCCTGGTGGGCTGCCGTCTATGGGGTCTCATAGAGTCGGACACGACTGAAGTGACTTAGCAGTAGCAGTAGCAGTCACCATCTGCAGTGATTTTGGAGCCCCCCAAAATAAAGTCTGATACTGTTTCCACTGTTTCCTCATCTATTTCCCATGAAGTGATGGGACCAGACCCCATGATCTTCGTTTTCTGAATGTTGAGCTTTAAGCCAACTTTTTCACTCTCCTCTTTCACTTTCATCAAGAGGCTTTTTAGTTCCTCTTCATTTTCTGCCATAAGGGTGGTGTCATCTGCATATCTGAGGTGATTGATATTTTTCCTGGCAATCTTGATTCCAGCTTGTGCTTCCTCCAGCCCAGCGTTTCTCACGATGTACTCTGCATATAAGTTAAATAAGTAGGGTGACAATATATAGCCTTGACGTCCTCCTTTTCCTATTTGGAACCAGTCTGTTGTTCCATGTCCAGTTCTAACTGTTGCTTCCTGACCTGCATACAGGTTTCTCAAGAGGCAGGTCAGGTCGTCTGGTATTTCGATCTCTTTCAGAATTTTCCACAGTTTACTGTCAAAGGCTTTGGCATAGTCAATAAAGCAGAAACATAGTAGGTGCCTTACCCATCTGGTTCCCCTTCCACCTGCCTTTAGATCCGCAGTGCCCGAAACCAGCCGCCCGCCGACGCCGCTCGGTGCAGCTCATGGAGAAGAGGATGGATAAAGGTGTGCGCCCTCCGCTGGTTCCCACCCACTCTGGATCCCAGCTAGAGAGGGAAGGGGAGGGTCTGACCGTGGGGAAGTTCTCCCTGGGCTGTGTCCTGAGTGTCCTGACGTGGGGGGGGGGGGATCTGTGTTCCCATAGTGGGTCAGTACAGCAGCGATCTGCGCAAGTGCTGCGAAGACGGCATGCGGGACAACCCCATGAAGTTCCCGTGCCAGCGCCGGGCCCAGTTCATCCTGCAGGGCGCCGCGTGCGTCAAGGCCTTCCTGGACTGCTGCGAGTACATCGCTCGGCTGCGGCAGCAGCACAGCCGCGACGGCGCCCTGGAGCTGGCCAGGAGTGAGTCCCCTGGCGGGGAGGGCGGGCCTGTCCGAGGTGGGAGGAGGAGCCCATCCGTTCAGCGGGGAGAGGGGTACAGCCCATCCGTTCAAGGAGCGGGCAGTCCAGTCCTAGGGGGAGCAGGAGCCTGTCTGAAGGAAGAAGAGGGCCCTATCCAGCCAGTCCGAGGTGGGGAGGAGGCCTGTCCGGAGAGGGAGGAAGACGTGCCTGTCTGCGGGAGGAGGAGATCTCCAGTGGGGAAGGAGATCCCTGTCTGAGAGGGAAGGACGTCCTGTCTGAGGGGGATGCGGGTCTGTCGTAGGTGGAAGAAAGTGCCTGTCTGAGGGAAGAAGGACCTAGTCTAGTGGAGAAGACTCCTCTCCTGAGGGCAAGGAAATTTCCTGCCTGGGTGGATTAGCCTGGCCCTGGCCCCAGACACTCTGAAGTTTGACTTTACCAGTGCCCAGGACACCCCTCCCTCCCATGGTCTGAGGGAACGTTCTAGAAGATAGAGCTGGTCACACTAGTCCCATCACTCTGAAGTTTGGCTTTACCAGGGCCCAGGACTCACATGGTCTGAGGGAACATTCTAGAAGATAGAGCTGGTCACACTAGTTGCCAGTAGGAAGACATGAGATGGGTTATAAGCTTGCCTTTACCAAAGAAAACTAATTCATGTTGCCTTCTTAAGAGACCTGCTCAACGTTTGCCCAATCAATGTTCAATCATTCATTCATTCATTCGGTTCTGAATAGGACATGTACACAGTTAAAATTCTACCTCTCAGGCCACATCAATCTTAAGCAAACCCAGGGCTTCTCTTAGAAGCCCCCTTTAAGCAAAATCAGAGTGATCTCACCATAAAGTGGCCTTTACAGAACTGACAAGAGTCTCCACTGCCATCTGTTGAGAGACGGAGGAGCCAGTGTGGCCTGATCCCACCATTATTCAATTTTTAAAAGTTTTGGTTATGCCATGTGGCATGCAGAACCTTAGTTCCCTGATCAGGGATTGAACCTGTGCCCCCTGCAGTGGAACTTCAGGACCTTAACCACTGGACCACCAGGGAAGTCCCTCTCCTTTTCTTTCTTTTTTTTTTTTTTAAACATCTTTTAATATGCCTTAATTAGAGGACTTCTTTGCCAGAATGGGCTTTGTTGAAACTGAATTATCTGTAGACACCTCTCAAAAGCAGCTGTTGCCAAAGTCAAATATTTCTGAATTCCTTTATTTGGAATCCTAGCAACCCCTTCAACCCTCTACCCCACCAAAAACATAACAATTCCCAACATACAGGAGCACAGAATTCTACCTTCAGTCTCTTTGCAAATTGTAATGACTAGGCATGCTACTCTCTGATCCAGTGACCAAGACTTTTCTTTCGCAAAGAAGAAATTTAGACAATGTGTATATGATTTACACACACATGGATGACTCCCGCCCCCCCACTGCCCCAGCATTGTGTCATTTCTTTAGCCAACTGGGGACCATACAGAGGGTTGATTAAGAGTTAGTATCCCAAAGGCACTTTGATAGATTATTCCAGAGTATTGGGCTTCCCTTGTGGCTCAGCTGGTAAAGAATCTGCCTACAATGCAGGAGACCTGGGTTCGATCCCAGGGTTGGGAAGATCCCTTAGAGAAGGGAAGGGCTACCCACTCCAGTATTCTGGCCTGGAGAATTCCATGGACTGTATAGTCCATGGGGTCGCAAAGAGTCGGACATGACTGAGTGACTTTCACTTTCTTCACTTTTATGGGTGGATTTAAGTATCTATGGAATTCCACCTACTTTGTGGTTAGGCAGAAAAGTGAAAGTGTTAATCACTAATAAGAGTCTGACTCTCTGTGACTCCATGGCTGCAGCCCACCAGGTTCCTCTGTCTGTGGGATTTCCCAGGCAAGAATACTGGAGTGGGTAGCCATTTCCTCCTCCAAGGGATCTTCCCAACCCAGGGATTGAACCTGAAACTCCTGCATTGACAGGCAGATTCTTTACAATCTGAACCACCAAGGAAGCCCCCAAACCAAATTAAAATCTGTTCATCGTTTTTTTGAAGAAAGTCCAGCCAGATTTTAACTCTATTCTAGCTCAGCTTTGTGTACTTGCTGATGGGGTCAAGATGACTTTTAAAAGCCACTGTCTCTTTGGCAGTCTCCATCAAGTCCAGGGAATCTCTCAGCTAGTCCCACTGTTTTCAGGATAGACTTAACCATTACATGGTTAACATAACACAGCAGGCATGGGCCAATGATGCTTTTAGAGGCTCATTCATGCAAATGTTTTCATTCCCTTGAAAATCAAAAAAGGGGAAAAAACAAATCAACTCAGTACAGTGTGGCTTATTTTCACCTTTATATCAACATGGTTGTAAAATATGACTTTTAATATTTTTTTATGGAGAAAGGAGCCTCTAAGGGCAAATGTGCCTAGGATCCCTGGAAGTGATCATGTGACCTTGGGTGTGTCCATGCTAGGAATCCCTTTAGGGGATTATAAAGATAAATATCTAAAAGGGACAGTGGAGGGAGCAGGAAGGGGCGATTCAGTCTGTTTTAACCCCCTACTCCCACCCACAGGTGACCTGGATGATGAAATAATCCCAGAAGAGGACATCATTTCCCGAAGCCAATTCCCCGAGAGCTGGTTGTGGACCATCATTGAGGACTTTAAACAAGCAGACAAAAATGGGTAAGGCTGGGATGGCCCCACTTCAACCTATCCCCAGGCCAGCTTCTATGATCACCCTAGATTGGACATTGCATTTACATGCACCTCAGACCCCCTCCTTTTGTGGAGTCATGGTGGAAGCACACAACCCAGCCTAGAAAAATCGAGTTGGGGCTACCTAAATGTACCCACCTCCAGCCCCCTTCCAACCCTGTCCCTTGTGGCCCCTCCCTACCTGGTCTCCCCCTGCACCCTGCTAGATATCTTCTCCTAATCCCCAACACCCCCCACCCCCCATTTCTCCCTGGACCAGAATCTCCACGAAGCTCATGAACGTGTTTTTGAAAGACTCCATCACCACTTGGGAGATTCTGGCCGTGAGCTTGTCAGACAAGAAAGGTAAGAGAGGATGGTGGTCCGGTTCTCGGAGGCCAGGACCCCAGATCCCCTGAGCATTTTCTCATTCCATCCTGACAGATCTTTTGTTTCCTGGTGGCTGACACTTTGCCCTGGTTACTAGAGAGGGATTAGGGTGCAGAATGTGAGTGACATCATGACTTGGTAAATAGACTTTATTTTTGGTGCAGTTTTAGTTCAGAACAAAATTGAGAGGCTGGTGCAGAGACTTCCTATGTACCATTTTCCCGACCACATACACAGCCTCCTTCACCATCAACATTGTAACAATTGATGGACACATCATTATCTTTGCTAGTTCTTAGCTGACATTAGGGAGAAGGCAATGGCAACCCACTCCAGTACTTTTGTCTGGAGAATCCCATGGATGGAGGAGCCTGGTAGGCTATAGTGCACGGGGTCGCACAGATTCGGACACGACTGATGCGACTTAGCAGCAGCAGCAGCAGCAGCTGACATTAGGGCTCACTCTCGGTGTCTTAATGTTTCTGTGGGTTTGGACAAATGTATAAAAACACACAGGCTTCCCAGGTGGCGGAGTAGTAAAGAATCTGCCTGCCAAAGCAGGAGGTGCAAGAAAGGCAGGTTCAATCTCTGGATCAGGAAGATCCTCTGGAGTGAGAAATGGAAACTTGTGCCAGTATTCTTGCCTGGAAAATTTCATGGATGGGCTACAGTCCATGGGGTCGTAAAGATTTGGACACGACTGAGCGATTGAGCACACACATGCATAAAGACATATATCCACCGTATCATGTAGAATTATTTGCTATGGGATACATTATTCTATCATAGCATATAGAATAATTTGCAACAAGAACTTGGTAGGGGTGATGTTGCCATGATAGTGAGTAAAGCAATTAAGAAACAATAAAAGAGGAAGCGGGATGAAGTGAGTGAGAAAAACATCAGTGGGTAGGCTGTGAAACACAACTGACTTTGAATGCAAAATTAAGTGGGTGCCAAAAAACTCAGTCATCAAGATAAATTGTATTTTCATGCAAGAGTTTTTTAAAAAATCAAAATGAATGCCAAAAAAAAAAAAAATCCATGATGTACAAAATACCTAGATTTTAAATAAAGACCAGCACCGTGTTGAGCCCTGTTGGAGCTTGAGGCCAAAGGAAAGATGTGTTTCATATACATATTTTCTGTCCATTTTAAAGGTTATTTTTTCCCCCAGAGCATTAAAGTAGTTGAAAAACTACTAAAAATACTAAAAAAAAAAGAAAAGATGTCTTAAAACTCACAGCATTAAGTGTATTTCATTTATACCACACCCAGTTACTCTAGTTTGTTTAGTTATAATTTATCATAAATTATACTTCAGTGTCATTTTACTTTCCTGGTTTCAAGACTTTTAAAATCTGCTTCTTTGCTTGTCTTGCTTTTCATGGAAGGAATTGTGATTTTCTGATAATTTCTCTTGACCAAGTGATGACGGCAGATGAAATCCTATACGCAAGGCACATCGTTTTCCTTCTGCCTGGGACTCCAAAGCCACTCAGCACAGTTCTAGCTTGGGGTCCCCATTCCTGTTTCAAATCAGGTCATCTTCATATTTGCCTGTTGTACATTTCTGTATACCAAGGTTCTGTCTGAGGTTTCCTTTACCTAAAAAATGTTCCTGCAGCTTGAAAAAAAAAAAATGTTAAAAACTACCGTTAAACCCTTGCCCTATAAGTATGTTCCCTGGACTATTTGCAATCTGGTAAAGGAGCTTTACCCCAGAGTTTGTTAGACATTCAGTATCTTTTTTTTTTTTTTAACTTTTTTATTTTATATTGAAGTACAGCCGATGAACAGTGCTGTGATAGTTTCAGGTGGGCAGTGAAGAGACTCAGCCATACATATCCATGTATCCATTCTCCCCCAAACGCCTTCCATGCAGATGGCCACATACCATTGAACAGAGTTCCCTGTGCTAGACAGGAGGTCCTTATTTGTTGTCCATTTAAAATATAGCAGTATGTATAAGACATTTAGGCTCCCCTGTGGCTCAGCCAGTAAAGAATCTGCCTGCGATGCAGGAGACCCGGGTTTGATCCCTGGGTTGGGAAGATCTCCTGGAGAAGGAAATGCCAACCCACTCCAGTATTCTCGCCTGGAGAATTCCATGGATAGAGGAACCTGGCGGGCTACAGTCCAGAATGTTGCAGAGTCAGACACGACTGAAGCAACTTAGCATGCATGCAACCAATAGAACTTGAAAATTTTAGACTTAAGAGCTCTTACGAGGTAAAGAAAGAGTATCGTTAAAAGCGGGGCGCTTCCCTAGCCCAAGTCCCTGAGTCCAAATGCCACATCTTTCTCTGGGCAGCTGTGTGGCCTTAATCAAGTTACTCAGCCTCTTGATGCTCATCCATAAAATGGGCACAACCGAAAGAGTAACTACGGAAAGTGTTGGGATTTTATAATAGTTATAATAGTACCGGACACCTTGTACGTGTTCAGTGAGTGTGAACTATTATTTTTATTATTGGAGTTGAGCATATTTTAGGGGTCAAAGAGTAACTGCCTTTTGGAGATGTATAGATGCCTCCTTAAATGACACAAATCAGGTATCAGAAGTCAATTCTTTTTTAAAAGATATTTCTTTTTATTTATTTATTTGACTGCACTGGCTTTTAGCTGTGTCGTGTGAGATCTAGTTCCTTGACCAGGGATCAAACCTGGGCCCCCTGCACTGGAAACCAGAGTCTCAGCCACTGGACCACCAGGGAAGTCCCTTTTTCAAAAATTGAATTATGGTTGATTCACAGCGTTGTGTCAGTCTCTGGCCTAGTCATTTCTTTTTAAGAGATTTTCTTTTTGTCCACACCATGTGACTTGCAGGATCTTAGTTTCTTGACCAGGGATGAAACCTCCCCAACCCCCACCCCGGCCACAATGTTACATCTATGTGTGTGTGCTTAGTAGCTCAGTCATGTCCAACTCTGAGACCCCACGGACTGGAGCCCGCCAGGCTCCTCTGTCCACAGGATTTCCCAGGCAAGAATCCTGGAGTGGGTTGCCATTCCCTTCTCCAAGGGAATCTTCCTGACCCAGGGAGCGAACCCAGGTCCCCTGTGACACAGGCAGATTCTTTACTATCTGAGCCACCAGGAAAGCCCCCATATTATATCTATGGGCTTCTACAAAGTCCTTGGGATAGCTCCTGCAGTCAAGTGTAAATACTGAGACATTGGTAGGGGCAAGAATTTGGACCCAGTCCACCCTGCCCAGTCCCCTGACCCCACTCCTGACACTCTGCGTTCTGTTTCCACTCCGGGCAGGGATCTGTGTGGCTGACCCCTATGAGGTCACTGTGATGCAGGATTTCTTTATCGACCTGCGTCTCCCCTACTCGGTGGTGCGCAATGAGCAAGTGGAGATCCGAGCGGTCCTCTACAACTACCGGGAGGCGGAAAATCTCAAGGTGCGTCCCTGGTGCAACAGAGGCATGGAGGGAGCGAGGACTTGAGGGAGCGAGTCTGTGGCATGTTCTCCTGACTCCATACTCTCTCTCCCTGGCAGGTGAGGGTGGAATTGCTCTACAATCCAGCCTTCTGTAGCCTGGCCACCGCCAAGAAGCGCCACCAGCAGACTATAATGATCCCAGCCAGGTCCTCGGTGGCGGTGCCTTACGTCATTGTGCCCCTGAAGGTCGGCCTCCATGAGGTGGAGGTCAAGGCTGCTGTCTACAACCACTTCATCAGTGATGGTGTCAAGAAGACCCTGAAGGTCGTGGTGAGTCCTTGGGGTACCTGCTGTCCCTTGTCCTTCAGGAGAGGCTTCAGTTCTCCCTGTGCTGTCGACCCAACTTGGAGACCCAGGCACACCATAGGAGATTCAGGAGTTCTAGAAGTTTGGAAGGAGGGCCAAGATTAGGGTGAGGCAAGTGAGGCATTATTCTTGGGCACAGAATTTTTAGCAGACACCCAAAAACTTAGAGATCAATAATATTTTTTCATTAAAATATATTTTAATATCAAATATGACATCTTGTAACATTTTAGCACAGGGGTTTTCTTCTGACTTTAAAAATCTTGGGGACAGTTCCTTGGTGGTCTGGTGATTAGGACTCAGTATTTTCACTGCTGTGGCCCTGGATTTGACCCCTGGTCATGGAACTAAGATGTCATAAGCTACACAGCACAGCCAAATAAATAAATAAAATTTTTAAATCTTGAGAAAATATATTTCACAGAGCAAATATTGCAAAAGAATAATACACAATTGCAAGAACTAGGACAGTTCTTTTTTACCTATGATTCTTACCCTTAAAATATGCATTGACACATAACAAAAAAGAAGACCCATGGGAAAAAAAAAAACCTCAATCCAGAAAAAAAGAAATATGCATTAACAGTCATATTTTTGTTGAACATTTTCAAATATAATAGACAAAATCATCAACCAAAATGAAAGGATTTTAGCATCTTTCATGAATACTTTAAAGCAAAACATAAGATCATAAACAAGATCAAAAATATTTTAATGCAATATTTTAAGAAATCAAAATTCATTCCAAAACCCCCTGCAATATACAGAATATCAAAATTTTAGAGACAAATTTGATGGCGTCAAACTATGTCATATTGACGCCTAAAGCAAAGGAAAACTGAGTTGGGCCTGTGTATATTTTTTATTGGTTATTTTTTCCCAAAAAACATTACAGTAAAAAAAAAAAAATTACAGTCGTTGAAAAAATATTGAAACATTCAAAACCAAATGTATCAAAACGGACAGTAAGATTTCACATTGAAATGTTTTATCTATACCCAAATCATAATTTATTATAATTTTTCTTTCCTGGCTTTAATGGAAGCAAACATATTTTTTTAACTACGCTAATGTTCTGGAATAAATCTAATCATTAAAACAATATATTTTAAAAATTACATGAAAGTGTGTGTATATAGGGGCACACATTTTTCCTCTTGCTGTGAATTTCAATATGACTCAACACAGGACTGGTGCGAAGAAACCAGCAGTGTGCTGGAACCTGTGATACCCAGCTCCCTAGATCCAGTATGTCTACCACTTCCCAAGTCTGTACTCACTCGTGGTGGTAGCTTGAAATCCACCACGGTGGAGATATTCACACCAAGGAAACTGGCAGCACTAGTAACCAAGAGCTTTTCTTCCTAGAGAGCTGGATGTTACATACTGGTGAATACAACATGGGCGGGAACGCAGTCTGCAAAGGAAAAGATGGGAATCACTCCAGGCCAAAGGAGAATGGGTTCTGTGAAGGCAAAAGCACCCACTGTCCTCCGTGGAGGCTAATGTGCATAGACACATGAGAGCTTGTGTTGGGCCTTTGACTCTGATTAAGATGCCCCTATTTTAATTGAGCACTTGCTGTCTGCTAGGCACTGTGTTAAGTAGTTATGTACATTCTTTCATCTATTTTTTCTCTTTCCTGTATTATTTATTCTTGTTTACTGGCTCAAATTTTTTCTTTGACTTTTAAATTATTTGCGTTAAAAATCTTTATTTTATTTAGCCCATTAAGAGGCATTGTTTTAAAAATAGACTCTGGAGCCAAACTATTACGTTCAAACCCAAATTCTGTTCTACTTGCTTTGTGACCTTGGGCAAGTTACTTTACCTGTCTGTTCCCCAGTTCCCCCATCTTTAATGTTTATTTATTTGGCTTGGTTGCGGCCCAGGGACCTTCTTCTCTAGTTGTGGCATATGGGCTCAGTAGTTGCAGCATGGGGGCTTGGTTGCCCCATGGTATGTGGGATCTTAGTTCCTTTACCAGGGATCAAACCCATGTACCTTGCACTGCAAGGCAGATTATTAACCACTGGACCATGAAGAAGTCCCTCCTCCATCTGTAAAATGGGAGTGATAAAAGCAGTACCCACTCCAGTGGGTTGTTGTGAATATTAAATGAATTAACCACAGGAGAGCAATCATCTAGGCACATAGAAAGATTTCTAAAGGTCTTGTTACTTCTTTGTTAATTTATAATTTTATTATGAACTTGCACAACAATAGGCATGACGTAGATGTTTATATTACCTCCTTATAAAGAAGGAAGATGAGGCACAGAGAGGTTAAGTAACTGACCTCCAGTCACACAGCTAAGATCTCGGGTGGAGGCCCTCATGCCTTATGCTACAGTAATTCCCAGAATTTGACCGACTCTCTGTCTTGTTCATGCAACTCCCCCTGCCCCTAACACCATCCAGCCAGAAGGAATAAGAGTCAACAAAACTGTGGCCATTCACACACTGAATCCAGAACATCTGGGTCAAGGTGAGTCAGCCACGGGAGAGGGAGTGAGGCCTGGGTGGTGGTGATGGGCATGGGGTGGGAGGGAGCTGGTGCCATCGGTGTCTCCCATTCACCTGGCAGATGGGATGCAGCGAGTGGAAGTCCCAGCTGCAGATCTTAGTGATCAAGTCCCAGACACCGAGTCAGAGACCAAGATCCTCCTGCAAGGTGAGATGCCTTTGGACCCCAACCCCAGGAGACCCAGAACAGTGTTGGGAGGAGAGTCATGATCCGAGAGTCGGGAGCCCACTTCCATCTGCACTCACCCCGGGGATATTTAACCACTGGTCTCCTGCCTCCTCTTCAGCTAGAACCCCTCCTCAAACCACTTCATAGAAGGCTCCAGGCAGTACTTAGTTCAGCAAACAGCTTTTGCTGATAAAGAGGTTTACATGAGCAATATAGTTGAAGAGCAGAAATTCCGGATCTAATTGTCTCGAATGGAGAACTGGGGCAAGACAGAGCTAGAACAGTGCCTTGCATCTTGACAGCTGTGAAGTTTGGGAAGGAGACCCTTGGTTTCCTCATCTGTGATAGGAGCGAATAATAGTATTGATATCTAACGGTTGTTGAGAGGATTAAATGAAATACTATATGGTATTCTCCTAGAACAGAGCCTGGGGAATAGCGTGAAGCCTGACAAAAGTATTCATGACTTTTATTACCGCTGGTGGAACTAGAGGAGCCAGGGCCCAGAGTTCCCCTGTGAAGCACAAGCCCACCCCCATCCCCCCCCCCCCCAAAAGCAAAACCCCCCCCCCCCCCCCCCCC
>SJYX01010522.1:224761-237451 GCA_006410675.1 Oreotragus oreotragus | reverse complement strand
TCTGACTCTGCGACCCTGTGGACTACATAATCCATGGAGCTCTCCAGGCTAGGGTCTGTCTCTTATACACATCTCACCCCCCACAAATGCAAAACCCCCTCCAGCCATTCAGCCATGAAGCATCTCCATCATTCACATGCCCCCAGCTGTCCCTGACCCCTTTGGCCCTAGCTGGTCAGAGCCGGAAAAGTCTGGAAGCAGCCGTGGACTTGAGTGCCATCCTCCTGCCGGGTTGCAGGGACTCCGGTGGCCCAAATGACGGAGGACGCCATCGACGGAGAGCGGCTGAAGCACCTTATCCAAATCCCCTCGGGCTGTGGGGAGCAGAACATGATTGGTATGACGCCCACGGTCATCGCCGTGCACTACCTGGACAGCACCGAGCAGTGGGAGAAGTTCGGCTTGGAGAAGCGGCAGGAGGCCCTGGAGCTCATCAGAAAGGGTGCACGTCCTACCGGTCCCTCGGAGCCTGCTCCACCCCTGAGCCCGCCCCTCTGTCCTTGCTCCGCCCCTGAGCCCCGCCCCACTGAGCCGGCTTCATCTCTGAGTCCCCTCCACTCCTGAGACCCCGCCACTCTCGGGGTCCCGCCCCTCATGAGACTGCCCCCTCGCCCCTCTCTGAGCCCCTCTCTGAGCTCCGTCTCTCGCTGAGGCCCCCTTGCCCCTGAGAACCCATTTTGAAAACCTCTCTCTCTGAATCCCCTCTCCTCCAAGAATTCCTTCCCCCTCTCTGATCTTCCCACCTTCTGAATCCCTCTTTAGTTCATCGTCCTCCCACACACCCGCCCCCTACCCAGAGCCCCTCTTTCCTCTCTAGACCGCTGTCCCTCCCTTCACAGAATCGTTATCTTCTCTCTAAGCCCCTTCCCTCCCTGCAGGGCCTACACCTAACCAGCCACCCCCTCCACTCAGCCTCTGGTGACACGTCTCTCTTCCCTGCAGGGTACACCCAGCAGCTGGCTTTCAGACAAAAAAGCTCAGCCTACGCCTCCTTCCAGAATCGGCCCCCCAGCACCTGGTGAGTCTCCAGGATCAGCTTGCACATCCTCAGCCTCTCACATCCCTGAGCAGGCCCTGGATCTCAGCCTGGGGTGGTCTAGGTAGGTCTCCACCCAGAGTCAACGTACCAGCCTGCTGAACAATCAGCATGCCACGAACCAGGCCAGATCCGGCCCCACTCTGCTTATTAGTTGGCTGGGATGCCAGTCTCCGGATCCCAGAGCCAATTGGCTCACGCTCTGGACCCACCCCCAGGCTGACAGCCTACGTGGTCAAGGTCTTTGCATTGTCTGCCAACCTCATCGCCATAGACTCCAAGGACCTCTGTGAGACCGTCAAATGGCTGATCCTGGAGAAGCAGAAGCCTGATGGAATCTTCCAGGAGGATGGGCCTGTGATACACCAAGAAATGACTGTAAGAGGCAGAGATTCGGGGCAGGCCAGGGGAGAGGGCACCAGAGCATCACAGGATGGACTGGAGAAAGACTCCACCATCCACCCACTGCCCAGTTCACTGCGTGCGGGGAGAGGGAAATAAGGGAGCTGAGAGTGTCTCTCCTCCCTTGCAAAGATCAGAGACCTGCAGGAGCCAGTGCAAAACGAAACCCCCTGGCTTCCTGTTGCTCTTAAACATAGAACTCCTTAGAGCTATGGTTCCCTGAGTGTGATCCCCAGGCCTGCAACATCAGCAAAATTACCTGCAAGCTTTTAGAAATGCAGAATGTCAGAAATTCTCAGGCTGGACTCCAGGTGCACTGAATCAGAAACTTTAGGGGCAACGTCTAGGAATCCGAGTTTTAACACCTCTCCACCGCCACCAGGTGTGCTTAAGTTGGAGAACTGATGCGTAAGCCTGACCTTTCAGGCTTCCAGCCTCGTGGCCTTACCCACTTCTCTCCTCACTCCATCTGTACTGCTAGGGACCTTGCTCTCCTTTGTACATACTGTTCCTCCTGCCTGGCATGCTAAGCCCCACCCTCTTTGAGAGTTGACTTCTCTCTGCTCAGATTGTGGTTCCAGCTATCATCCCTCGGGGACACTTTTCCACGACGGAGTCACACTCCCATAGTCCATTCTCAATGCCACATCCACTTCTGCACAGCGCTCATCACGTTCTAATTGCATATCTGTTGATGAGCTGGTTGGTTCCCATCTGTCTCCCCTAGCAGACCGCGAGGGCTGGGGCTAGAATCTGGTCTTCATCCAACATCTCATCCACAGCACCAGCAACATTTGCAGAATGAATGAATGAATACTAAAGAGCCTGGCCCTTCTGGAGAGAAGACCCTGGCCCTTCTGGAGAGGGCTGGGGAGAGACCCAGCCCTGCCTTGATCCACTGAGCCTACAGGGAGCGTAGGTTGACATGTGAAGACATTGGTGACCCTGTCTTTGCTTCCACGCTTCTCTAGGGTGGCTTCAAGGACACCAGGGAGAAAGAAGTGTCCCTTACAGCGTTTGTTCTCATCGCGCTGCACGAGGCTAAAGACATTTGCGAGGCACAGGTCAACGTAAGTGTCCCCACCCTACCCTCCCCAACCGAGGACACACCCACCTGAGGTGAGATGTTGCTTTCAGGGTATTTCCAGTGCTCGCAGTGCACTGACAGTCACCATAGTGGCCATAATAGTTTCCCACATTTATCTAGCAATGAACTAAGATCCCAGGTGGCTCAGTGGTAAAGAACCTGCCTGCAGTGCAGGAGACATAGGTTTGATCCTGGGTCGGGAAGGTCCCCTAAAGAAGGAAATGGAAACCCACTCCAGTATTTTTGCCTGGGGAAGTCCATGGACAGAGAAGCCTGGTGGGCTACAGTCCATGGAACTGCAAAAGAGTTGGACATGACTGAGCGACTTTTCTCTTTCATGCATTGGAGAAGGAAATGGCAACCCACTCCAGTATTCTTGCCTGGAGAATCCCAGGGATTGGGGAGCCTGGTGGGCTGCCGTCTATGGGGTCACACAGAGTCGGACATGACTGAAGTGACTTAGCAGCAGCAGCAGAGCGACTAAACAACAAAGCAAGAGTCTCCTATGTTTAATTCCTGTAATCCTTGAAACAGCCCAAGAGATAGGCTACTCTTATTGCCCCCAGTTTACAGAAGAGACAACTGAGGCACAGAGAAATCAAAGATTGGGTCTTTTCTGCCTACTTTACCATTTTCTGAGAGTTGTAGCCAAACCCAACAAAAAGCCCCTTCAGCTTGCCTTCCACAAGACTCCTACATTCATATTCCTGGGTGTTAGTCACTCAGTCATGTCCAACTCTTTGCGACCCCATGAACTATATAGCCTGCCAGGCTCCTCTGCCCATGGGTTTCTCCAGGCAAGAATACTGGAGTGGGTTGCCATTCCCTTCTCCAGGGGATCTTCCTGACCCAGGGATTGAAACTGGGTTTCCTGCATTGCAGACAGATTCCCTACCATCTGCACCACCAGGAAAGCCTTTCATATCCTTAAGGCTTCCCTAAGGAAAACTGAGGACACAGAACTAAAAATGGGAGGAAAATTCTTCCTGGAGATCTTTAAGGGGATTCTTAAAGGGACCCATGTCCATGACCCCAAAGACTTACCCAGTGGCTCAGTTGTAAGAATCCACCTGAAATGCACAGGAGACGCAAGAGATGTGGGTTCTATCCCTGGATTGGGAAGATCCCCTGCAGTAGGAAATAGCAACCCACTCCAGTATTCTTGCCTGGAAAATCTCATGGACAGAGGAGCCTGGCAAGATACAGTCCATAGCGTCTCCCACAGGGTCACAAAGAGTCGGTCACGACTGAGCATGCATGACCCCAGATGGAAAGAATTAATAATGTTGGCTTTTTGCTGTCCCTTATTCATCTAGTTTTGGCTCTGAAGCAGAGAAGCTTAGAAAGACAGGCTCTGAGAGCCTGTAATCACGCCATCTGCTTTGCTCTGGGGTTTTGAGAGTGGGTTGTTTGACTTTTAGTTTCCCTAGTGGGGGACTTCAGGATCTCCCTTTCAGCCAGCTGCTTCTTCCTTCTCAGGACCCCAGAAAAGAGATGGAGGGGAAGGGGCTGCTACCATTAATGCCAGTGACCTTTAAACCAGGTTTCCCTGGTTCCAGTCTTGGAGATTTGAGAGAAATTATAGTAGAAAAGAGCATCAGGACTGTGGGGTCAGACAAAATTGACCTCAAATCCGGACTCTCATGTACCCCTTGTCAGGCCTTATGTGTGCATTTGTAAAATAGATATAATAGTTTTTGCATTTTTTTAGGACTCTCTGAGTTGTCTCAGAGGCCACGTGTGTCCTAGCTGTCATATGTGTGACAATATTGTGCAAAAATAAATGGGAAATTTATTTTAGGGATCTAAGAATTTATAGAGCTCAAAAATGAAAGTAGGAATCTGGTGGTCCAGCGGTTAAGACTCCTTGTTTCCACTACAGGGAGCATGGGCTCATCCCTGGTTGGGGAACTAAGATCCTGCTTGCCATGCATTGCAGTCAAAAAATTAAAAAAAAAAAAAATGAAAGTAGCTTCAAGGACTCTGCCAGAATTCTTTTCTCCCATGTCTTCCAATCCTTTCTTGCCCTTTGCCTGCCACCTTTGCCTGCCACCCAATCTGCCTGGCAGAGAACATGGCTGTCTTCCTTGAGGAAATAGTCTGACCAAGGCTAGAACGTTTGGATTCCCAGTGAAGGCCTCTGATTGGTTCATCCTGGGTCAGGTGATCATCCCTGAACCAATCAGCTGAGACCAGGAAGTAGGTCTCAGTGGGCAAATATGGCTGCTTCCATTGTGGCCATGTGAATGAAAGGGAGGAGGTGTTCTTACAACAGAGGAGGATAGATGTAGGCAGGCAGTCAAAAGGGTTGTTTCTACTACAACACAACATTTTCTACAATACAGCAACATTAAAATAAAGTATGGCATAGGCGGTGGAGCCAGACCGATGGTGTTTAAATCAATAGGATGCTACCCAGCTTGTGAAAGCCAGTTGTTAAATCTCTAGGAATTTGTAATCTGGTTGCTGAACACAGTCATTGTTAAAAACTAAATCATATAAACTCACACTGCAAAGATTAAACACTGAAAACAGGTGATAAACTTCAAATGTATCACTTCCTAAATATTTTGCTACTTTTAATCATTATTCTCAGAGTTATTTATGTCTATTGTATCTCTATATTGGAAATATTATATCATGTTGTTCTACTGTTCCTCTCTTGCCAAATCTACAGTCAGCAATGCTACATTGGTGGGTTGAAATCAGGGATGATAGTATTGACAGCATGGAAATCAGCAAACACTTCAAATCATATCTTCCCCTGGTCCCCATCTTTCTGTGTCACCATATTTAATCTGTGCAGTAGGATAATGATGAAAGTAATGCCTGCCTCATAGGATTTTATGAGATTAAATGAGCAGCTATATGACTGGGACATTGTCAGAACTAGCTGATAATGACTGAATAAGAAGTGTTCCCTTGGTGTGCTGAATCTGGCTCATAATAGCTCATGAATGCCGGTTGGGAGTATGTCTTCCCCATTCTTTGTTCAAGGACATCACAGTGATTACTTGAAATTGACCCTAGTGGAAGTTTTTATGCCATTGTAATGGGCAATTTATTGGGTTGGCAAAAGTTCAGGTTTTTCTATAACATCTTACAGAAAAGCCCAAATGAACAACTAGTACCATACCCCTGGCCCCCCGCCCAGTCCTGTACCTCCACTGGAGAGCTGGTTGTTAAATATTCACTAGCACACCACTTGGTATTTAGACACACACACCGCACCCCACCCCACCCCCACCCCCCACACACAGAGCCCATAGTAGGTACTCAGCAACAAAGCAACTCACAATGGAAAACCCTCAAACATAGATCCAAGGCAAACAGGTCCCAAGGACAAAAGCCACCTGGTCCCAGAAAGTGATCTTCATCAGTTGTCTGTAACAGAAATGCTCCCCTGACCAGAGTACCCAATCCTCTTTGTCATAGAGCCTGGGCCGCAGCATCGCTAAGGCGGGAGACTTCCTTGAAAACCACTACATAGAGCTGCAAAGACCATATACTGTGGCCATTGCTGCCTATGCCCTGGCTTTGTTGGGCAAGCTGGAGGAGGACCGCCTCACCAAATTTCTGAATACAGCCAAAGGTGAGGGGTAGCCTGGAGGAGTACGAAGGGACCCATGGCTGGGGACTGAGGGTGGCCCTCTTGAGCTGGGGTGCAAGGTTTTAAGCTGCACTGGGATGGACCTCTCCAAGCCGAACTGGGATGAATGGCTCTGTGGTGTGATAATTTCTCCTCGTAAACCACACAAGAAGGCTCACTGCATAATTCATTCAACCATGTTGAATGCTGTGTGTTGAGCACTTGCTATGACTCAGCAGTGAGGTGTGATTAAGACCATGAGCATGGACATCAGACAGATCTAAACTGAAACCCAACTCTGCCACTTTCTCACTGTCTGACCTTGTACAAGTTGCTTAACCTCTCTGGACCTTAGTTTCCTCATCTTCAAATGATACCTAGGGCTTCCCTAGTGGCTCAGTGGTCAAGAATCTGCCTGACAGATTTTTGGATTCAATCCTTGGGTCAGGAAGATCCCCTGGAGAAGGAAACGGCAACCCACTCCAGTATTCTTGCCTGGGAAGTCCCATGGATGGAGGAGCCTGGCAGGCTATAGTTCATGGAGTCATAAGAGAGTCAGATACCACTTAGTGACTCACAGCAACAATACTGTAATATTATAATTATCTCAAGGGTAATTAGGATTCAGTAAAATAATACCATAGGGAATTTAGCACAGTGCCTAGCACATAGTGGGCAGCTAATCATTGATTCCAGTGATGACACTGTATTATGTTTGTACTCACTGATAATAAGGTATCTCAAGTATCATATAAATACCAAAGTGGTTTAGCACGACAAAAGTATGTTGTTGGTGGACAGCTCTCCTCCATACAGTGATGCAGGGATCCAGGTCTCTATCTTTTCATGGCTCTGCCATTCTGGGGCCTCAGAATCCTGCTCTTTCAAGCTGAAAAGGAAATAGGAAGATTGGGCAAGGGACTAGACAGAAGAGGCCCAATCACTGCTGTGCACGTTCCATTGGCCAGAGCTTAGTCATGTGGCCATATCTACCGGCAAAGGCTTCTGGGAAATGTAGTCCAACTGTGCGCCCAGGGACAGGAGGTTATCCTCCTCTTGGTTCTCAGTGACAATCTCTGCCATCATAACTTTCTTAGGCACTTGAGACACCACCGTGAGTACAGCACAGCCCTTGCCATTATGGCTTCGCACTCCAATTGAAGAAAGAAATGAGTTCATAGATTACTATAGAGTATCAGCGTGCTGGGATCAGAGAAGCACAGGATCCTCTGAGAGACAGGAGGAAAAGGGACCTCCAATCAGTCTTGGGGTGCCCACTAATTGTGCAGGGTGGGTAAGAATTAACAAAGTAGATGGAGAATAGGTACTCTATGTAAAGGGAACAGAATATGCAAAGGCTCAGAGGTAAGAATGTGTGTTTCAAGTTTAGGAAATCTCCCGCAGTGGGGCTGCAGTGCAGAGCTCATATGGAGTGAAGGTGGATGAGAGAAGAGAATGAGGCAGGAGCCAGCAGATTGAGGAACTAGAATGTGGGCCAGGACACCTGAACACCAAGTGGTTTAGGCTATGAGTCTTTTTTTCCTGAGTTTTCTTTGAGCTGTTCACAGGATGGACAGAGCTGTGAGCATTGAGGGTGGGGGGTTCTCCCTGCAGAAAAGAACCGCTGGGAGGAACGCAACCAGAAGCTCTACAGTGTGGAGGCTACGTCCTACGCCCTCTTGGCTCTGCTGGCACGCAAAGACTACGACACTATGCCTCCTGTTGTGCGCTGGCTCAACGAGCAGAGATACTATGGAGGTGGTTATGGCTCCACACAGGCAAGTAGTCCACACATACCTCGCCCTGGTAACTGCATCCCAACCTCCTCTGGCCTCATTAGTCTTCTGAAGAAAGTACCAAGACCAAGAGAGGCAGTGCTTCTCTTCCATCAGCCAGGATGATTGGAATGAAGTCAAGAATCTTTTTTTTAGTTGCCAACCCATCTGTGGATTCTAGACTACATTCTGGATGCCCTGAGCTGTGTTTCAAGCCTCCTTTTCCCTCTTGGTGTTTAGATCATGTTCTCAGGGCCCAGGATCAGGTGTGAACCTCTCTCTCCCACTGTGGGTTCTAGACCATGTTCCCAGTCCCCCGTCTTACTCTGTCTCACTGGTGGGTTCTAGATATAATGTTCATTTCACCAGACCCCCAGTGTTACTCTGTCTCACTGGTGGATTCTAAGTTAGATTATTAATGACCCTACACCATTATCCAAACCTCTCTGTCCTTCTGGTAGGTTCTAGATCATGTTCGCAGTTCCCTATCTGATTCGTCTCACTGGTGGGTTCTAGCTCATGTTCATTTCACCAGCCCCCAATGTTACCCTGTCTCATCAGTGGGTTCTAGACCAGGTTCTTAATGACTCTACAGCATTAACCAAGGGGCTTCCCTGGTAGCTCAGCGATGAAAGTATCTGCCTGAAATGCAGGAGACCCGGGTTCGATCCTTGCGTTGGGAAGATCCTCTGGAAAAGGGAATGGCAACCCACTCCGGTATTCTTGCCTGGAGAATTCCATGGATAGAGGAGCCCATGGGGTCACAAAGAGGTGGACACAACTGAGCAACTAACACCTCACACACCATTATCCAAGCCTCTGTCTCCCATTGGGGAGTTCCAGACCACATTCTAAGTTCCATCAGGCTCCCAGTGTTACCACATCTTATTGTGAGTTCTAGACCAGGTTTTTAGTTATTCTAGTCCCTGATGGTTTCTAGACCATGGGTTCAGTAACCTCAAACTCCAGGAAGCTCAGGCTCCAGTCTAACCGCTTTTCTTTCTGGTAGGTTCTCAATCAGACTCTCAGTGTCACTTTGGGGTTCTAGATCAGATGGTCAGTGTTCCCAGATTCCAGTTTCATTCTTTTACTTCATGAGTGGGTTCTAGACACATTCTCAGTGCCTCTACCAATGCTTGTCTTAGATTCTCTCCTCTGGATGTGTCTAGAGCACCTTCTCAGTGTGGCTGAACTTTCTGTCTTATGTTTGTGCACTCTGGTGGATTCTAGCCATGTTCCCAGTGTCTCTAAGCTCTTGTCTGACCTGTCTCACTCAGACAGTTCTAGGACATGTCCTCAGTATCTGACCAGCCCCCAATCGTATCCTCACCCTCTCTGGTGGGTTCTGGGTCACTGCCTCATTGCCCCAGGTCTGATATGAGTCTCTTCATCCCTCAGTGGTTCTAACCACTTTCTCAGTCACCTAAATTTACCCCCTTTCTCTGTCATGGGTAACAGGCCACTTTCATGGTGTTCCAAGCCTTGGCCCAATACCAGAAGGATGTTCCTGATCACAAGGAGCTGAACCTGGATGTGTCCATCCAACTGCCCAGCCGCAACTCTTTGGTCAAGCATCGTATCCTCTGGGACTCTGCCAGCCTCCTGCGCTCAGAAGAGGTAAAGTCACCTGGCCACACCCTCATCACTTTCATCCTCCATGCCAGCCAGACTTTCTAGAAGGCAGGAGGGAGGGTCGGTGACCATCACAAATGGGGCAAGGCTTGGTTCCAAATACNAACTCTTTGGTCAAGCATCGTATCCTCTGGGACTCTGCCAGCCTCCTGCGCTCAGAAGAGGTAAAGTCACCTGGCCACACCCTCATCACTTTCATCCTCCATGCCAGCCAGACTTTCTAGAAGGCAGGAGGGAGGGTCGGTGACCATCACAAATGGGGCAAGGCTTGGTTCCAAATACTCTCTCTTCTCTCTCCCCACTCCTTGCAGACTAAGGAAAATGAGCGTTTCACAGTAAGAGCTGAAGGGAAAGGACAAGGCACCTTGTCGGTAAGGAATGGGAACCTACACTTTCTTGGCCCACCGCCTTCTCTAGGCCCCTCTGCTCCAGTATCCCCTTTCCTTTCTGAGTCAAATGGACTGACACCTCATCTCCCCTCCTACCTCACCAGGTAGTGACCGTGTACCATGCCAAGCTCAAAGGCAAAGCCTCCTGCAAAAAGTTCGACCTCCGGGTTTCCATACACCCAGCCCTTGAACCAGGTAAAAGCAGTGGAGATCCTATCTGTTACCCTTCCCCCAACCCTGTTCTTTTGTCTGCCTCCCTCCTGGATCAGAACCCAGGAACTACGCCCCTCCCACTTCCCCACACCATCCATCCTTCTGTTTTCTGTGTTTCTAGTCAAGAAGCCTCAGGACGCCAAAGGTTCCATGATCCTTGACATCTGTACCAAGTAAGAAATGGTTCACTGGGATTCATCTTGGCCATCCCTCTGTCTCTAGCAAGACTTCTTACAAATAATAACTGTGATGCTTAACGCTTTCTGAGAGTATATTGTGCATCTAGTCCTGTGCTGAATACAGGACAAGAAGTCCTCCCTTTGCATGGCAGTGTGAGATTAGCAACGTGGTCTTGATGTCAGAACATGGTGCTGGGGGACTGGTGACGCTGAATTAGACGATGGTAACAGCATCATACAAAGTGAGACCTGCCCATGTTCATCTCCCAGAACTGAGGCACAGAGAGGTTAAGTAACCCATCAGATGTTACAGAGAGCTGGGATTTGAACCCGGGTCAGTTGGGTTCCAGAACCTGAAAAATGAATCACCTTGATCATTATGTAGCTTTTCCTGTATTCCCTTTAGGAGAATGTTTCCTACATTTGAACCTCCTTCTATGCTCCTGTGTGGGAATTAGAGGCCTCAGTCTTTGATATGACCTCCTTGTCTGGGCACTGATCCCACCTTGGGGGCCAACCCCCTCTCCCTCTGCCCCATCTAGGTACCTGGGAGACCAGGATGCCACTATGTCCATCCTTGATATATCCATGATGACAGGCTTCTCACCTGATATTGATGACCTCAAACTGGTATGAAGGCCTTGGGCTCAGGGGCTGGGATCCATGGGCAGGAGCCCAGGGTCTGGAAGAAGCTGGAGTGGCAGGGGGAATGGGGGTGCAGGAGGGATTTTCACAAACCACATCCTTCCCCAGCTGAGCACTGGTGTCGACAGATACATCTCTAAGTATGAGATGAACAGAGACTCCAACAAGAACACACTCATCATCTACCTGGACAAGGTAAGGCTTCCATTGGGATCCTGAACCTCTACCTGGCTGACCTTTCCTTCTCCACTGGCCTCATGCCCAGGTGGGGCCAGGGAGACAGGGTCTGGACTGCTGGGTGTGGGAGGACAGGGGCATGTAAAACAAGGCCAACCCACTTTCTGTAAGCATCTCACCTTCTGACCACTCATGTCCCAACCGCATTTTTCACTTGTTTCCTCCAGCTTCTTCTCACCAGAGTCTTAACCACTGAGTGGAAAAAAACCCACTTGTGGTTTAAAAAAAAGCAGTGCTTGATGGAGAGAAAGAGCTTCCCTTGTTCCCCAGCCCCTAGCATTTCTCTCTTCTCTTATTTTCTCCCCATTCCCCCCTTGATCTGTTAATCTACGTGACCAAGCTGGGTCTTCATTGTGGTGCATGGGCCACAGCTACTGACCCACGTGGCATAACTGGAGAAGTCCACATGCCGATTTGCAGTCTGACCAACAGTGCACAAGGCTCCCCAACATTTGTTGTTTGTGTCCTTTGTGATGATAGCTATTCTGGCATGTGTGGGTGCCATCTCACTGCAGGTTTTGGGGGTGTTGTTTTTTGGCTGAACGGGGTCTTCTTTGCTGCACCTGGGCTTTCTCTAGTTGTGGCGAGTGCAGGCTACTCTTTGTTGCGTTGCACAAGCTTCTCATTGAGGTGGCTTCTCTTATTGCGGAGTACGGGCTCTAGGGCACAGGCTCAGTAGTTGTGGCGCACGGTCTCAGTTGCTCCGCGGCATATGGGATCTTAGTTCCCCAACCAGGGATCAAACCCGCATCCCCTGCATTGGAAGGTGGATGCTTAACCACTGGACCAGCAGGGAAGTCCCTGTCCTTGCTCTCTTTCTCTCTACTGTGACTTTTCTCCAAATATATGTGTCATCACATATACACCTGTGTATGTATCAATATGGGGCTTCCCAGGTCTCTCCGTGGTAAAGAATCCACCTGCCAATGCAGGAGACTCTGGCTTGATCCCTGGGTGGAGAAGATCCCCGAGAGAAGGAAATGGCAACCCACTCCAGTATTCTTACATGGGAAATCCCATGGACAGAAAATAGCCTGGTGGGCCGCAGTCCATGGGGTTGCAAACAGTTGGACGCCACTTCATGACTAAACAACAACAATGTCTCAGTACCTATATGTGTATATCTGTCTCCTTCCTCACTCCCTTTCTCCCTCTTTTCTTTCTTTCTCTTGAATTTTCCCAATTTTATTGAGCTGTAATTGATGTATAACACTGTGTAGTTTTAATGTGCACAATGTAATGATTTTATATATTTATATACTGAGAAATAATTCCTACAATAAGGTCAGTGACATCCACCCCTTACATAGCTATAATGTGTGTGTTGATAACTTTTTTAAGACCTACTCTTTTGGCAACTTTCAAGTGTCTGATGCAGTCTTGTTAACCACAGAATGTTTTTAAGGACATAAATAGCAGTCCTTAGCCAGAGCTCAATCACGTGGCCACAAGGAACTGAAACATGCTGAGAAGTGCAATCTAGCCTTAGCGGGGGTGGGGTGGGGT
>SJYX01010522.1:211209-223870 GCA_006410675.1 Oreotragus oreotragus | reverse complement strand
AGCTTCCCTTCCCCTCCCTCCTCATACCCAGTCCCTCCCCTCCCCCTCCCCCAGTTCAGCTTCCCTTTCCCTCCCCTCCAGGCTCAGACGAGGTGCAGGTTAAACAGGAGCGCAAGTTCATCAGCCACATCAAGTGCAGGGAAGCCCTTAAACTGAAGGAGGGGGCACACTACCTCGTGTGGGGCCTGTCTTCTGACCTGTGGGGCGACAAACCCAAGTGAGTTCCCGCCCCGTGCCTTCTGGAGGCCACCTCCTCCCACCCTTCGCGCCCCCTCCTGACCCGTCTGCCTTCCCTCAGCATCAGCTACATCATCGGGAAGGACACCTGGGTGGAGCTGTGGCCCGAGGCTGAAGAATGTCAAGATGAGGAGAACCAGAAACAGTGCGAGGACCTGGCCAGCTTCACGGAGAACATGGTCGTCTTTGGCTGCCCCAACTGATGCCACACACACACCCTCTCAGACACACTGTCCACCCAATAAAGCGTCACTTCTGTTTCGCATGTCTCCCAAAGTCTGGAGGGCTTTGAGAGGGGGCCAGAGGCAGCTTCGAGCCCCCACTGCCTCTCTTGCCAGCTCAGCTCCATCCTGCAGGAACTTGACCTGATTCCCACTTCATTCCCTCCTGCAGTTCACCTTCACATTCATGGGCTTCCTCAGCTCCAGTGCTCATGCCTGCCTCACGAGTTCCTAACCGGAAGTGCGTATGCCTCTTCCCCATATTGCAGGGATTCTTCACCATCTGAGCCACCAGGGAAGCCCAAGAATAGTAGAATGGGTAGTCTATCCCTTCTCCAGGGGAACCTTCTGACCCAGGAATCCAACCGGGGTCTCCTGCACTGCAGGTGGATTCTTTACCAGTTGAGCTTCCCTGACCAGGGATTGAACGCTGCATTGGGAGCATGGAGTCTTAGCCACTGGACCACCAGGGAAGTCCCTCTTCGTGTTTTCTTACCAGCATCCTTGCCTACATCTTCACCTGGGTATCTACCTGGCTTCTTGCTTGCACCTCCCCCTGCATCTCTACCTGTGTCTTCAGCATCAGAACCCTCCAGTCCTTCTCTGCCTTCTCACCCTCATGCTCACCTGTATCCTGAGCTCCCATCCTCACGGCTGGGACCTTCATCGCATTTGCCCTCCTCCTCAGCTCACTTTCACTCCATTTCCAGTCTCACCTGCACCCCATGTGCCACCCTCTAGACTCACCCTCCTGGTCACCATTTTGTAGATGGGCCTGAGCAGATTGGTGGGACTGTGTGAGGCAGCTGGGCCGGGAGAGGGCAGTCACAGGCAGGTCAGGGTGATGTTTCCGCCTGGAGCCTGAGGGACCAAGTCAGAGATCTGACTCATCAGCCAGCGACTGAGGAGGGAGTACAAGGGCTGTTGTGGTCACAGCCTCATCAGAAACACAGAGGCTGTGGTAGCGGCCACGGAGGGTGAGGCCACCAGCTGCCCAAGGGCCCTAAGTGCCTATCCATCTGTGGCCCCTTGAGGATGGTCGAAAGTGAGATCCAGGCTCCAGCTCTATGTGAGACCATCACAGGAAAACACCTCTGAACCTGGAAGTCACCTCTGCACAGCCCCTTTCCCCTAAGACCCCAGGTTCTGTAATTCCCCACCCCCTTAACTCCAGGAATGTGAGGGGAAATTGACTCATAGGCCATCCCTACTCCCTCTAGTCCCTGATTGCCAGAGACTCCTGTCAAGGGGACACTCAAAAATCCTCCTTAATCACTAGGTGTCCCAGCTGACGTCTACCAGCCACTCCCCTCCCCATCACTCTCCTTCGTGGATAGGTTCTCATTTTATTCACATTCATTTCTCTTCACATTCATTTCTCCTTCCTTCTGGCTTGGAATTCAAGTTCCTCGTTTCTTTAATGCATTGGGTGTTTTTGTTTTGTTGTCTGATTTCTTTTTTTCAGCATCTATGGTTCGAGGCTGTGAACATATGGTTTGAGGATCTCACATTTCTAAAGATAGCATGGAGTTGATTTCAGACAGTGAGGGTGTCCAAATAAGAAAGGAGAACAGGGCGATGTGGAAAGCCTGCCTGTGAAGGAACCACCTTCAAAGTCATTTAGACTGAGGGGTGGTTCAGTTTACATGTCAGTTTTTGCTAGGCTATGGTGACCAGTTGTTGGGTTAAACACAGTCTAAATGTTGCTATGAAGGGTTTTTTTTTTTTACTTTTTTTGAAAACTGGGCAGGCTACAGTCTACCTTTACTATAAACAAATACAGTAACAGTAACTCACACTAAAACAAACCATATTGGAGAAGGAAATAGCAACCCACTCCAGTATTTGTGTCAAAAAATCCCATGGACAGAGGGGCCTGGCAGGCTACAGTCCAAAGGGTCACATAGGGTCGGGCAAGACTGAGCAACTAGGCACGCACGTGGCTGATTCGTGTTGCTGTATGGCAGAAATCAACACAACATCATAAATCAATTATCCTCTAGTTAAAAATAATTTTAAAAAAACATATTTCTGATAGCCATTATTTTTCTGCTTGGGACTGTTTTCAAGTTTTCTTTTGTTAATATTTATATATTTATTTGGCTGTGCCAGGACTTCAGTTGCAGCTTGTGGAATCTAGGCCCCTAACCAGGGATGGGCCCCAGGCCCCCTGCACTGGGAGTGCGGAGTCTTAGCCACTAGACTACCAGGGAAGTCCCTGTTTGCAAGGTTTTTTGTCTCAAGAACATGAATGTCCCAATCCAAAAGCTCAAAATAGGCCATCTTTTAAACAAAGAGGCAATGATTGACAAAAGGCTATGAATACAACATGTAAACAGTTGATACAGACCTAATAGGATTTGTCAGAATCAGTCACATCTAATAACACACCTGAAGTGTTCTTGTATAAAACACCACGTGAACAAAAGAAGACTTTATCAATGTCTTTAAAAAGTGGGTTTGTTTATAGACAATCTGACAAGTTATCATACGTGTTTCCTGAGACTTCCCTGGCAGTCCAGTGATTAAGACTCTGTGCTCTCAGTGTAGAAGGCACAGGTTTGATCCCTGATCAAGGAATTAAGATTCCACATGCCGTGCAGCATGGCCAAAAAAAAAAAANGGAAGTGGGTCTTAGACCGTGTCCCCCCACCCCCACCCCCACCTACCCCTCAGAGAACTGCTTCATGCACCACACGGAGGAGGCGATCACTCTGGAGGACAGGCTGGACAGGGCCTGCGAGCCGGGCGTGGACTATGGTGAGTGGGGCGCCGGGCAAGAGGCACGGAAAAGGCGCACGCATGCGTGCTTGTGTGTGAGCGGCAGTGTGAAGGCAGGTGTGGTCCTGGCTGCATGTGGTGACTGTGGTTGTGGGTGACTGGTGTATGTGTGTGTGTGTTGTGAGGGGCTCTGATTGCACGGGGAGACACGGTCATGAGTGGGGTGGGTTTGTGGCCGTGTGACAGGTGGTTGGGAGTGGATGTGGTTGTGCGTACCGCCATGTTGTGGGGAACCTGTGGGTCACGGTGGATAGGAGTCGCTATCACCGTGCCTCCGACGGTGGTTGTGGAGGGCTCTGATTGTGTGCATGGCTGTGAGTGTAGCCCGGCGTGTTGTACTGCGATGAGGGGGCTGGCTAGCAGGGACATGAGCATGCCTGGCTGTGATCATCGCTTGGGAGGAGCCAGGTGAGGGCGCCCCACAGAGAGCCCTGCCCAGGACACCCCGCTGTCCTCCCCACCCCTCAACAGTATACAAGACCAGGCTTATCCAGAAGAAGCTTGAAGATGACTNCCACCCCCCATCTTCCCCACCTAGATCCCTCAGCTTCTCTACCACTTTCCGACCCCCAGGACCCCATGCTGGACTTCCTTCCATGTTGGCCCTGCCACTGACCAACCTCCTTCTTCCCAGGTCTCACACACAGAGGAGGACTGTCTGTCCTTCAAAGTTCACCAGTACTTTAATGTCGGACTTATACAGCCTGGGGCAGTCAAGGTGTACTCCTATTACAACCTGGGTGAGCAGCCATCCTAGGACCTGGGATCTGGGAGTTAGACTGGGGGTCTTGGAGATCTGAGGGTTAAGAGTCTGGGGGTCCCCAGGTCTTGGAGTTAGGGGTCTGGGGTCCCCAGGTGTGGGAGTTAGGGGTCTGGGAGTTAGGGATCTGGGGGTTAAGGGTCTGGGGGCCCCAGAGATCTGAGAGCTAGGAGTCTGGGGTTCCTGGAAATCTGAGGGTTAGGAGTCTGGTGGTCCCTGGGTCTGGGAACTAGGGGTCCCCAGGTCTGGGAGTTAAGGGCCTGGGGGNTGTTGTCCTCTGAGATTCTAAGGCTCGCCACAGACCCGCTGGAGAGGGTGTTTCCTGGTGTTTTGGAATGTCTCTCTTTTTTAAGACTCCTTTCCCAGACGGATTTCTGTCTCTACCTCTTTTGTCTCTCTTTTTATCTTTTATATTTTGTCCTACGTCCTTTCAAAGACAATGGGCTGCTTTTCTGGGTGCCTGATGTCCTCTGCCAGCATTCAGATGTTGTTTTGTGGAATTTGCTCGGCGTTGAAATGATCTTTCGATGAATTTGTGGGGGAGAACGTGGTCTCCCTGTCCTGTTCCTCCGCCATCTTCTGTGTTTCCCCTGATGCCAAGTCTAGAGCAAGGTGTTCAGGACCTGCTGTGCCCAAGGAACAGATAAAGGACTTCTTGGTGACTGATGCACAGATGAAAAACTTAACACACAATAACAGAAGTTGGTTGTTACTAAACCATGTCCTAGTCTTTTTCTGTGCTTCCACAAGCAGATAACATCTTCTTCAGTTTGCCCACGCCTCCAGCTCTTTTCTAGTTTTAACTCTGCAACATCCGTGGTGTCTATGTACAGAATCAGCTAAAAAGACTGTCAAATTCCTTTTCTCTCGAAAGTGAAAGTCACTCAGTTGCGTCCGACTCTTTGCTACCCCACAGACTATACAGCTCATGGAATTCTCCAGGCCAGAATACTGGAGTGGGTAGCTGTTCCCTTCTCCAGGGGTCTTTCCAACCCAGAGATCGAACCCAAGTCTTCCACATTGCAGGAGGGTTCTTTACCAGCTGAGCCACCAGGGAAGCCCAAGAATACTGGAGTGGGTAGCCTATCCCTTCTCCAGTGGATCTTCCTGACCCCAGAATTGAACCAGGGTCTCCTGCATTGCAGGTGGACTCTTTACCAGCTGAGCTACCAAGGAAGCCCCAGAGCAAACATCACACACACACACACACACATACACGCAGAACATCTCATTTTCTCGCTCCTTGTCTACCTCCTAGTGGCTACTGAAGAGGGCTCAAATAACTGGGCTGAAGCATGAATGGCCATTTACCAATGAAAGTCAGCATTCTCACTGGTTCCACTGCTTTCTAAAAACTGAAATGTAGTTGATTTATAATGTTGTGTTAGTTTCTGGTATACAGCAAAATGATTCAGTTATTTAGATAATCTTTTTCAAATTCTTTTCCATTATAGGTTATCGTAACTTATTGAATATAGTTCTCTGTGCCATACAGTAGGGCCTTGTTCTTTATCTATTTTATATATATGGTAGTGTGTCTCTATTCCTCCCCCACCCTATCCTCTTTGGTAATCCTAAATTTGTTTTCTATATCTGTGAGTCTATTTCTGTTTTGTAAATAAGTTCATTTGTATCATTTTTAAATGATTCCACATAAAAGTGACATCATATTGTTAGAATAGGCAAGCAGCTAGATATGAGCAGAGAAAGAGGGGCACAGGCCTTCTGTTTTACATACTAGTGAGTGTGTATGTTGATCCCAAACTCCCAATTTATCCTTCCCTTCTTTTTCCTCCCTGGTAACTATATGTTTATTTTCTACATCTGTGACTCTGTTTTTGCTTTGTAAATAAGTTCATTTGTACCATCTTTTTTAGATTCCACATATAAGTGATATCATATGATATTTGGTCTTTGACTTACTGCATTCAGTCTGACCATCTCTAGGTTCAGCCATGTTGCTGCAAATGGCATTATTTTATTATTTTTACGGCTGAGTAATATTTCATTGTATATATGTACCACATCTTTTTTTAATCTATTCATCTGTCAGTGGACACTTAAATTGCTTCTACATCCTGGCTATTGTAAATAGCATTGCAACGAACATTGGGTGCATGTATCTTTTCAAATTATAGCTTTCTCCAGATATATGCCCAGGAGTGGAATTGCAGGATTTTATGGTAGCTATATTGTTACTTTTTTAAAGAACCTCCATACTGTTCTCCACGGTGGCTGTACCAATTTACATTCCCACCAAAGAGTGTAGGAGAGTTTCCTTTTCTCCGTACTCTCTCCAGCATTTATTCTTCGTGGATTTTTGGATGATGGACATTCTAACCAGTGGATACCGCATGGTAGTTCTCACTTGCATTCCTCTAGTAATTAGTGATGCTGAGCATCTTTTCATGTGCTTTTGGGGCTATCTGTGCGTCTTCTTTGGAAAAGCTCATCTATTTTTCACCTGGTCCCAGGTGTACCTGAAGGATTACCTTTTGTCACTCTCTGCTGTCATTTGTAGGGGGTGTTCTGGATCATCCCTGTGTTTTGTGGGTTTGTTGGGAGACGGAGTTTGAGGAGGCTGTGCCACTGTGGAGAGGTTGTGGGCTACCAGGAGGCCTCCAAGAGCTGGCAACTCCCTTGGCTGCAGGAAATCATCCTGGAGCCCTGCCCATGATGCCTGGCAGGCATCTGCAGTGGCAGCAGCGCACTCTGGATGAATGTCCTGCTGCTCTATATGGACCAAGCTGCTGTTGTGATCAAGAATTCCTTATTCACACAATTTCTTAAACCTTCTGGGATGCAACTCATGATTGCCAGGCAGGTCTCTGCTCACTCTACCATGACGTGGGAGGTGTACAAATGAGAGCTCTTTCAAGGACCCTGAGCAAAGCTGTAGGGCTCCAATCAGTGCACAACCAAGGGCCACCCCTCTATCCTGCCTTCCTTCAGGTTTAGACCCAGGGACTTCTCATCCACCAGTCCTTCAAGTGTCTCATTCACTAGGGATGCTCCATACCTCATCTGCTCTTATTTTTTTTTTTTTTCCAAAACACCTCAAATTTTACTTATGGTACAAAAGTATTTCATAAGCACCATATTGGTAGAGAAAAAAACACAGCCTAAGCTCATCCTTTAAAACCAGAACAGACAAGAGAAAAGTCAGTATTTCTTTTTTTACTAAAAGTCAGTATTATTTTTACTTGAAAAATTAAAACACAAACAGAAAAGAAAAATTAAGGTACACACTGGGGATGGAACTACCACGGTTTTTGTTTCTAGGGATGTGACATCCATGTTTTCTGGTCAGTGATGTTCTACCAAACATTGTGCTAAACCAGTGTATGAAACCCAAGCAGACAGATGACCGGTGAGGCTGTCTGCTATCTCCTACTGGTGCTGAGGTCGACCAGTGGAACACTATCATGATAAAGTTATTGTGACAGCAAGAAGGGAGTGCAGAGGGCTTCCCTGGTGGTCCAGTGGTTAAGTATCCTCCTTGCAATGCAAGGGACACTGGTTCGATCCCTGGCCTGGGAAGATTCCACATGCCATGGAACAGCTGAACCTGTGCACCACAACTACAGAGCCTACACTCTGGAGCCCACGGGCTCCAACCACTGAAGCCCATGTGCACAGAGTCTGTGCTCTGCAACAAGAGAAGCTACCACAGTGAAAAGCCCTCGCCATGCAACGAAAAGTAGCCCCCACTCGCTGCAACGAGAGAAAGCCCAAGGGCAGCAACGAGGACCCAGTGCAGCCGAAAAATAAATTTAATAAGTAGATATAATCTTTTTCTTTTTAAAAGAGAAGGAAATGCAGGGCCCTTAACGCAACAGAAAACCTAAAGAGCTGATATACATAGAAAGTGTTTTAAGCAAACTTGCACAAACACCAACCTGCTTGAAGAAAACGATGCCTTTTAGTCTACTTCCACCATGCATTCGTTAGTGTCAGTAATACAGGGCCACCTGCTTTATAGTAAAGTCATTGATGAGGTGGTGGTTATGTCCGTTGAGATTATAGTGCAAGGAGACCACAAGGAGCCCGCTCTGATAACAGTAAGTCGTGAGGGACATAGACCATCTGCAGGCCCAGGGATTGCTCAACCCTGCCGTGCAAGTAAGGGTCATAAAACACAACAAGAGAAGCTACCACAGTGAAAAGCCCTCGCCATGCAACGAAAAGTAGCCCCCACTCGCTGCAACAAGAGAAAGCCCGAGGGCAGCAACGAAGACCCAGTGCAGCCGAAAAATAAATTTAATAAGTAGATATAATCTTTTTCTTTTTAAAACAGAAGGAAACGCAGGGCCCTTAACGCAACAGAAAACCTAAAGAGCTGATATACATAGAAAGCGTTTTAAGCAAACTTGCACAAACACCAACCTGCTTGAAGAAAAGGATGCCTTTTAGTCTACTTCCACCATGCATTCGTTAGTGTCAGTAATACAGGACCACCTGCTTTATAGTAAAGTCATTGATGAGGTGGTGGTTATGTCCGTTGAGATTATAGTGTAAGGAGACCACAAGGAGCCCGCTCTGATAACAGTTAAGTCCTGAGGGACATAGACCATCTGCAGGCCCAGGGATTGCTCAACCCTGCCGTGCAAGTAAGGGTCATAAAACATGATGCTGAGGAACTTCCCTGGGAGTCCAGTGGTTAATGCTCTGAGCTCCCAATGCAGGTGGCCCGGAGCCGATCCCTGGTCAGGGAATTAGATCCCACATGTGGCAACTAAGACCAAAGAATGCGGGAAATGAGGCCTGCTCCCCCGGATCAGCTGGATGTTGTGTAATGGTGTGCCTTCAGCAGCTTGCCCTGCAGCCTTGATGCCTATCAGCAGGGTCACTCTCAAGGGCCTTGAACTTCTCAAGGTCCTCCCCGATGAGGGTGATGATGTGATACATCGCGGCACCATGGGGGATCTTAGTTCTCTGGCCAGGGACTGAACCCATGCCCTCAGCAGTGGAAGCGTGGAGTCCTAACAACTGCACCACCAGAAGGCCCCTTAATGTCTATTCTTACTTCAGGGGACAGCCCTTCTACAAAGGGCTATACAGTAAATATTTTAGTCTTTGAGGACCAAGAGATAAAATTAAGGCTATTAAGAAGGTATTCATAAAATGAAGGATGCTTCCAGCCTGCCTTATGCCCCGTTTGCTTGGGATGGGCCATCCAGGGTTGGAAGACAGGATTCCTGTCCAGCTGCTGGAGACATTCTCTGGATGAAGAGTGATGGGCCCGAGGCTTGGAGATTGTCAAGTACAAATTGGCACTTGCCAAGGGCATTTGCCACCTGCCTCTGCAGAGATGGAATCCTGTGCTGCTGCAGTTTCTGACTCTCAACATGCCTTGAAGGCCATTCAGGGTGGAGAGTGAGGCACTCTGTGCTCCAGAGAAACTGGGTGGGACAGGTCTTTAGATAGTCAGATATCTTCAGAATCTGATTTCATGATCCCAATCCTTGTATCTCCTCACATCTACTGAGTGAGTGTTAGTTGCTTTGTTGTGTCCAACTTTTTGCGACCCCGTTAACTGTAGCCCTCTAGGCCCCTCTGTCCATGGAATTTCCCAGGCAAGTATACTGGAGTGGGTTGCCATTTCCTCTTCCAGGGGATATTCCCAACCCAGCGATCGAACCCGGGTCTCCTGCACTGCAGGTGGATTCTTGACTTATATCTAGAAAAGCACTAAATCCCTTCACGATGACATCAGCTCCTCATGACTAGCAGAAAACCTCATGTGAAATGAATGCTTGATTGCACTGAACTCCCCCTTCACCAAAATCTTATACATTGACCTCTTGGACGACTGCGCTTTGAAGCAGCCTCTCAGAGCTATCCAAGGTGCTGCCTCCTATGCTGCAGTCCTCATAGCAAGTATACTGGAGTGGGTTGCCATTTCCTCTTCCGAGGGATATTCCCAACCCAGCGATTGAACACGGGTCTCCTGCATTGCAGGTGGATTCTTGACTTATATCTAGAAAAGCACGAAATCCCTTCATGATGACATCAGCTCCTCATGACTAGCAGAAAACCTCGTGTGAAATGAATGCTTGATTGCACTGAACTCCCCCTTCACCAAAATCTTATATATTGACCTCTTGGACGACTGCGCTTTGAAGCAGCCTCTCAGAGCTATCCAAGGTGCTGCCTCCTATGCTGCAGTCCTCATTTTATTCCAAATGAAACTTAACTTACAACTCTCACGTTGTGCATCCTTTTTAGTAGACAAGATCCAGGTGAGTGGAGAGGGTGTGGGACGACCACCAAGGCCAGTTTCTCTCTGCTCCAGTGATGCCCAGTTTCCAGCCAACCTCTCTTTCCCAAGGCCAGGCTGTCTCATCTGGGTGAGCTGGCCAGAGTTGAAGCAACATGCTGAGTCACCAACCCCCAGAATCAGATGCACCCAGCCAATGCCTAGTAACTGCCAACAGAAGACACACCAACATGTAGGTGGCAGCCCATGTGATGATTACGCAGCCCAAGCTTGCTCTGCTCACCACATGACAGGCCAACTAACAAAAAGAGGTGTTGAGGCAAAGACCACGACTTTATTCGGAAAACTGGCTCATCCCGAAGATGGCAGACTAATGTCTCAAGGTAACCATCTTGTTGGGGTCTGGATGCCAGGTTCTTTTATCTAAACAGAGAGGGAAAGGAGGTGAGGAAGTAAAAAGACCATTTATCTTGCAAAGTAGGAGCAGGTGTGTTAATTTCTTCTTTTCTTGCAGCCATTCACAGGTGGGTAGGGTCAGATTATCTCTCTGTGAGCTAAACAAAGGCACTTTAGTTCAAGTCAGGCAGAGGGGCAGGGTCCTCTGAGGCAGTCAGTCCATAATGTATGATTATAAGAACAAAAGGAATTCACAGTTCCTGCCAGCTCACCCAGATGAGACAACTGAGGCAGAATCAGTTCTTTCCTGCAACACAATCAGCTATGAAGCCTGGGCAGTGGTGAGTGTTGGCTGCCATTTAGGAAGCCAGTTGGAAGCAAAGGAGGGAACAGGGACAAGAGGAAGGTGCCCCATCTGTGACTCCAGGACACTAAAGTATGAGCCCCCTGAGAGCAACTCCTGTGGCTGCACAGAACTATAAGCCTGGGCTGACTCTGTCCACGGGCCACAATCTGTCAACCCTCATAAGCTCAATATGAGGTCACTGGAAGATTTGTACAGATGTGAGAATTGGACAGCGGTGGCTGTGAGGTGCAGGGGCGGCCAAGAGGAGCTAACCCACATCCAAGGGCAGGAGCGGCAGCCGAGAGGAGCTACCCCATGTCCAAGGGAAGGAGCAGCAGTTGTGCTCTGCTTGAGCAGCCCTGAAGGGATATACGTCCAAGGTAAGAGAAACCCAAGTAAGACGGTAGGCGCTGAGAGAAGGCATCATAAGGCAGACAGACTGAAACCACAGACAACTAGCCAAACTGATCACACAGACCACAGCCCTGTCTAACTCAGTGAAACTAAGCCATGCCATGTGGGGCTACCCAAGATGGATAGGTCATGGTGAAGAGGTCTGACATAATGTGGTCCATTGGAGAAGGGAATGGCAAATCACTTCAGTAGCCTTGCCTTGAGAACCCCATGAACAGTATGAAAAGCAAAAAGGTAGGACACTGAAAGGTCCTCCCTGAAAGGAACTCCCTAGGTCAGTAGGTGCCCAATATGCTACTAGAGATCAGTGGAGAAATAACTCCAGAAAGAATGAAGGGAAGGAGCGAAAGCAAAAACACCACCTAGTTGTGGATGGGACTGGTGATAGAAGCAAGGTCTGATGCTATAAAGAACAATATTGCATAGGAACCTGGAACGTTAGGTCCATGCAACAAGGCAAATTGGAAGTGGTCAAACGGGAGATGGCAAGAGTGAACATCGACATTCTAGGAATCAGTGAACTAAGATGGACTGGAATGGGTGAATTTAACTCAGATGACCATTATGTCTACTACTGTGGGCAGGAATCCCTTAGAAGAAGTGGAGTAGCCATCATAGTCAACAAAAGAGTCTGAAATGCAGTACTTGGATGCAATCTCAAAAACAGAATGATCTCTGTTCATTTCCAAGGCAAACCATTCAATATCACAGTTATCCAAGTCTATGGCCCGACCAGTAATGCTGAAGAAGCTGAAGTTGAACGGTTCTATGAAGACCTACAAGACCTTTTAGAACTAACACCCAAAAAACATGTCCTTTTCAGTATAGGGGACTGGAATGCAAAAGTAGGAAGTCAAGAAACACCTGGAGTAACAGGCAAATTTGGCTTTGGAGTGCAGAATGAAGCAGGGCAAAAGCTAATAGAGTTTTGCCAACAGAACACACTGGTCATAGCAAACACCCTTTTCCAATAACACAAGAGAAGACTCTACACATGGACATCACCAGATGGTCAACACTGACATCAGATTGATTATATTCTTTGCAGCCAAAGATGGAGAAGCTCTGTACAGTCAGCAAAAACAAGACTGGGAGATGACTGTGGCTCAGATCATGAACTCCTTATTGCAAAATTCAGACTTAAATTGAAGAAAGTGGGGGAAACCACCAGACCATTCAGGTATGACCTAAATCAAATCCCTTATGATCATACAGTGGAAGTGAGAAATAGGTTTAAGGGACCAGATCTGATAGAGTACCTGATGAACTATGAACGGAGGTTCATG
>SJYX01010522.1:178810-208316 GCA_006410675.1 Oreotragus oreotragus | reverse complement strand
TTCCAGAAAAACATCTATTTCTGCTTTATTGACTATGCTAAAGCCTTTGACTGTGTGGATCACAATAAACTGTGGAAATTCTGAAAGAGATGGGAATAACAGACCACCTGACCTGCCTCTTGAGAAACCTATATGCAGGTCAGGAGGCAACAGTTAGAGCTGGACAGGGAACAACAGACTGGTTCCAAATAGGAAAAGGAGTACATCAGGTCTGTATATTGTCACCCTGCTTATTTAACTTATATGCAGAGTACATCATGAGAAACGCTGGGCTGGAAGAAGCACAAGCTGGAATCAAGATTGCCAGGAGAAATATCAATAACCTCAGATATGCAGATGACACCACCCTTATGGCAGAAAGTGAAGAAGAACTAAAGAGCCTCTTGATGAAAGTGAAAGAAGAGAATGAAAAAGTTAGCTTAAAGCTCAACATTCAGAAAACTAAGATCATGGCATCTGGTCCCATCACTTATGGCAAATAGATGGGGAAACAGTGGAAACAGTGGCTGACTTTATTTGGGGGGACTCCAAAATCACTGCAGATGGTGAGTGCAGCCATGAAATTAAAAGACGCTAACTCCTTGGAAGGAAAGTTATGACCAACCTAGACAGCATATTAAAAAGCAGAGACATTGCTTTGTCAACAAAGGTCCATCTAGTGAAGGCTATGGTTTTTCCAGTAGTTATGTGTCAATGTGAGAGTTGGATTATAAAGAAAGCTGAGCACAGAATTTATGTTTTTGAACTGTGGTGTTGGAGAAGACTCTTGAGAGTCCCTTGGACTGCAAGGAGATCCAACCAGTCCATCCTAAAGGAAATCAGTCCTGGGTGTTCATTGGAAGGTCTGATGTTGAAGCTGAAACTCCAATACTTTGGCCACCTGATGCAAAGAGCTGACTCATTTGAAAAGACCCTGTTGCTGGGAAAGATTGAGGGCAAGAGGAGAAGGGGATGACAGAGGATCAGATGGTTGGATGGCATCACCGACTCCATGGAGATGAGTTTGAGTAGACTCTGGGAGTTGGTGATGGACAGGGGAGCCTGGCGTGCTGTGATCCATGGAGTCGCAAAGAGCCAGACATGACTGAGTGCCTGAACTGAACTGAGAATTGGACCATAAAGAAGGATGAGTACCAAAGTACTGATGCTTTCAAATTGTTGTGTTGGAGAAGACTCTTGAGAGTCCCTTGGGTAGCAAGGAGATCACACCAGTCAATCCTAAAGGAAATCAACCCTGAATATTCATTGGAAGGACTGATGATGATTTGAAGCTCCAATACTTTGACCACCTGATATGAAAGGTTGACTCTTTGGAAACGCCCTGATGCTGGGAAAGATGGAGGGCAAGAGGAGAAGGGGGTAACAGAGGATGAGATGGTTGGATGGCATCACTGGCTCAACAGACATGAGTTTGAGCAAACTCCAGGAGACACTGAGGGACAGAGAAGCCTGGTGTGCTGCAGTCCATGGGGTCACAAAGAATCAGACACAACTTAGTGGCTGAACGACAACACAAACATGGAAGAGAAGAGAGCTGACTTAAGTGTTTAAAAGCTGATGCCGGGGGGATTTCCCTGGAGGTCCAGTGATTCAGATTTCACGTTTGCACTGCAAGGGGCATGGGTTCAATCCCTGGTTGGGGAGCTAGGATCCCACATGCCCCATAGTGTGACCAAAAAATTAAACTGTAATTTTTTTTAAGGCTGGTGCCAGCAGTTCCTGTCCTAGGTACATATCCAAAAGAATTGTGACCTGGAACCCAAACACATGCACACACATGCTCATAGCAGCGTTTTTCAAAATAACAAAAAGGTGGAAATAATGTAAATATCCATCAATGGGTGAATGGATAATATGGTTCATCTACACACTGGAATATTACTCAGCCTTACCAAGGAGGGAAGCACTGAACACACGCTACAGTGTGAATGAATTTTGGAAACATTATCCTCAGTGAAAGAAGCCAAACACAAAAGACCACGTAGTGTGTGTTTCTATTTTTTTAAAAAATGTCCAACACAGGTCAATCCACAGAGCAGGAAAATGGACTCATAGTTGCCAGGGTCTGGGGATGGGGGAGTTGGGGAATGACTTCTTGATGGTTATAAGGTTTACCTTTGAGACTCTGAAATGCTTTTGAAGTAGGTAGTGTTGTACAACACTGTAAATGTACTAAATAGCACTTGAGTTGCTTGCTTTAAAATGATTCCTTTTGGGACCTCCCTGGTGGTCCGGCGGTTGAGAATCTGCCTTCCACTGCAGGGGACACAGGTTCAATCCCTGGTCAGGGAGCTAAGGCCTCAGGGCAACTAGAGAGGCCTGTGCACCACAACTACTGAGCCCAAGAGCCACACCTAGAGAGGCCACAGTGCCACAGTGAACACCCAGCAAGGTCGAAAAATTTAATATAAATAAACAGTTCATTTTATGTTGTGTGAATTTACAACAATAAAACAAGAAAGAAAGAAAGAAGCAAGGGCATACTAGCTTGAAGGTAGAGAATGAATCATAAGATGGCACGAGGTCAAGCAGTGAACCCAGCTGGGAAGCTCCTGTGCCAGTCCCAGCAAAGTTGATGGGTCCCTGAGTGCTTTAGTCTGTTGGCGCTGCTATAAGAAGCTGCCCTAGACTGAGTGGCTTCAACAACAGACATCTACTTCTCACAGGTCTAGAGGCTGGACGTCTGAGACCAGGGTGCCTGCATGGCTGAGTTCCAAAGCAAGCCCTCTTCCTGGCCTGGCCTCCATCCCTCTCTGTCCCCACACAGCAGAGAGGGAGACAGAGCATATCTCTTACAACTCCCCTTATAAAGGCACTAATCCCGTTCAGGAGGGCTCCAACTTTGTGCCCTAGCCTTTCCCCAAGGCTCCACCTCTAAGTACTATCACGTTGGAGGGATTCACATATCAGTGTAGGGGCTGGGGAACAAAGTCTATAGCACTTAGGGTGGTAGCGGTGGGGATGGAAATGGGTGGCTGGATTTGGGATCTGGTTCAGAGGTTGAATCCACAGGGCTTGCTGAGGGTGGAACGTCATGACAGGATGGAGGAGAGGTCCAGGAGGACTCCCAGGACTTGGCTTTAGTTAGCTGAGTGGACAGTGGTTCCATCCTCTGACTGTGAGTTTCAGTGGGACTTCACTGGTGGTCCACTGGCTAAGACTCCATTCTGAATGCAGGGGACCTGGGTTTGATCCCTGGACAGGGAACTAGATCCCACATACTGCTACTAAGAGTTTGCACGCCACAGCTAAAGATCCCGAATGCCGCAACGAAGATCAAAGATCCCACATGCTTCAACTAAGACCCAGCACAGCCAAACAAATAAATACTTAAAAACAAACCACACACACAAAAAAAAACTTGCATGCATGCACACAGGAGTGTGTACAGACACACAAGCACACTCAAGCACGGGCATGCACATGCACCAGCACACATCTGCATGCATACACTACACACATAGGTGCACACTTGCAACTACACACATGCATTTGCACACTCATGCACACAATCACACCCACACACATGTACACACACAAACCACTCTTTGTGGGCATTTCCCATCACTTTATTACCATTTCAAGCACTCTATAGTATTTTCTTACTTACTACGCTGGTCCTTCTCACTCCGCTAGAATAGGAGTTCTTTAAGACCACGGACATCTGTCTCTCTTGCTCGCAGCTGTGCCCCCAAACCTAGAACAGTACTTGGGACACAGGAGGTGCTTAGCAAACATTTGGTGACTAAGTGAATGATGCCGAGGTGCTCAGCAAACACTTGGCAACCACGTGGTTGATGCCATCAGAAGGGAAAGCTGGGGCTTTTCGTCTCCCGTCCCCACCTGAGTCACGCCTCCAGATGCCTCTGGAAAGTGTGAGAGGCTCTGAGTGAGAGTGAGATGGGGCCAGCGTGGGGGTGGGGAGAAGACAGGAAGGAGAGGAGGGCATGTGGGGGAAGGGGAGGGGCCGAGCCCCAGCTCTGAAGGCAGCCCCGGGACCCACGAGTGCCTGTCGGCAGTGTGAGAAGCCCAGGCGTGTTGGGCAATCGTGGTTTCCTCCCTCCTGGCCTGAAGGATTCAGCCGGGCCAGCCAGACCCCCGAGCATCTTGGGGCCTCGTCCACTCAGGCATGGAAGAGACAGCTGCAAGGCCCTCAGTGTTCGTGGTGGATGGACAGACAGACATCCCATTCAGGAGGCTGGGGCACAGCCGCAGGAGACAGCCCTGCAGTGCTGCCCAGCTGGGACTGGGCCTCGTGCTGCTGTTGGTGGTGGCCGGACTGGCTGTCCAGGGCTGGTTCCTGCTGCAGCTGCACTGGCGCCTAGAGGCCGTTAGCGCCCCCCTGCAGGTAAGCACCACTGGGGTGGGGTGGGGATCTCCAAGCCAATGTCCCTGAGCATCTGTACGTGTGTGTGTGCAAAGATGGAGGACAAAGAGCAGTCCCAGGCAAGCTAATTCACCTCTGGAACCTCAGTTTCCTCATCTAAGAAATGGGCATGATAATAAGAGTCTCCATAGGGAATGAAACAGAATATTGTGTGTGTGGCACAGGCAAAGTGAAGTGAAGTCGCTCAGTCATGTCCAATTCTTTGCGACCCCATGAACAGTAGCCTACCAGGTTCCTCCATCCATGGGATTTTCCAGGCAAGCATACTGGAGTGGGTTGCCATTTCCTTCTCCAGGAGATCTTCCTGACCCAGGGATTGAACACAGGTCTCCCGCATTGTAGGTAGATGCTTTACTGTCTGAGCCACCAGGGAAGCCATTCAATAAATGGGAACTGACTTTTTTTTTTAATTGAGATATAATTGACATAGAACATTGTGTAAGTTTAAGGTGTACAACATATTGATTTGTATATAAATACTGCAATGGCATCACATAATTATAATTTCTTCTAGTGACGGGAACTAACAAAACGTAGGTGTTTAGGAGCAGACTTCTCAGGTGGCTCAGTGATAAAGAATCCACCTGCCAATGCAAGAGACACAGGACATTCGATTTTGATCCCTGGGTTGGGAGGATCCCTTGGAGGAGGCAATGGCAACCCACTCCAGTATTCTCGCCTGGAGAATTCCATGGACAGAGGAGCCTGGTGGGCTGCAGTCCATGGGGTTGCAAAGAGTCAGACACAACTGAAGCAACTAAGCACACATACCTCTAGGAAGCTTAATGTTTTATAAAACAGTTGTGTTGTCTGTATCCCCCAGAACCGCCATTCTGACAGGGCTAGTTGTTTAAAATATTTATCTGATTCCTCAGTTTGACCACTTTTTAAAATATTTTAATTAGAAAAAAAATTTTTGGCCATGTCGCACAGCAGTGGGGTCAGACCTTCGCCCTTAAATTGGAAGTTCAGAGTCTTAACTGCTGGACCACCACGGAAGCCCCTGACCTAGCTAGCCATTACCAGCCATACCCTGATCACCACTATCGGGGCTGTCACTAAGCCACTTGTCTCAGTGTGTGAGCATGCCTCTCTGCATCCGTTTCCTATGACCGCGGATGTCTCTGCCACACCTGTAGGTCTGTGTATCCCATGCCATGCCCGTGCAGTCTCAGCCGCTTTTGTTTCTGGGACCTTTTTCTCCTCGTGGCTGGACCTGATGGCCACAGGCCCACTCGGACCTGTGCTGCTATCCCACACATGTGTACCAACCCAGCCACCTCCTCACTCATCTACAGCCTGTATATTGACGTTGTGTGTCTGTTACTGGGTCTCTGTATGTGCAGACCCAAGTGAATCCGTAAACCCTGCACCCATGTATCTGCCTCCACGTGTGTCTTGTCAGTGTGTCCAGGTCTGTGTCCATGTGTCTGTATTCATGTGTTTGCATTTATGTACAAGTGTCCAGCCATTCAGGTGACTATGTGTCTTCTGTGTGTGTGTCTGCTAAGTCACTTCAGTCCTGTCTGACTCTGTGACCCCATAGACTGTAGCCTGCCAGGCCCTGGAACTCTCCAGGCAAGAATACTGGAGTGGGTTGACATTTTCTTCTCCAGGGATTGCCATTTCCTGATCCAGGGACTGAGCTCCCCGGCACTTATGTAATAAACACTTCTCTAGCACTTGCTCTGTGCCAGGCATTGTGATACACTTTTCACATGGGAATTCAAACCAGGCATTTTCCATGTGCCCATTTACAAGAGGGGAAAACTGAGGTCCTGGCTGGTTAAGAGCCTGCTGGGTGGCAGGGAGGAGGGGCAGGGTGTGCACGTGGCCTTGGAGTCGTTGGAGGGCGACGTCCGTGCGTGCCTCTTGGCCACAAGTCTGAGTGACACCAGGGCATGGGCCCCACAGAACCTCACCGTGGGACTGCTCTGTACTTTCAGGACAAAAGTGGGAAACACTGGGAGCAGCTGCTGCAAGGTGAGTCAGGGTCCTGATCCCCGCCCAGGAGGGACGGTATGGTTCCCATGCTGCCCCCACCCCCTCAGTCCATTGCCCAATGCAATTTGCACAACTGGTCCAAGCCCCACGGAAGCCCCTCCCCCAGGCTGGAGAAGCAGAAGTTTGGGTCATTCCGGAAAGGGTGAGGTTGGCACCAGGAGGTGGACTAGATGACCCCTCTGGAGGCTGGCCCTTTACCCCCCACCACGACCTTCACCTCTGACCTCTGATTCTCTCTCTCCAGAGCAGAAGCCCAAGCAAGACAAACCAGCAGCACACCTCACAGGTGAGGGGGCCCTCAAGTCCTGGCAGGGGGTAAGAGGGTCCAGTGGGTCTTGGGGAGACCAGACACCCCAATTGTGGCTGAGTACTCCTTTATTCATTAGTTCTTCAAAGCTGCCCAGAGCACAGACACTACCTGAGTCCACGAATTTCTGATTTCATTTATTGAGTAAACCCTTGTAGGGCGCTTACTCTCTGGCTCACACTGTGATGGGCTTTCCACCTCTTCATTCATTCGCTCCTTAGCCGGGACTATTCATAGCTCCATTTTCCAGAGAGGGAGACTGAGGCATACAGAGGTTATAAGGCTGCTGGGCCATGATGTGTTTTGCTTAAATCCTTAGCTCTGCCACTTAACAATTTCTGACGGTTTGGGAGAATCGATTGCTCTGTGCCTCAGTTTCCCCGCCTGCAAGAAGTGGGTGAAAGTGTTAAGATGGAGGATAAGCAAGTTAGTTTGCCACTTACTGTGCTTCACTTCCCCTGCCTGTAAAGTGAGGATAAAGTGAGTGCATACATTTAAAGCCTAGCACAGAGCAAGGTGGCACTCAAGAGAGGGCTGGCGACTGGCCCGGGGTCCCACTGCGAGCAGGAAACGTGCGCTCACCAGCCCTGCTCTGTCTCCCTCCACAGGGGCCGACTTCAGCCGGACTGGCAGGGAAGGCCCACTGCGCTGGGAGACGAAACTGGGCCTGGCCTTCTTGAGGGGCCTTAGCTACCGGGATGGGGCCCTGGTGGTCGCCCAGGCCGGCTACTACTACATCTACTCCAAGGTGCAGCTGGGTGGTACGGGCTGCTCCCAGGGATTGACCAGCTGCCTGCCCATCACCCATGGGCTCTACAAGCGCACCGCCAGCTACCCCGAGGAGGTGGAGCTGCTGGTCAACCGGCGGTCGCGGTGCGGGCGAGCAGACGGCTCCCAGGTGTGGTGGGACAGCAGCTTCCTGGGCGGAGTGGTCCACCTGGACGTGGGGGACGAGCTGGTGGTACGCATGCCCGGCGAGCGCGTGATCCAAGTTCACGACGGCACACGCTCCTACTTCGGGGCCTTCATGGTGTGAAGGCCTAGGCGGGCCTAATCCAACGTGCTCTCTGACAAGTAAGAGACCTCAGAGGATGCCTCTGGACACAAAAGAACACAAGCGGAGGTTTTTAGAGCGGGCCTGGGGGACACCCAAAGTTGACAGGTGGAGAGCTCAGTGGGGACTAGTGAGGCCGAGATCGCAGCTGCCCCAAGAACCAGCAGGCACCTCTGAGGGACCAAAGGAGACTGCAGGCCCTGCCTGGACAACACTGGGGAGTCTGTTAGGCCCCAGGCAGGGGCTAAAGCTTATCTTGATATTCAGGAAGGGGTAAGGGGTGGCTATTTATACTTCCGATTCAGATCAAAGGGACATGGTGATGCTGGTGGTGGCTGGCTAAGACAGGAAATTGTATTTACACTTTTGATTCAGATTAAAGTGGGACACGGGGGTCCGGGGAGTTGACTGAGAACAGAAAATTTCTTAACACCCTCTACCCTCTCACAAGTGTGGGCGGAGTCTGGCGGGGGGGGTGGCAAGGATTTATCATCAAGACTCACCCACCATGAGCCCAGCCCAGCCCAGCCCTACCCATGGTCATAGTCATGACCCAAGTTCCACCCATGGGGCTTGTGGCCACACCACAGCCTGGCCACAAAGCTACCCTCAGAGAAACAGGCCTAGGGACGTGCTGGGAGGTGTTCAACAAACAGTTGTCCCAGGAGGGGATACCCATTTCCTTGTGTAAATTTTCCCTCTGTGGTTGGTTTCTGGCTCCCAGTGTATATCATCCACAGGTTGGCTGACACCCAGCACTGCTGTTTCAGCACCCAAGCCAGAGGCTGGAGCACAGGCACTTAGAAAATGTTTCAAGAGAGAAAAAGAAAAAGAGCAAGAGGGTGAAAGAAGCAAGGGAGAGAAGGGAGGAAAAATGAAAGACAGGTGGAAAGAAAGAAAAGGTGAAAGATGAGAAAGATAGTTAGATAAAGACAGAAAAGAAATAAAGGTAGGAAGAAAGGAAGGAAGGGTGAAAGAAAGGTAGAAAGAAAGGGTGAAAGAAAAGAAAGATGGACTGATAGAGAAAGAAAGAAAAGGTGGAAAGAAAGGAAGAGTGAAAGGAAAGAGAAAGAAAAGATAGCAAAAGTGAAAGAAACTGTCATCACAGCTACAGCATCCCAGAGAATCACAAGCTCAGCCACTCCTTGACAACCACAGACACATACACACCAAACACCAGATTCTCACACAACCTGGAAGTCCTAGACGCAGGGCAAACCCTCAGACACAGACACTGCATTACAACCACATACGACACAGTCACACACAAGTCATCATCACAGCCCGTCACCCACACTGGGCTGTATAGTCACATCACGTATGACACATGGGATGCAATGCTTCTCAGGTCAGACTTCCGCATGCTGCATCACGGTCACACCCATCACACACACTCGCAGCCTCACGATGACAAGCACACATAGCCAGTTCTTCCCAGCCACCTCACATCCTGGGGTGAGGACCAGACTTAGTCTGTAGCCCTTGGACCACTGGCCTTGGAAATAAATGCTGAACATTGCAGCTGGTCTGTCTAGTTCTTAAGGGGCAGGTGGCTCCTGGAAGCCCAGGGACAGATGGAATGACCCACAGAGGTCACTTTTACAGCTGAGAACTCTGAACCCAGCTGACCCAACTCCATGCAGGAAGTTTAGTGGTGCCCACGTGTGCTCTAGCCTCAAATCCACAGCTCCTGAGAAAGCAGAGGCTACACGCTTCAGTACCCTTCTTGCCGACATTCAGCACAGACTGGCGCTCTACCCAGCCGGCTGGGAGCTTGGGGTAACAGGGCATCCAAGAGTGTGGGGAGGGACAGGTAATGATATGCTCACAGACCTGATGCTTTATGCAAATGAACGTGGACCCTCGGATCACAGCTCGGACCCCAGAGAATGAATCACTCTTGTTTTGTCAACCCGGTTGCCTGGTAAAGGGGTGAAGGGAACCGGCTTTGCCATCTGATGGCCTCGGTTCCAAGTCTACTCTGTCATTTCCTGGCCGTGTGATCCAGGAGCAAACCCCGTTACCTCTCCACGCCCAGTTTCCTCATCTGTGAAATACTAGGAAACAGGGACTCTCGCCTCCTGGGTTTATTGTAAAGATGAAATCAGATGAGGAGGGACTTTAACCCACAGAGGTCACTTTTACAGCTGAGAACTCTGAACCCAGCTGACCCAACTCCATGCAGGAAGTTTAGTGGTGCCCACGTGTGCTCTAGCCTCAAATCCACAGCTCCTGAGAAAGCAGAGGCTACACGCTTCAGTACCCTTCTTGCCGACATTCAGCACAGACTGGCGCTCTACCCAGCCGGCTGGGAGCTTGGGGTAACAGGGCATCCAAGAGTGTGGGGAGGGACAGGTAATGATATGCTCACAGACCTGATGCTTTATGCAAATGAACGTGGACCCTCGGATCACAGCTCGGACCCCAGAGAATGAATCACTCTTGTTTTGTCAACCCGGTTGCCTGGTAAAGGGGTGAAGGGAACCGGCTTTGCCATCTGATGGCCTCGGTTCCAAGTCTACTCTGTCATTTCCTGGCCGTGTGATCCAGGAGCAAACCCCGTTACCTCTCCACGCCCAGTTTCCTCATCTGTGAAATACTAGGAAACAGGGACTCTCGCCTCCTGGGTTTATTGTAAAGATGAAATCAGATGAGGAGGGACTTTTCCTGGTTCAGTGGCTAAGACTCCACAACTCCCAACGCAGGGGGCCCCGGTTCAATCCCTGGTCGGGGAACTAGATCCCACATACTGCAACTGAGAGTTTGAATGCTGAAACTAAAGATCCCTCGTGCCACAACTAAGACCCAGTGCAGCCAAATAAATTTAAAAAAAAATTTTTTAAGAAACAGTGAATTTTAAAATTAGATGAGGAAAAAAGCCACTTGGTATGGTGCCTGGTAAGCAGGAAGAGATCCATAAGTACATGAGTGTCATTTAGAGATATTAAGGAGAGCATCTGTCAGGCATGTCCCCTGCACCAGACATCTTGTGCAAGTCACATCTTTTAAATTTATTTTTTCAATGAAGGATAATTTCTTCACAGAATTTTGTTGTTTTCTGTCAAACATCAACTTGAATCAGCCACAGGTGGCGAGTCACATCTTTATCTGCACCTCTGGGCAGGAGTTGCTGTTGCCCCCACTTTCCAGATGCAGCGACCAAGGCTCAGGTGCCACCCCCACCCCACCCTGCCCACACCAAGGGCACCCAGCTTCATGCCTCCCTGGCTGGGCTGGTGGGAGGAGAAACAGCCCCAGGGGCCCAGCCTCCACCCATGCTGGAGTTTCCTTTACTCTCTTCGTGGTCTGTTTCCGTGGCTTTGATGAGAAGACCGGGGTGTGTGTGTGTGTGTCTGAGGGGGACTCATCAAAGTCACCAGCAGCCACCAACATCTGCCTGGGGATGGAACCTCTACAGAGTTGAGCCTCCTAAGATCACCTTTGGGAGGGGCTTTGATTTCAGATAAAGTGCAGGAGCAGGAAGCCCCCAGCCAGGCCAGTGACCTATTTACAACTTCTTAGAAGTCTATCTACTTGACTTCCGCTAACACCACTGATATCTTTTCAGATTTCACCCTCTCCCCACCCCAATACTTTCTCAATACCCAAAGTCTCCTGTCTTCACTCGATACCACCCCAACCCCTACCCCCAGCCCTGGAACAGAACACTCTTCTCCTTCTCCCCATCACTTGCCAGGATCCAGAGGTAATAGAAGGAAAAATCATAGCAATTTAATTGTTTCCTACTTTCCTTTGATGACCCTATGCCCCTCCCTGCTGCGTTACTATGGCATACAAACACTGAGATGCATCGTCTCCAAGAAACAGAAACTGCATGACTGGGGAAGAACCTGGATGCCATGTGGCCCAAACAAACAAACAAAAATAAAGTTATCAAAACTTAAAAAAAATTTTTTTTCCGATTCTTTTCTGTTATTACGTAAGGTGATCTTACGTCTGTAGATGTAAGGTCGCGTCTAATCACCGAGTGTGTTTTTCAAACAGCAATTAGTAGCCAGTATTTAAAGGTTAACAAACTTTGCACAGGACAAATCGAGATCTCTTGGCAAGTGGGGTAGCTGCTGTCCTCTGTGGAGAGGGCACCAGCTCACCAGCTCACCAGGCTCCACCCCTCTCCATGGTCTCCCACTTGAAGACTGAATGTCAGTGGCCTTTCATCATCATGTCTGCACGACTGTTTTCCTTAAAACAATAACGATCCTTAATTACAGGTCATACTAACGCACGCACCGCATGCCAGGCGCTGTGCTGAGTGCACGCTGCTGTTCTTCACTCGCCAAGTCGTTCACGTCTGACCCTTTGTGACCCCATGTGCTGCAGTGCGCCAGGCTTCCCTGCCCTTCACTATCTCCCGGAGTTTGCTCAAACTCATGTCCATTGAGTCGATGATGCTATCCAACCATCGAATCCTCTGTTGACCCCTTCTCCTTTTGCCTTCAGTCTTTCCCAGCATCAGTCTTCCCCATTGAGTCAATGGGGAAATTGAGACAATTGAGACAATTCGAAAGCATCAGTGATTTGGCATTCAGTCTTCTTTAATTCACAGTAACTCACTGAATTCTCACAATGACCCTATTGGGAGGTGGGGGTGGGGGGTTCAATAGTTGTCTTGACCTAGTTGACTAATACAACTAGGAGGACTCGTGCATCCTAGTTGTATTAGTTCCTGTTGCTGCTTAAGGCGGTACTAAATTGGTTATCTTACAGTTTCGGAACTCAGAAGTCAGAAATGAGTCTTAAGGGACAAAATCAAGGCTGAGTCCCTTCGCTGTTCACTTGAAACTGCCACAACATTGTTAATCGGCTACACCCCAATACAAAATTTAAAGTTCCAAAAAAATAATTAGAAACATTAAAAAAAAAAAAAAGAATGAAGGAGGGATCTTGTCTGATTCTTTATTTTTAATTGAAGGATAATTGCTTTATTGTGTTGGTTTCTACCAAGCATCAACATGAATCAGCCATAGATTTACCTATGTCCCTCCCATTGTCTGATTCTTAAGCCACACACGCACATGGTGCCCAGCTTCTTATCCACCCACCCCGTTCGTGTTCCTATAGTCTCTCTAGAGTGGTGCATTCTCTGCTACTCCTGAGCCTTGCTGGGGAGGCCGGTATTCAGGCTGGGTTTAGGTACAGGAAACTCTTTGAGGCGCTCTGTGGCTTCAGCTGCCTAGAGACACCATTGAGTCATTTCCTCCTTGGGGACCTGCAGTCTCTCTGCAACGGGGAACAGGACTCCAGCCTCTTCTAGTTTTCTGTCCCCTTCCTCCAGAACTTCTCGGGGGGAGGGCAACTTTCCCCTTTCCAGGGTTGTTTTCTCCAAAAAGCAGAGCACAGGAACGGCCTACTGTGTAATGGATGCTGAATTGTGTTCCCCCCAGAATTCATTTGTTGAAGTTCAAACCCCAGTATCTGCCAATGTAACTATATTTGGAGATGGCGCCTTACAGGAGAAAATTAAGGTGATTTGAGTGGGCCTTAATCCGATGTGACTGGTGTCCTTATGAGCAGATCTTTTTTGATCCAGCTCTTGAAGTAAGGAAAATAACAACAAAAATAAACAGATGGGACTTGATTAAACTTAAGAGCTTTGGCACAGCAAAGGAAACCATAATCAAGACGGAAAGACAACCCTCAGAACAGGAGGAAATATTTGCAAATGACGCAACTGACAAGGGATTAATCTCCAAAATATACAAACAGCTCATGCAACTCAGTATCAAGCAGACAAGCAACTCTATCAAAAAAATTGGCAGAAAATATAGACACTTCTCCCAAGACAGATGGCCAAGAGGCACATGAAAAGATGTTCAGCATCACTAATTATTGGTGGTGGTGTTCAGTCACTAAGTCATGTCCAGCACTTTGCGACCCCATGGACTGTAGCCCACCAGGCTCCTCTGTCTATGGGATTTCCCAGGCAAGAATGGCAGTGAGTTGCTATTTCCTTCTCCAAGGGATCTTTCTGCATCAGGGATTGAACCCATGTCTCCTGCATTGGCAGGTGGATTATTTACCACTGAGCCACCAGAGAAAGGCATCCATCGACAGAAAAAATGGATAAAGATGGTGTGGTACACATATATAATGGAATATTACACAGCCATAAAAAGGAACCAAACCATGCCATTTGCAGAGACGTGAATGAGCCTAGAGACTGCTGTACAAAGTGAAGTAAGTCTGAAAGACAAAAACAAATATATATTAACACATATATGTAGGACCTAGAAAAATGGTACATATGAACCTATTAGCAAGGCAGAAATAGATACACACGTAGAGAACAAACATATGGACGGCAAGGAGGGAAGGTGGGGTGAGATCAATTGTGAGACTGGGATGGACATATAGTCACGACTATGTATAAAACAGATAACTAGTGAGAACCTACTGTACCGCACAGGAAACGATACTCAATGCTCTGTGTTGACCTAAATGGGAAGACAAATCTAAACATGGGTGGAGATATGTGCATGTATAACCGACTCACTTTGCTGCACACCTGAAACTAAGACAACATTGTAGAGCAACTATACGTCAATTAAAAAATAATTTAAGAAAAAGAAAAGATTAGGACACAGACACACACAGAGGTAAGACCACATGAGGACACAAAGTGGTCTCCGCAGACCTAGGAGCAAGGCTTCAGAAGGCAGCAACCCTGCTGACACCGTGATCTCACAGCCTGCAGGACTGTGAGAAGATACATTTCTGTTGTTTAGGTCACTCCAGCTGTGGTCCTTTGTTATGGCAGCCCCATGAACATCATCCTAACCCTCCCCACAGCTCCATTACCTGGGAAGAGTTAAGATGTGCCAACTGCTGGGCTTCCTTGGTGGCCTGGTGGCTAAGAATCTGCCTGCCAATGCAAGAGACATAGGTTCATTCCCTGGTCCAGGAAGACTCCACATGCCCCGGAGCAACTAAGCCTGCGAGCCACAACTCCTGAGCTTGTGCTCTGGAGCCTGGGAGCCACGACTACTGAAAGCCCACGTGTCCTGAAGTCCATGCTGTGCAACAAGAGAGGCCACTGCAATGAGAAGCTCGTGCACTGCAATGGGAAAATGGCCCCTACTCGCCACAACTAGAGCAAAGCTCCTGAAGCAACAAAGGATAGCCAAAAATAAATTAAAAAAAAATTTTTTTAAGCTATACCAAATGCTGAGTTGAGTGGCTCCTGGCACAACTAGGGGCTCAGTAAACACTAGTCATCATTGCTGGGCTTCCCCGATGGCCCAGCAGTAAAAGAATCAGCCTGCAATGCAGGAGACACACGGGAGATGAGAGTTCAGTCCTGGGTTGGGAAGATTCCCTGGAGGAGGATGTGGCAACCCATTCCAATATTCCTGCCTGAAAATTTCACAGTCAGGGGAGCCTGGCGGGCTACAGTCCATGGAGTCACAAAGAGTCAGACACAACTGAGCACATACATCGTTGCTGATGCTATTACTTATTTCTCCTGTCCCTTTCCCATTCAGGTAGTAGCTGACTTTGCATCTTCATTTCTTCACAAAAGAGATGGTGGAAAGCAGGAATCACCTACTAGTCTCCTCCTGGCATTGATCTCCAAAAAGCACCAAGTTATGAAGAGGTTTGAGGTTTGGCCAGAACTTGGAGGGGGGGTGGTGTGGGGATGATTTTGAAGAGCCACCCCAGCTTCGAGCTTCCCATGAGACCCACTGAAGTCTCTGTCATCGGAGCCCAGCTCTTCCCTCTGCAGAGTCCCAATGCCCTCCCACAAGCTGAGCCTGACAGCATTCTACAATTAATTAACCTCCAGCATGCAAATCTCCCTTGCAGGTCTGTTTTACAGAAACCCAAAATTGATGCTTTCTATCTGCAGTACGGGAGAAGACTCTCAAGAGTCCCTTGGACAGCAACATGGCTCTGATGTGGCTCAGAGGCTGAGGAAAGGGAATTGGGACCCCTGCTCGGAAACTGAAGGCTGGAAAAGTAGTCCATTCTGATGAAGGGGGTCTAGAAAAAATTCGACCTATTGTGGGAGGGGAGAAAAGTCACCCACAGGGGATGGAGACCTCAGACCTGCTGCACCTGTTAGTGCAGCTGGAGTCTCTCTAGAAAGCACAGGAACCAGAAGGTGAGCTCTGTGGGGGCAAGCTATGTGTCCGTCCTGTTCCTCTCTTTACCAGGACATGACAGGTTCTCAAACCATCACGGCTGAGTAAATTGACTCTGACTTACTTTGACAAAATGTTACAGAAGTTACATTCTAGGAATTCGAGAATCTAGTCCGCAGAGGGCCAGGATGAATTGAGAGAGTAGCATTGATATATATACATTACCATGTGTAGATTATAATAGATAGCTAGCGGGAAGGTGCTGTGTAACACAGGGAGCTCAGCTCGGTGCTCTGCAGAAACCTAAAGAGGTGGGAAGGAGGCTCAAGAGGGAGGGGATAAATGTATACTTATAGCTGATTCATGTTGTTGTACAGCAAAAATGAACACAATGTTGTAAAGCAACTATTCTCCAATTTTAAAATATATTCAATGATAAACCATAATGGAAAAAATATTTTTAAAAGAATGTACATAGACATGTACAACTGAATCACTTTGCTGTATAACAAATTAACAGCAAAGTAAATTATATGTCAATAAAAAAATAAATGAATTAGGGGGAAAAAAAAAAAGGAGCCCAAGAGGCTTGCAACGTTTGCCTTCTCGGAGACCTGAGTGGCCGCATGAAGAAGTGCAGTTGTCTGGTGAGAGACGATGGGTGGCTGGAGGGCCATGGAGGATGAACGATGTGAGCGTAAGTCCTTATAGTTAACACCAGCCCCAGATGAACTGCCTGGATCCACAGAGCTGAAACTAACCATCCCTGTCAAGCCCTGTTGGGTCAATCTGCAGGGTTATGAGCAAATAAAACATTAGTTGTTTTACACCACTAATTTTGGGGTGACGTTATGCATCAGTAGGTAACTAGTAGACTGTGCAAGCCCTTTTCTATAACCGTACAGATAGGTAGGCAGACAGAGAGGCACAGATGGATAAACAGGTGGATGTTTCAATGGGTTGATAAATGATGAATGAATGGGTAAATGAGTGAAAGTGGATGGGTGGGTGGATAGATGGATGGACAGTTGAGTGGATGGATGTGCTGATGGATGGATAGATGGATGGATAGTTGAGTGGATGGATGTGTTGAGGGATGGATGGATAGATAGTTGAGTGGATGGATGTGTTGAGGGATGGATGGATGGTTGATTGGATGGATAAATGAATGGATGGATGGATGTGTGGATGGGCAGTAGAGAGATGTGTGGATGGGCAGCAGACTGTATGTACGGCTGGATGTACAGATAAAAGAGTGACTAAATGGATGATGAATAAATGTACATAAACATTATCTAAATCAAACTCTAACCTCAGTAAGAGCCTATTTTGGCAAGCACTAATTCATATCGTGCAAGCATCCATTGTAGATGTACTCCAATCTCAGATAAAAATCTGTATAAGTGGGAAGCCCCTCCAAAAAAACCCAGGGCTAATATGTATGCTCCATGAGACCACAAGCATCTGGCCGAACACACACGCACGCAATATGTATGCCAGATTGTACCTAGTTTAGAGGCTGCAACAAGTTGTCACAGGTCTGTCATCCTGATGGCTGGAAAGTCCTCGAGAGCATCTTTCATGTCTCAGGAGGAAGCCAGGCAGATGATAAACTATTCCAAGAGCTGATGTGTCTACACCAATACTAGTACCTCACTGCCTTCACTAATATGATGAGTACAGTAAGCCCTGCTATCTGGGAAGACAGAGCTCTTCTTATTCTGCATCTTCAGGATTCTCTTGGTTATGTACAGTACTTTACTCTGCTTGTCAAATTACATGAAAAACAAAGTTGGGGTTTTTATTAGAACTGCACTGAGACATATATAGGTAGGACTGGCTTGTGTTGTGGTATGGCAGAACCCAACACAAAGTGATAAAGCAATTATCCTCCAATTTAAAAAAAATTTTTAAGAAAAGGACGGCATTGAATCTGGAGATCAAATTGGAGAGTACAGATACCTTTGTAACACTGAATCATTCAATCAATGAACATGGTATAACTCTCTTTTTATTTAGGTCCTCTTGAATGTTTCTGAATAATAATTAATAACATTCTCTATAAATATCATGCACCATTTTATTTCTAAGTGCTTTACATGTGTTTGTGCTATAACAAATCTCATCTCTTTTTTAACATCTTCTAACATCTGTGGCTGGTATACATCATGCAGTAGATGTCTGTAATCATCACAATAACATTGAAGAAAAAGTCCCTAAAATGGGCATCCTTGTCTTATTTCCGATCTTTGAGTGAATGCTTTTTAATGGTTTTATCATTAGTGATGAATCTACTGTAGGGTTTTTTAGGTGGCCCTAATTAGATTAAGAAAGATCCCCTTCTGTTCCTAAGAGATCTTTTTAAAACATAAGTAAATGTTGAATTTTACTAAATGTTTTCTCTGCCTCTCTCAAAGTATCACATGATTTTTCCCCTTTAGACTGACAATGTTGTGAATTCTGTTCCTCAGTGTTCTCATGTTAATCCAACCTTTTATTCCTGGAACAAATCCAACTTGATCATGATATACATTTAATACATTACAGAATCAGTTGATATTGTATAGAGGATTGTTGCATCTCTAAGTTTAAAAGGGAGATAGTCTGTGGGTTTTCTGACTCATATTATCCTTGTCAGGGTTTGGTATTAAGGCAGTCCTGGACTCATGAAAGAAAGTGGGTGTGTGGTTTCCCCCCGCCCCTGTATTCTGTATATGGTTAGCATTATTAGTTACACAGATAATTATTAATAGATGGACTCTTGTGAAAACATCTGGATCTGGTGCCTTCTTTGTGAGGAAGGTGTGGGTGTCTGGGTTTGGGTGGGGGAAGGTTTAAAAGTTACTATTCAATGTCTTTAATGAGCTTTCAATTCTTTGTTGTTGTTCAGTCACTAAGTCATGTCTAATTCTTTGGGGCCCCATGAACTACAGTACATCAGGCTTCCCTGTCCTTCATTATCTCCCATAGTTTGCTCAAACTCATGTCCATTGAGTTGGTGATGCCTTCCAACCATCTCATCCTCTGTCACTCCCTTCTCCTGCCCTCAATCTTTCCCAGCATCAGGGTATTTTCCAATGAGTCAGCTCTTCACATTAAATGGCCAAAGTATTGGAGCTTCAGCTTCAGCATCAGTCCTTCCAATGACTATTCAGAGTTGATTTCCTTTAGGATTGACTGGTTTGATCTCTTTGCAGTCCAGGGGATTCTCAGGAGTCTTCTCCAACACCACAGTTCGAAAGCATCAGTTCTTCGGCACTCAGCCTTCTTTATGGTCCGACTCTCACATCTGTACTTGGCTTCTGGGAAAACCACAGCTTTGAATTTACAGACCTTTGTTGGCAAAGTGATATCTCCGCTTTATTTCAATTCTTTAGATCTGTTTTGTAGTGATTTGGGTTAAGTTACATTTTTCTAGATATGTGGATATTTTATCTACATTTTCTCAGTGATGGGTGAATAGATGTTATATTGGTGAATAAAATTTTCATCATTCTCTATGTCTTAATGCATCTCCAACCTCTGCAGCCTCAATAATCACATCCCCTTTCTCAATGGTAATACTTTTTAATTTTTTTTATTTGTGGCTGTGCTGGGTCTTTGTTACTGTGTGCAGGCTTTTCTTCAGCTGCAAAGAGCAGAGGTCACTCTGTAGTTGCAGTGCACAGGGTTCCCACTGGAGTGGCTTCTCTTAGGCCGGCTTCAGGAGCTGCAGCTCTTGGACTCTAGAGCACAGGCTCAGGAGTTGTGGCACTCAGGCTCAGCTGCTTCGAGGCTTGTGGAGACCTTCCAGGACCAGGGATGGAACCTGTGTTTCCTGCACTGGCAGGAGGATTCTTTACCATTGAGCTACCAAGGAAGCTTCTATGTTTCCTTAACATTTCTTCAGCACCTGCAGTCTCTGTAATTAGGTCCTCTTTCTTGTCGATAATATTTCTAATTTGAAGTTTATCATGTTTCTTCTTTTCAAAACACTAAATACTGGCCACTTAGATTTTTTGAGGAATCGCCGCACTGTTTTTCCATTGTGGCTACACCATTTTACATTCCAACTGGCTCCTCAAATATTTGTTGTATATTTTTCAGAGGGTCTGTGCATGTTTCATGATCAAGCTTGTTTACTGTGTGGTTCAAATCTAGATCATTACTATATTTAAATTGAAGTAGAATTGATTTACAATGTTTCCAGTATACAGCAAAGTGATTCAGTTACATATATATATAGATATGCTTTTTCAGATTCTTTTCCACTATAGGTAATTACAAGATACTGAATAGTTTTCTGTGCTATAAATAGGTCCATGTTGATTATCTATTTTATATATAGTAGTGCATATCTGTTAATCCCTAATTTCCAATTTATCCCTCCGTCCCTTTCCCCTTTGGTAAGCATAAATTTGCTTTCTATGTGAGTCTATTTCAGTTCTGCAAATAAGTTCATTTGGATCATTTTTTTTTAATTCCATGGGACTTTCCTGCTGGTCCAGTGGCTAAGACTTGCAGCTTCCAGTGCAGGAGGCCAGGGTCAGCAGGGAACTAAATCCCACATGCTACAAATAAGCGTTTACACACTGCAACTAAAGGTCCGTGATCCCATGAGCCACAACTGAGACCTAGCACAGCCAAATGAAACACACATGTAAGTGATACATGTGGTATTTGTCTTTCTCTGACTCACTTCATTTAGTATGATCATCTCTAGGTCCACCCATGTTGCTGCAAATGGCATTATTTCACCTTTTTTACAGCCGAGTAATATTCTACTGTGCGTATGTACCACATCTTTATCCATTCATCTGTCGACATTTAGGTTGCTGCCATGTCTTGGCTATGTCCGTGGTGCTGCTATGAACATTGGAGTGCATGTATTTTTTTCAAGTTAGTTTTCATCTGCTGTGGTATATCCTCACTTTTTGTCTGGTTAGACTCTCAGTTGCTAAGAAGGATGCTGTAAAAATCTCCCACTTTGGTGATGTAGTTACCTAATGTAAGGTATTTTAGATACCTCGCCCTCTATTTTAGGTCTTCAAATTCTTTGGAGCATTTTACATCAATAGCACATTTCAATTCATACTATATACATGTTTGAGTACTTCGGTCGATTCTTGCTTTACTCACTGTGATACTGTTACTAAGTGCACACACATTTAGAACTGTCATATTTTCATGACAAAGACCTAGTAAGGCTTCCTACATTAAAGTCACTTTGCTAGAATACAAAAGTTTCTCAGTTATACAGTTCTGAGTGCCTGTAATAGGTGGGGGTGACCTATTTTTCTAATTGCGTCTTAACTGTAATTACTGATGCTTTTCTCTATTTCTGACAGACATTTTAAAACTACCATACGCTTTTCTGCTTTGATAAGCGGAATAATCCAGACTTTTCTGGGTGCTTCAGGTTCATCATGATCACTTACACTCCTGCACTTTAGATGTGGATTTTTGGCTGTTCTACTGTAACATGTTCCCCTAAATAACTTCTGGATTAATTTACTTTTCCTTTTGTTTTTCCTTTATTTTTCAAATTTAAAAAAGTTCTATTGGCATATAGTTGATGTACAGTGTTGTATTAGTTTCGGGTCGCAGTAAAGTGAATCGGTTATACATACATATACGTGTGTGTGTGTGCTCATTCGCTCATTCATGTCTGACTCTTTGTGACCCCATGGACTGTAACCCGCCAAGTCCCTCTGCCAGGCAAGATACTGGAGTGGGTTGCCATGCCCTTCTCCAGGGGATCTTCCCAAACCAAGGATCAAATCCTCATCTCATACGTCACGTGCACTAGCAGGCGAGTTTTTTACATAAATCTTTTTAATATCTGCATGGTATACTTTCATATGAATGGATCTCAATCTAACCTGTCCTCTCTCCTCCATGTATATGTATTGCAGTTATATTGTCTTTTGTTTGTACAGTGTTGCAATGAGCATTTTTTCTTTGCACTTTTATGTAAGTGTATCTATAGGAGGAATTTCTAGAAGGAAGCTATGTATCTCTTCCAATTTACATGCCGACAATATATGAGTCAGACTTAGCACTCTATTATCCAGAGGCTATATCTGCAGATAAATAACTCTGAAAACATTTAATTGATTAACAGGAGGAGTTAAATGTTGAATGAACTCTATCCTTGTATGAAAATACATCTCTGTTTCACTACTCTTTTTGATGAGTTGATGTTACCATAGAGTGATTTATGAACAATTTCCAAAGTAATTTCCTTAATTTGGGGAGTTATAGATATTTCACAGACTTTCAAATAAGAGAATAATGGCCACTGAAAATAACAGAATAAATACCACCAACAGGAATTTGTGAGAAAAAAGAGTAGTTTGAAAAAACAATGTTTTCCAAATGTTCCTCATATTTTGTTCAGGGCTCATCTCTCATTCACAGTACCTTATTGTTTTTAAAAATGTTTTGTGCTTTTTGCCTGTGTGATATGCTGAAGGTTACTGGCATATGCCTTATTTTTGCAAATCAAATGTTTCTTTAAAATTCAACAAATTTTCAATGAGCGTTCATTAGGCTGAGAAATGGTTCAGAACTCATTTTAAAACATGCATGATAATTAGGGAACATCAAAGAGTATTGTTACATTCTAAACAGTAAACAACCTATTGTTAATGAGTTAACAAATTCCAAACGCTAACCCACAGAACAGAGAACAGAAGCTTTGTATTTTTAAGGCAAGTCTAGATTAAGCTAGTGATTTACTTAATCCCGCTTCTCAAAAATGAGTTTCACTGAAGAATGCATGTATCATTGCAAGGGTCAAAGTTCATGAAACCTTGGAGGTGAGCGAGACCTTAGGTACCTCTCTATCTACCAGCAGACCTGCCAGCAGATGAGGAAACTGACCTGACCCGTGTCATGTTTGGTTGCCAACAGGCTGAACTAGGACATAGCTTTTCTCCTCTCAACCTAGGTTACTTTCTACTATATTTTGCTGTGTCTGTATTCAGATATGTAAAAGTACTCACAACACTAGCTAACAAGTTTACTGTGGTGTATTATTTTTTTAATTGATATTTTAAAAGTCTTTCATGTTGAGAATCACTGTGATAAATAACAGGGATTCACCAGTGAATGAGAAGGAAAGTTTTTTCTCTTTCAGGAGTCCATGTTCTGGTGGGAAAAAGCACATACCCTTGATTAGAAAAGCATCAGAACAAGAGTGAGAAATCCAGCTAGGACTGATTAGCTTTCTCCCCTGGGCTTGTTAGGAGTGGTAGAATGTGTCTCAATGTATCATTTTTGCCCCAAGATCTCTGTGTGTGTGTGTGTGTGCTCAGTTGCTCTGTGGTGTCTGACTCTGTGCAACCGCAGGGACTGTACCCTGCCAGTCTCCTCTGTCCATGGAATTTTCCAGGCAGGGATACTGGAGCAAGTTGCTGTTTCCTTCTCCAGGGGATCTTTCCGACCCAGCAGTCGAACCCAGGTCACTTGCGCCTCCTGCATTGGCAGGCGTATTCTTTACCACTGAGCCACCTGGGAAGCCCTGATATCTATCACATTTTAATTACAATTATAATCCCTTATATTATTATAATATTTCAGGTTTAAAAACGTATCTCCATCACTGTATCTGATTCTGCAGTAAAATGTGATCCAGACATCATCTCCTTTTTCTAATTTAAAAACCTGAAGCTAAGAGTGGGTGACTTACCCAAAGCCTCACAGCCAGGAAGTTGAACTGGTTCTAGAATCCCAGGCTTCTGGCTTTTAGTCTAATGAGTTGGTCATAACATTAATCAACTTGAGTTTCCAAATTACAAACATTTAGTTTTCTGGGAATTCTGAGGTTACTTTAGAAGGGAGATCCTTCAGTGGAAGTTTGGGTAACCTAAATATCCAAATTATAGCATGCTTTCTTGGAAAAGGAAAATAGTAGCGCCCAAAAATTCCATGGAAGTGCTTGTGGCTGTTAGTGAACTGTGAGGATGGCGTTTTGCTAGAAGCATGAAACCACAGTCAGCTTTGAGTTCCTTGGTTTGTTTGTTCCATTTCTTGTCATGGGGATAAGGAAACTTGAAAATAAAATATCACTGAAATTAAATGTGTCTGGAAAGAAGTTTAACAAAGTGTTACCAGTCTTGGGTGGTTGGATTACAAGTTAACTTCATTTTCTTTTTCTGCATTTTCCACATTTCCTACAATAATTGTTATTTTTATGATCAGAAGCTATATAATTCATCTACAGCTCTATATGGTTCCCAACCTATTCGAAAAGAGAAAGAAATTTAAACTTTCTTAAGCTGAATATTTGGATAGACAGATACTTGGACGTTTTCCCAACAAATGAACACTCTTTAAAAAACATCAGTCTGTTAGTAAGCTAAAGAATGCATCCAGGCGTTCATTCAATCTTCTAACAGATATTAATTGAGCATCCACATGTGCCAAGCATACTTAGGCTCTGGGAATAACAGTTCTAACTGTTGCTTCCTGACCTGCATACAGATTTCTCAAGAGGCAGGTTATTTCTGTTCTTTTGGACATTTTCTGAGACACTTTATCTTTTAATAAATTTTTTACTGAAGTGTTGATTTACATTGTTGCATCAGCTTCTGTAGACACTTTAATTTAGAAAGGCAATCTATCAAAAGTCTGTCTTTATTCAGTCTTCATCTCCAAAAGCCTCAAAAATGCTCTGCCCGTTTCCACTCTCGCCCCCTACAGGCCATTCTCCATAGAGCAGCTAACGTGAAATTTTTGGTAAACTTTTTTTTTTAATATGTAAAATGTATAAAATCATGTAAAGACATCTGTTTAACCAAAAACATTTTAGGATTTAAAAAGTCTTTTTAAACTATTTCAGAAATGAAAATTACTAATCAAAGGGACCAAAGTCAACTCAAGTATCACAGAGAAGCAAAGAGTAACCAAATTATAAATTCACTTTTTAAAAACATTGTTTAAACTCTTTAAAAATTTGTTAAACATTTAAACAAATGTCCATCAACAGAAGAGTGGATAAAGAAGATGTGGTACATATATACAACGGAATATTACTCAGCCATTAAAAAGAATAAACTAATGCCAGAGATTAAAATACTGAGTGAATTAAGTCAGACAGAGAAAGAGAAATATCGCATGATATCATTTATATGTGGCATCAAAAAGAAGAGATACACAAATGAACTTATTTACAAAACAGAAACAGACTCACAGACTGAGAGAGCAAACCTATGGTAACAGGGCTGGGTGCGGGTGGGGCTTTAGGGGGAGGGATAGTTAGGGAGCTTGGGATTGACATGAACACACTGCTGTAATTAAAATGGATAACCAGCAAGAATCTACTGTCGAGCACAGAGAAATCTGTTCAATATTCTACAACCAAATTGGGAAAAGAATTTGAAAAAGGATACTTGTATAACTGAACTGCTTTGCTCTACACCTGAAATTAACACACTGTTAATCAGCTAAATTCCAATATAAAATAAAAAGTTAAAAAATAAACAATTGCATTTATTTTTTTAACTAAAGTAGGACTAACATACAAAACAGCCATACATGTTTAATGTGTACATTTCTATGAATTTGAAGATAAATACCCTTAAAACCATCACTATAAACAGTGCTATAAACTTAACCATCACCTCTAAATGCTTCTTTTCTGTATTTTTTGATAATTTAAGATATACTCACATAGAAAACTGTTTAAGTATACAGTACAGCATTTTTAACTCTATGCATTATGCTGTGCATGCTGTTGCTTCAGTCGTGCCCAACTCTGTGACCCTATGGACTGGGGTCAGCCAGGCTCCTCTGTCCATGGGACTTCCCAAGCAATAATACATAAGGGAGGTGGGGGCTCCCAGACCCCGGGGACCAATGACAGCACACTTCGCCGCTAAAGCCGCACCGCCCCAGCCGCACAGAAAGACCTATCAGCCCGCGAGGCAGCGAACCGGTAACCTATCGAAACCCCTATCCACTAACCCGGCCATCCCTCCCAGCGTGCATATATAAACAAACTTCTAACACAGTCTGGCACGCGAACTTCCTCGACCTGCCCCGTTTGGGTCCGGGAACCAGATGTGTATAAGAGACAGATAATACAGAGTGAGTTGCCATACCTTCCTCCAGGGAACCTTCCTGACCCAGGTAGCCAACCTGTGTCTCTTATGTCCCCTGCATTGGCAGGTGGGTTCTTTACCCCTAGTGCCACCTGGGAAGCCCTCATAATGCTCCATAGTAGATCTTGGGACTTATTCATCTTCCATAACTGAAACGCTATACCAGGTAAACAGGAACTCCCCATTCTCCCTCCCTGGCACCCACAATTCTATATCCTGTCTATAAATTTGACTACAAATCCCTCACGTAAGTGGAATTATACAGTATATGTCTTTCTGTGTCTGGCTTATTTCAAGTAACATTATAACCTCCAAACTCATCCATGTTGTAGCAAAGGACAGAACTTCCTTCTTTCTTAAGCTCAAAAAAGACTCTACTGTGTGTGTGTATATATATATACACATATATGCAATATTTCCTTTATCCATTTATTCATTGATGATAACATAGGTTGTTTCTATAGCTTTGCTATTGTAAATAACTCATCAATGAATGTAAAAGTACAAGTATCTCTTTGAGATCCTGACTCCAATTATTTTGAGTTTATCTCCAGAAGCAGGACTGCTGGATAGTAAGGCGGTTCTATTTTTAGTTTTACAAGGCGCCTCCATACTGTCTTCCACCTGGGCTGTGCCATTCTGTATTCCCACCAACACACACACACACAAACACACTCACACACACACACACACGCTCTCACACACACTCACACACTCACACACACCCTCACTCACACACACACTCACTCACATACACATTCACTCACACTCACACACTCACTCACACACTCACACTCTCCCACACACTCAGACACACACACACTCTCACACTCCCTACCAAGCTATTGATTGGGATTTCACTGAATCTATAGATCAACAGATGTTGATGTAGAATTAATGTTTTCATGGGGACTTCCCTGGCAGTCCAGTGGTTAAGATTTCGTGCTTCCAATGCAGGGGGCACAGGTTCAATACCTGGTCAGGAAACTAAGATCCCATGTGCCACGCAGCATGGCTAGAAAAAGAAAATGTTTTAACAATATTGTCTTCAAATCCATGATCACAGCATATTTTTCTATTTGTTTAGATTTTCATTTTCTCAATAATGCCTTTTGATTTGTATTTGTATTTATTCTGTGTAGAATTCTTGCAGTGCTCTCACTAAATTCAATCATAGGTATTTAATGCTTTTTGATATGATTGCAAATGGCATCATTTTCAAATGTCTTTTTCTAGAGTTGTTGGTACCAGGAAACACAATTGATTTTTGTGTTTTGATTTTATATCCAATGACTTTGCTATATAAATTATATATTAAATCTGTGCATAGATTTTTTTCAGTTTTTTACATATACAATAATGTGATCTGCAGATTGTGACTTTTATTTCTTCCTTTACAATTCTTTTGCTATACTCTTTTGTCCTATTATACTGACTAGGACCTCCAGGGCAATGTTAGTAAGAAGTGGTGATATGAGTGCATGCTAAGTCACTTCAGTCATGTCTGATCTTTTGCAACCCTATAAATTGTGGCCCACCAGAATCCTCTGTCCATGGGATTCTCCAGGCATGAATACTGGAGTGGGTTGCCATTTCTACTCCAGGGGATCTTCCCGATCCAGGGATCAAACCTGCATCTCTTACATCTCTTGATTTGGCAGGCAGATTCTTTACCACTAGTGCCACCTGGTAAGCCAGAAATGGTGACAGTAATTCCAGTTTCACTACCCCACCCTTAAATATGTTTTTGCTTCAGATATTTTGTTGATATTCTTTAGCAGAGTAAGGGTGCTATATGCTTTCAGACTGTGGTGCTGGAGGAGACCCTTGAGAGCCCCTTGGACAGCAAGGAGATCAAACCAGTCAATCCTAAAGAAATCAACCCTGAATATTCATTGGAAGGACTGTTGGTGAAGCTGAAGCTCCAATACTTTGGCCACCTGATGCAAAGAGCCGACTCACTGGAAAAGACCCTGACGCTAGGAAAGATTGAAGACAAAAAGAGAAGGGAATGGCAGAGGATGAGATGGTTAGATATCATCACCAACTCAATGGACATGAATCTGAGCAAACTCCAGGAGATAGTGGAGGACAGGAGAGCCTGGCATGCTGCAGTACATGAGGTCACAAAGAACCAGACAAGACTGAGCAACTGAACAACAATAATATATTTCCAGTTTGCTGCAAGTTTTTGTCATTAAAAATTGTTAAATTTATCAAATGCTTCCTCTGCATCATCTGAGATAATGTTTCCTTTATTATGTTCATATGATTAATTACAATAATTGATTTTTGAATGTTAAATCAACCTTGCATTCTTGGAAGACACCAATTTCGTCATGATTTACTACTCTTTTTACATGTTACAAACACTTGCTCAAATTCATAAGAACTTTTGCATGTGAGTTCAAGAGTAAGACTGATCTCTCATTTTCCTGTCTCATACATCTTTACTGGGGCTTTATTTCAAGGTTATGCTGGTGTCACAAGATGAATTAAGAAAAGTTCTTTCTTCTTCAAACACAGGGATAGTGTGCGTGATATTGGTGCTATGTCTTCACTCTTAGCAGAAATCACAGTGAAGTCATCTGGGCTTGTAGTTTTCTTGGGGCCAGTTCTTAATTATAGAGACACTTTTTAAAAAATATGTGTAAGATTATTTACATTTTCTATTTCTTTTGTTTTTAGTTATGGCATGCAAACTCTTAGTTGCAGCACGTGGAAGATAGTTCCCTGACCAGGCATCAAACTCAAGCCTCCTGCATCGAAAGCATGGAATCTTAGCCACTGGACCACCAGGGAAGTCCCTCTATTTCTCTTTGTGCCCATTTCAGTAAGCTGTATTTCTCTAGAAAGGTCTCTGCTGCTGCTGCTGCTGCTAAGTCGCGTCAGTCGTGTCCAACTCTGTGCGACCCCACAGACGGCAGCCCACCAGGCTCCCCCGTCCCTGGGATTCTCCCTGGCAAGAATTTTCAAAGTTATTAAAATAATGTTTTTTTAAAATCTTCATATTTTAATGACTATAAGATATTATGCATGTGTGTAAGACAATCCTTTATCTTTCCTAATATTGGTTATTGTGCTTTTTCTCTTTATTTCCTCAATGTTGCCAGAAGATTATCCATTTTATTTATCTTACCCAACAATTGCTTTTGTCGATTTTATTATTTCTACTGCAGTTTTTTCCTATTTCATTAATGTTTGTTCTTATCTTTACTATTTTCTCCTTTATATTTTCTTTGGACTTAATTTGGTCTTTTTTTAAAAACTTCTTTAGGTGCTTTCAGTTCAGTTCAGGTCAGTTCAGTTGCTCAGTCGTGTCCGACTCTGCGACCCCATGAATCGCAGCATGCCAGGCCTCCCTGTTCATCACCATCTCTCGAAGTTCACTCAGACTCAGGTCCATCGAGTCTGTGATGCCATCCAGCCATCTCATCCTCGGTCGTCCCCTTCTCCTCCCGCCCCCAATCCCTCCCAGCATCACAGTCTTTTCCAATGAGTCAACTCTGAGCATGAGGTGGCCAAAGTACTGGAGTTTCAGCTTTAGCATCATTCCTTCCAAAGAAA
>SJYX01010522.1:150395-176266 GCA_006410675.1 Oreotragus oreotragus | reverse complement strand
AATGGTCATCTGAGTTAAATTCGCCCATTCCAGTCCATTTTAGTTCGCTGATTCCTAGAATGTCGACGTTCACCCTTGCCATTTAAGTTATAGTTAATGTTCAGTCTTTCTTTTTTTCTAATGCATACATTTAAGGCTATAAATTTCCCCATAAGCAAAGCTTTAAACACATCCAAATTTTTCCATATTACAATTTCAGGATCATTCAGTTCAAAATAATGCAGGATTTCCACTGTCACATATTTATTTATTCTTTGGGTTGTTAAGGAATGTATTTTTTAATTTCAAAATGTAGAAGTGATAAAATTAAAGAAACTATGGTTCATTCACAAGAAAAAAGATCTCAATAAAAACTTCCCTGAGGAAGTCTACACATTGGAATTACTAGTCAAAGACAAGAAATTAACTGTCTTGGATATGCTTAGGAAAACAAAGAACTAAAGTAAATCGGGAAGATGTATACAAACAAATGGAAAATATCAATAAAAAGATAGAAATTATGAAAATGAACCAAGCAAAAATTTTGCAGCTATAAAACACAATAATTGAAATGAACTTTTCAATAGAGGGGCTCAACAACAGATTTGAACAGGTAGGAGAAAGGATCAGCAAACTTGAAGATAAGGTAGCTGAAATTAGCAAGTCCAAACATCAGGTATAGCAACATACACATCATAAACATAGTCCCATAAGAAAAGAGAAAGTTACCCCCAATTTTGCAGCTATAAAACACAATAATTGAAATGAACTTTTCAATAGAGGGGCTCAACAACAGATTTGAACAGGTAGGAGAAAGGATCAGCAAACTTGAAGATAAGGTAGCTGAAATTAGCAAGTCCAAACATCAGGTATAGCAACATACACATCATAAACATAGTCCCGTAAGAAAAGAGAAAGTTACCCCCAAAAGACTGTAAGAAATAATGGCCAAAAAATTTCCTAAATCTGATGAAGTACATGAATACAGAGATTCAAAAAGTTCAAAAAACTCTAAGCAGGATAAATTCAAAGATAGCATGTTATAGTCAAATTCCTGAAAGACATAGTCAAGTTGCAGAAAGACAAACTTCTGCAAACAGCAAAAAAGAAGCAATTATCATGTACCAAGCATCCTCATAACAGTTGCTAAGACTTCCCTGGTGGTCCAATGGTTAGGAATCTGCCTTTCAATGCAGGAGACACAGGTTCAATCTCCAGTCAGAGAACTAAGGTACCCCATACCACAACTACGGAGTCCACAACTAGAGAGAAATGTGTTCCTAGCAAGAAAAATCGAGGCAGCCAAATAAATTTTTTTTTTTTTTTTTAAGATAAACAGTTGAAAGGAAAAACACCTTTCAACTAAGACTTCTTTACCCTGCAAACTATCCTTTGTAAGGCCGGACCCCGGGGCCATGATGAGCCGCCCCTCCTCTCTCCCAGCGGCGAGAAGGTCCCTAACGGAAGGGTCCTCCCAGATCCCGGGGACCAATGACAGCACACTTCGCCGGCTAAAGCTGCCCCACCCCAGCCACGTAGAAGGACCTGTCAGCCCGCGACGCCTCGGCCTGGCGACCTATCCGAACCCCTGTCCCTCTAGCCTGACCATCCCTCGCAACGAACGTATAAAAACCACCCCCAACGCGGTCCAGGCGCGGGCTTCCTCTACTTGCCTCGTTCTGGTCCGGGAACCCCGCCCGGGAGTGCTTCCCATTAAAGCCTGTTAGACACTCTTTTCGGTGTCCTGGTCGTCTTTACCTAACATCCTTCAGAAAGAAAGGAGAAATTAAGACATTTCCAGATAAACAACAGCTGAGAAAATTCACTGCCAGTAGCCCTGCCTTAAAAGAAATACTAAAGGAAGCTCTTGGAGCTGAACGAAGGCACATGAGATAGTAACTGGAAAACATAAGAAGAAATAAACACCAGCAAAGGTAGCTACTTAGGTAAAGGTCAAAGCCAATGTTATCATTTTGGTTCATTTGTTGTGGTTTAGTAGCTAGGTCATGTCCGACATTTTTTTCACGGGACGCCATGGACTGTAGCCCGCCAGGCTCCTCTGTCCGCGGAATTTCCCAGGCAAGAATATTGGAGTGGGTTGTCATTTCCTTCTCCAGAGGATCTTCCCGACCCAGGGATCGAACCCATGACTCCTGCATTGCCGGCGGATTCTTTACCACTCAGCCACCAGGGAAGCGCATTTTGGTTCATAACTCCTCCTTTTCATATATATTATTTAAAAGGCAAATGCACAGAACAATCGTCATAACCCTAGTTTAAAGGGAACACAAAGTATAAAGATGCAGTCCGTGACACTAACAATATAAAGCGGAGTGGCACACCTGAGACGAGGCCTGCTCTCCAGGCTGTGCGCCGTGAAGGCCCCGCTTGGCACTGCAGCCACAACGTGACCTGCACCCACACCGCAGCGCCAGCTCCAGCGACAGCCCCCACGTGCCGAGATCCAGGCTGCAGCTGCTCTGCCAGCACCTGAAGCATCAGCGACCACCGCAGCCTCATGGAGTCCGTAGGCACCGACTGAAGCCGCCGCCATTCTGCCCCGAGGCAGCGTTCTCGCCAACTTTGATGGACAGTGAGGTTGGTCTGCGACCACCAATCAGGGGTGTGTTGAGGGAGTCAACCAATGGTCGGCGTCGGGAGGCAGGGCCACTAGGCTGGAAGGCTAGTACCCCAGGAGAGCACACAGGTAAATCGAATAAATGCCCCCAAGCTGGGAATGAATGGATGAAATAAAAGGGGAAAAAATAAATGACAAAGGGATATTTAAAAAAAGCTCCCTCTTGGAAATTCCCCCGGCAGTCCCGTCATTAGGACTCTGAACTTCCTTTGCAAAGGCCACAGGTTCAATCTCTGGTTAGGGAACTAAGATCCCACAAGCTAGGTGGGACATGGCCAGAGAAAACTCCCTGTTTCCAGGAACCTCAAATTTTGGTTTGCATGCGAATCACCTAGAGAATGTAAGCGTTCATCTTTAGGTCCCGTTACCTAGTATGCTTCTCTGAGACTAGGAAATATTAGGGAATACTAAAATGAGCCCTTGTTTATTGAGAATGATAGAGAATTGAGTAGAGAGGTAAGGCTAGAAAGAGCGACAAGGACAGCCAGTAAAATTGCCCTTTCTTTTATTACTATTTTTATTTATTATACTTTAATAACATTATAAAATGATTTTAAAATTGATAAGATATATCAAACTTCCCTGGTGGTCCAGTGGTTAAGGCTCCGCACTCCTAGTACAGGGAACACCGTTTCAATCCCTGGTCCAGAGAGAGCCCAGTGCCTGAAGGGCAACTAAGCCCCTGGCCACAACTACTGAATCCCGAAGGCCACAGAGCCTAAGCTTGACAACAAGAGAAGGTCCCTCAAAGAGAAGCCAAGGGAAGTCAACTAGAGAGTAGCTACAGCTCCCCGCAACTAGAGAAACCCCGCCGACAGTAATGAAGACCTAGCACAGCCATAAATGGATAAATAAAATTTTAAAAGTTAGTAAGATATATTATGGAGAAGGCAATGGCAACCCACTCCAGTACTCTTGCCTGGAAAATCCCACGGACGGAGGAGCCTGGTGGGCTGCAGTCCATGGGGTCGCTAAGAGTCGGGCACGACTGAGCGACTTCACTTTCATTTTCACTTTCATACATTGGAGAAGGAAATGGCAACCCACTCCAGTGTTCTTGCCTGGAGAATCCCAGGGACAGAGGAGCCTGATGGGCTGTCGTCTGTGGGGTCACACAGAGTTGGACATGACTGAAGTGACTTAGCAGTAGCAAGATATATTGCTATAATTCTTCACAAAAGAAATGTTCATTGTGGAAAATTTAGAAAAGGAAATCTAGTATAAGGAAAAAAAATGGTAAAAATCACAGAGATATCTATCCACTGTTAATGTTTGAATGTACTAGCATCCAGTCTTTAAAATATATTCAGGTGTATCTATATTTTTATACACAAATTGTTTGTATGTTGCTTTCACTTAATAATAATAATATATATATTTCTATATCAACAAAAAAGAGGGGTAGTGACAGGAATGTATAGGAGCAAAATGTTTTTATACTATTGAAAATGTTAGTACTATTAAAACTAAGTTGTTTTAAGCTTGCTGTGTTAATTGCAATCCCCAAGACAACCACTAAGAGAAAAATTTTTGAAAACAAAAGAAAGCGGAAAGAGAAGGGCAATCAAAAATGGTACACTTCAAAAGTCAGTAATACCAAAACCAGGCAGTAATGGAGAAAATGAGGAACAAAACATACACAGAAAACAAACAGCCAAATTGTAGAAGGAAATTCTTACATATCAATAATTGTTTTAAAAGCAAATGGATTAGGGACTTCCCTGGTCTGGTGGCTAAGACTCCCAACGCAGGGGGCCCAGGTCCCATTCTTAGTCAGAGAACTAAATCATTCTTAGGAAACTAGGGAACCACATGCTGTAACTACGAGTTCACGGCTGCAACTAAAAAAAAAAAAATTCCCATATGCCACCACTAAGACCTGGCACAGCCTAATAAATAAATAATAAAATAAACAGTAAATGGATTAAATTTTCTTAAAAGGCAGAGTTTGGGATATTGAATAAAGAAACACAGTTCATCTGTCCACACAAGAGTTACTTTAGCTACAAAGACACAGAGAGGTTGAGTGTAAAAAGATAGAAAAAGATGCTTCATCTAAATAGTACCAAAGGAGAGCTGGAGAGGCTATATTATTGTCAGACAAAATAGACTTTAAAGTTAAAAAAATCACAGAGCACAAAGAACGTTACATATTGGTGAAGGTTCAATGTGGTAAGAAGGTATGACAATTATAAGCATATACATACCTAACAAAAACAAGACCAAGAGCTAATTGTGGCTCAGATTGTGAGCTCCTTATTGCAAAATTCAGACTTAAATCGAAGAAAGGAGGGAAAACCACTAGACCATTCAAGTATGACCTGAATCAAATCCATTATGATTACACAGTGGAACTGACAGACAGATTCAGGGATTAGGTCTGATAGACAGAGTGCGTGAGGAACTATGGACAGAGGTTTGAGACATTGTACAGGAGGCAGTGATCAAGACCATCCCTAAGGAAAAGAAATACAAAAAGGCAAAATGGTTGTCTGAGGAGGTCTTACAAATAGCTGAGAAAAGAAGAGAGGCTAAAGGCAAAGGAGAAAAGGAAAGATATACCCATTTGAATGCAGAGTCCCAGAGAATAGCAAGGAGAGACAAGAAACCCTTCCTCAGTGAACAATGTAAAGAACTAGAGGAAACCAATAGAACGGGAAAGACTGGAGATCTCTTCAAGAAAATTAGAGATTCCAAGGGAACATTTCATGCAAAGATGGGCTCAGTAAAGGACAGAAATGGTATGGACCTAACAGAAGCAGAAGATATTAAGAGATGGCAAGAATACACAGAACTGTACAAAAAAGATCTTCACAACCTAGATAATCACCATGGTGTGATCACTCACCTAGAGCCAGACATCCTGAAATGCAAAGTCAAGTGGGCCTTAGGAAGCATCACTACGAATAAAGCTAGTGGAGGTGATGGAATTCCAGTTGAGCTATTTCAAATCCTAAAAGACAATGCTGTTAAAGTGCTGCATTCAGTATGCCAGCAAATCTGGAAAACTCAGCAGTGGCCACAGGACTGGAAAAGGTCAGTTTTCATTTCAATCCCAAAGAAAGGCAATGCCAAAGAATGTTCAAACTACTGCACAATTGCACTCATCTCACACACTGGCAAAGCAATGCTCAAAATTCTCCAAGCCAGGCTTTAACAGTATGTGAACCGTGAACTTCCAGATGTTCAAGTTGGGTTTAGAAAAGGCAGAAGAGCCAGAGATCAAATTACCAACATCCACTGGATCATTGAAAAAGCAAGAGAGTTCCAGAAAAAAACATCTACTTCTGCTTTGTTGATTACTCCTAAGCCTTTGACTGTGTGGGTCACAACAAATTGTGGAAAATTCTTCAAGAGATTGGGATACCAGACCACCTGACCTACCTCTTGAGAAATCTGTATGCATGTCAAGAGGCAACAGTTAGAACTGGACATGGAACAACAGACTGTTTCCAAACTGGGAAAGGAGTACATAAAGGCTGTACATTGTCACCCTGCTTATTTAACTTATATGCAGAGTATATCATGCAAAATTCCAGGCTGGATGAAGCACAAGCTCGAATCAAGATTGCTGGGAGAAATATCAATAATCTCAGATACGTAGATGACACCACCCTTATGGCAGAAAGCGAAGAAATACTAAAGAGTCTCTTGATGAAAATGAAAGAGAAGGGTGAAAAAGCCGGCTTAAAACTCAGCATTCAAAAAATGAAGGTCATGGCATCCAGTCCCATCACTTCATGGCAAATAACGGGGAAACAATGGAAACAGCAACAGATTTTATTTTCTTGGGCTCCAAAATCACTGTAGATGGTGACTGCTGCCATGAAATTAAAAGACGCTTGATCCTTGAAAGAAAAGCTATGTCCAACCTAGACAGCATATTAAAAAAGCAGAGATATTACTTTGCCAACAAAGGTCCATCTAGTCAAAGCTATGATTTTTCCAATAATCACGTATAGATGTGAGAGGTGGACTATAAAGAAAGCTGAGCACCGAAGAAATGATTCTTTTGAACTGTCATGTTGGAGGAGACTCTTTAGAGTCCCTTGGACTGCAAGGAGATCCAACCAGTCCATCCTAAAGGAGGTCAGTCCTGAATATTCATTGGAAGGACTGATGCTGAAACTGAAACTCCAATACTTTGGCCACCTGATGCGAGAACTGACTCATTGGAAAAGACCCTGATGCTGGGAAAGACTGAAGGCAGGAGGAGAAGGGGACAACAGAGGATGAGATGGTTGGATGGCATCACCTACTTGATGGACATGAGTTTGAGCAAGCTCTGGGAGTTGGTGATGGACAGGGAAGCCTGATGTGCTGCAGTCCATGAGGTCGCAAAGAGTTGGACACACTCTGAGCAACACACAAACACACACACACATTATTGATTTTGCAAAAATAAGAAGGGTTATAAGAGAATACTATGGATAGTTCTGGGCTTCCCAGGTGGTGCTAGTGGTAAAGAACCCCTTTGCCAACACAGGAGACATAGGAGACATGGGTTTGATCCCTGGGTCAGGAAGATCCCCTGGAGGAGGGCATAGCAGCCTGCTCCAGTGTTCTTGCCTGGAGGATCCCATGGACAGAGGAGCCTGGTGGGCTATAGTCCATAGGGTCAAAAAGGGTTGGACATGACTGAGGTAACTTAGCACTCATACATGAATAGCTCTATGCCAACAAACTTAATAAACTAGATTAAATGGTAGAAATACACAACCTACCAAAACTGACTCAAGATGAAATAGAAAATCTGATTAGACCTATAATAAGGAAGGAGATTTAATCACTAATCAAAAATCTCCCAACAAAGAAAAGCCCAGATTGGATGATTTCAGGGGTGAATTTTATCAAACATTTAATAAAAAATCAACACCAGTCTCTCCCAAACACTTCCCTAAAAAATATTGAAAAGGAGGGAACACTTTCAAACTCATTCCGAGGGAGTCCAGGTTTGGTTCCTAGTTAGGGAAAAAGACCCCACGTGTGGCAACTAGAGATCCCGCATGCCACAACAAATGATGTAAGATCCTGAAAACCACAGCTAAGCCTGGCGCAGCCAAATGAAGAAAAATAAAATATTTAAATATTTTTTAATAAAAATATAAAATAGTAGCAAACCATATAGAATATCGGTAGCATACTGAAAGGTGCTTCCTGGGTGGCTCCGTGGTAAAGAATTCACCTACAATGCTAGGGATGCAGGTTGTATCCTTGGGTGGCAAAGATCCCCTGGAGAAGGAAATGGCAACCCACTCCAGTAGTCTTGCTTGGGAAATCCCAAGGACAGAGGAGTCTGGTGGGCTACAGTCCATGGGGTTGCAAAGAGTTAGACACAACTTAGCGACTAAATAGCAACAGCAGGCATATTACAAGGATTACACAACATGACCAAGAGAGATTCGTTTTCAGAGTGGAAGAATGGTGTGACCTATAAAAATCAATCACTTCAATACGCCACATTTTTTTAAAATAAGGGAAAAAGACACATCATCACCCCCACTGATGCAGAAAACGCTTTTGACAAAATCCAACACCCTTCGTGATAAAAACACTCAATAAACAGGGAATACAAGAGGACATCCTTAACATGATAAAGGCCACATATGAAAAGCTCACAGCTAATATCATATTTAATGATGAATGACTGAAAGCTTTTCCTGTAAGATCAGGAATAAGACAATTACAATTTACCAATTCTATTCAACATAGTACTGCAAGTTCTAGCCAGAACAGGTAGGTAAGAAAATGATATAAAAACCATCCAAATTGAAAAAGAAGTAAAATTATCTCCATTTACAATGACATAATTTTATATTTAGAAAAACCTTTAAAATACATTTTTAAAAGTTAGAGGTAATAAAATGAATCCAGCAAATGGAAGGATATAAGATCAACATGTACATTGGTTGTATTTCTATATAATAGCAATTTACCACCCAAAAAGGAAATTTAAAAATCAGTTCCACTTACAACAGTATCAAAAAGAATGAAATATTTAGGAATAAATCTAACCAAGGGGAAGAAAACTGGAAGCTATAAAACACTGTTGAAGAAAATTAAAGAAGACCTAAATAAATGGAAATACATCCCATGTTCATGGATGGAAAATTTCAAGTTGTTAAGGTGGCAACAGTACCCAAAATGATCTGTATATTCTGTGCAATCCCTGTTAAAAATTTGTGCAGGCATAGAAAATTAGAATTCATATGGAATCTCAAGGAACTCCAAATACCCAAAACTATCTTGAAAAAGAGCTGTAGGATTCACAGGTTCTGATTTTAAAATGTACCACAAAGCTACTGTAAGTAAAGCAGTGGGGATACTGACATAAGAATAGACATAAAGACCAAAGAAATAGAAGAGTGAAAAACTAGAAATAAACTCTCATATATATAGTCAACTGATTTTAGATAAGGATGCCAAGACCATTGAATGGGGAAAGAACAGTCTTTTCATCAAATGGCACTGGGAAAACTGAATATCCACATGCAAAATAATTAAGTTGGACTGTTAACTTCTAGCATATCCAAAAATTAGTTCAAAATGGATCAAATACCTAAACTTAATTAAAACTATAAAAATCTTAGAAGGAAGCAAAGGGGAAAATATTTGTGGCATTAGATTTGGCCATGATTTCTCCTTTTCCTTTTAATGACTTTACTAACGTATAATTCACATATCTTTGGGCACTTCCTTATGTTGGGGCCCTGGTTTGAGAAGTAGCCAACGACTGGTCACATTCAAAAATTCTTTATTAAACTCGCTATTCAGGGGTGGAGGTCACATGCATCTCTAGTCAGGCTGTGGTAGTTTGGTTATTCTTGGTTTATACAAAATCTGGAAGGAAACTGAAGCACTGAGAACATGGAAAGAAGCTACACTTACATAGCATGCAAATGAAGCAATCCTAGCTACCCACTCCAGTGTGGACAGATGTCAAAAAAACATGGCTGAGCAAAAGTTTTGGGGTCAAGGCTGCCCTCTTCACATCGTACTGGTTGCCCAGGTACCTTCCTTGTAAAGAGGTCTGACAATGACTCCTGATCAGCATAGTCATCCATACATCAGGGGGCGGGGGAAATCTTAAAAGCTTCTCTCTACTCCGGCTCAATAATCATACTTTCCTTCTGTCCCTTACCTTTCCTTCCTCCATATCTTGGGTTTGTAGAAGGCACCAACCTTTTGTTTAGGGTTCTGGTAGTCATGAGATGACCCCCAGATTTGTGCTTTTCCAGCTGACTCTTCACTGGCACACCATTCCTGGAGAACCTAGAACAAAAGAAGGTCAGTGCTTTCTGCTTCTTGTCTGCTCTGTCTCACCACATAAATGATTAAGCCTTAACTGTTACTTTCATTTTAACTCACCTTAATGGGCTCCTTGGCATGAAGTGATGGGGCCGGATGCCATGATATTAGTTTTTTGAATGCTGACTTTTAAACCAGTGTTTTCACGCTCCTCTTTCACCTTCATCAAGAGGCTCTTTAGTTCTTCTTCGCTTTCTGCCATTAGGGTAGTGTCATCTGCATATGGGGGGAAAATGGAAACAGTGATAGAGTTTATCTTCTTGAGCTCCAAAATCACTGTGGACAGTGACTGGAGCCATGAAACAAAAAGACTCTTGCTCCTTGGAAGAAAAACTATGACAAACCTAGACAGCATATTAAAAAGCAGAGACATCTCTCTGCTGACAAAGGTCATATAGTCAAAGCTATGGTTTTTCCAGTAGTCATGTATGGATGTAAGAATTGGACCATAAAGAAGGCTGAGTGCTGAAGAACTGATGCTTTCAAACTGTGGTGCTGGAGAATACTCTTGAGAGTCCCTTGGACTGCAGGAAGATCAAACCAGTCAGTTCTATAGGAAATCAACCCTGAATATTCATTAGAAGGACAGATGCTGACGATGAAGCCCCAAAACTTTGGCCACCTGGTGTGAACAGCCGACTCATTGGAAAACACCCTGATGCTGGGAAAGAATGAAGGCCGGAAGACAAGGCGGCAACAGAGGATGACATGGTTGGATGGCATCACTGACTCAGTGGACAGGAGTCTGAGCAAACTCTGGGAGATGCTGAAGGACAGGGAAGCCTGGCGTACTGCAGTCCATGGGGTCACAAAGAGTCGGGAATGACTGAGTGACTGAACACCATCACTACCAACAACAAATGGGTTACTTGGACAACACCTGGCAGCTCAGCTCTCTCCAGCTCCTTTGAACTGTTGAATTGGACTTGTGCTTTTCAATCACCTTCTTGTAACCTGGTTGAATGCCAAACGTCACATATACAAAATTAGGCAAAATATGAGTCCCTGGAAGATGTAACCACTCATCTCCAGAGAGGATTATTTTTTCTTTTCTTTTTTTTTTTAAAGCAGCTAAACTGGAGCCTCTAGCTTTTCCAGGTCTTTTTAATTCACCGAGAAAGAAAGAGAAGTCGCTCAGTCGTGTCCAACTCTTTGCGGCCCCAGGGACTGTAGCTGTCCCGGCTCCTCTGCCCATGGGGTTTTCCAGATAAGATTACTGGAGTGGGTTGCCATTTCCTTCTCCAGGGAATCTTCCCAAGCCAGGGATTGAAACTGCATCTCCTGCACTGCAGGCAGACTCTTTACCATCTGAGTCAGCAGGGAAGCCCTTTAATTCACCCAGGGATTGAGTTAATCTGATCCTGGAGCCATTAATCCCTGTGAGAACTGAGTTTTGCTCACTCTACTAAATGCCTCAGGGGTTCCCCAGGGCCCCTTCTCCTCGGTGGACCTAAATTCGTTTTTTTTTGTTTTTTTGTTTTTTTTTGTCTCTCCAGTTTCCGAAGTCTGTCGAAAGCTCCACTTACTTCCCCCGCCTGTGGGTCATCCTTTAACATAATGTATTGATCAACCCCCATGTGAAAAGCAGGTGCAAACCTCTGAATCTCACGCTACATCTTGGCTCTGCAACTTTTCTCAGTCTTGCTGGTCCTCCCAATGTATCCAAACAAATTCTTTTCGTATATGTTATTTAGGTTTTCTGGCTGCTCAGATGGGCAGGGTGGGGAGGAGGAGTAGGGGAGACCACAGGCTCCAAACTTTGAAAACAGAATGTGCCATTTAAAAAAACTTACAAAAACCATCACAATATTGTAAAGTAATTATCTTCCAATTAAAATGAATAATTAATTTTAAAAATAAAAATCATCTAAGAATGAAAGAAAAGAAAAAAAAAAGAGCTGCAGGAAGAAAGGTGAGAACCCCACACCTCAGTATTTTAACTCCCAAACTAGAAGCTCAATATTTCCCTTAAGAATTCTTTCTCAGATTTGTTTTGGGGTCCACAGGAACGGAAGAGTCTTACAGTCGCTTTAAATGACTATTACATTTGAAAAAGATCGGAATGTACCTTTTGTGGGGGAAAGAGGGGAAGCCTCAGTGTTCATTCAGGAAAACCAAAGGAATTCCACATGCATTTTACGTCCTAGTGAATTGTGTAAACTTTATTTTTGCTGAAGATTGTTTGTTTAATCAATCTTATGTTCTCAGACCACTTCTTGAGAAGGAGGTTCAATTTGAAATTGTATCATTTCCTTCCTAATGAAGGGCAAGTGCTTAGTTAAATAAAAAACTGATGACGTTTTTCAAACAAAAAAAAAAAAAAAGGAAAACCCAAAGGCTATGCGACACTGAAAATGAAAATATGGGTGATGAAATTATAGCAACAGAGTAACATTATTCCTCTGTTACTTAAAACTCAAGTTTGAGATATGTAACATGAAATTCTATTGATTGTGGAAAGACTATGTCATTGTACTCTCCTTGTGGTTATGGAAATTAATACATTTATAGCTGCATATTGATTGAGCTATAAATATGCCTTTGCAACCTTTCCTTACTGTATCATTTCTCAGGGGCCACTATTAACAAAGTACCACAAACTCAAAGGCTTAAAACAACAGAGATTTGTCCACTGATAGTTCTGGAGGCCAAAAGTCAAAGGTCAACGTGTTGGCAGGACCGTGAGGATTGTAGAAGAGGTTGTTTCCAAGTTTCTCCTAACTACTGATGGCCATCTGTGGCACTCTTGTTTGTAGCTGCGTCTCCTATGTTTCTCCTTTAACCTCACACTACTGCCACCTTCAACGACATTTCTGATGCCGGAGTGTGGGTTTCCCCCCGCACCACGCAATTCTCAGACACCAGCTGGCCGTCTTACAATTCAGCTCAATTCTGACACTTTCTACCCAGGTCAGAACTCACAGGTTAAGTGAACTCAGACCACAAGATGCCAGTTTTTTAATATTTATTTTTATTTATTCTATTTTATTTATTTGGCTGCACTGGGTCTTTGTTTCGGCAGGCAGGATGTCTTAGATCAGGCGTGTGGGATCTAGTTCAAACCCGGGTCACCCTGCATTGGCAGCACAGAGTCTTAGCCCACCCCAGGGGAGTCCCCCCGAAGCCCCTAAGTCCAGGTTGTCATTTGTGCTCCTGACTGAAGGGCTATAGCTCAGAGGTGCTAACAACCCTTTCCTTGGTTTCGATTAATTTGCTAGAGTGGCTCACAGAATGTGGAAGGGTATTTTACTTGCCATATAAGGAAGATATTTTACTTCAGGTTATGGGTTTATGATAAAGGGCTATAGCTCAGGAACAGCCAGAAGGAAGGGATACACAGGGCAAGGTGTGGCGAAAGAGCGTGGAGCTCCTTCCAAGCACACCACTCTTCCCAATGTCCACATGTTCACCAACCCAGAGGTTCTTTGAACTCCAGCCTTTTGGGTTTAATGGGGCCTGCATTACCTAAACATGACTGTTTCAGTTGTTGACCACTGGCGACTCAGCCTCCAGCCTCTCTCTCCCTCTCAAAGATCGGGGGTGGGATTCAAAGTTCCAAACTCCAAATTATGTAGTTGGGTTCCCTGGCAAGCAGTCACCTTCACTAGGGGCTTTCCAAAAATCATTTCATTAATAACTAAAGACACCTACGTCAAATTCCTCATTTAGGAAATTCCAAGGGATTTTAGGAGTAGTGTACAGGAACGGGGGATGAAAACCAAAGTATATATATTTCTATTATGAATCAGAATATCACAATCTGTTTCTCTTCTCTTCTTATAAGAATACCATCCTGGTTGGATTGAAAGCCCATTCTAAAGACCGCATTTTACATTTTTCACTATAACAGCAAGAACACTGTTTCCAAATAAAGTATTCACAAGGACCAGGGGTTAGGACCAGAACATATCTTTTTTTAGGGGCACAATTCAACCTATTATGAAGTGAAGTGAAAGTCGCTCAGTCATGTCTGACTCTTTGCATTATCCACGATTTGGGAGCTAATGGAAAGCGGTTTTAAGGAGTCTCTTGGGGGTGCCCTAGGTACTGGGGACATAACTGTTTTCAATTTGTGAAAATGAGTCAAACCTGTATACTTATGGTATATGCACTTTTCTGTATGTATGTTATGCTTTGATAAAAACTTTCTGCAACTTCATTGAGATATGATTGGCGTATAAAGAAGGACAGGATGGACAAGGTGATGAATTGATACACACATACATTGCAGAATGATTACTACAATAAGGTTAGTTAACACATCTATCACCTCACATAATTACAGTTTTTGTTTGTGTGGTGAGAATATTTCAGACCTACCCTCTTAGCAGCTTTTAAGTATATCATTATAATACTGATAATGCCTATCACCACACTGTTCATTAGACCCCCACAACTTACTCATAACTAGATGTTTGTTTCATTTGACCAACATCTTTTCATTTCTGGCTCATCCTTTCATTTCCTCCACCTCTCAACCCCTGGTAACCCCCATTCTGCTCTCTGTTTTTCTGAGTTTGATTAGTTTAGATGGCGAAAAGTTAACACTTTTGTTTTTGGTTATAATAGAGTAACAGGGATCAGATTTACCCACTTGCCTTAAACAGGTAAAACACTGTCCAGATTATTTCCATGATCACTGAGAAGAGATAAAAGGGATTAAGTAAAGACTTCTTAACCACAGGAGCTCCCTGGCAGGCCAGTGGTTAGGACTTCACATTTTCACTGCTGAGGTCCCAGGTTCAGTCCTTGGTCAGGGAACTAAGATCCTGTAAGCTACATGGTACGGCAAAAAAAAAAAAACCCACTTCTGAATAAGGACACTAAACACATGAACCATAAAAGACTGATCTAGTAAACTTCACAAAAATTAAAAACGTCTGCCCTTCTAAATACACAATTAAGAAAATATAAACTCAGTCATAGAAGGAATGTATTTTATATCATGCATCTGGAGATGAACTTTTAAAATTATTTTGTTTATTAAACTATAATTGACTTATAAGATTGTGTTAGTTCCGGGTGAACTGCCTCAGATTCTTTTCTATTATGCTGAATAAACTTTTGTAAGATATTGACTATAGTTCCATGTGCTATGCAGTAAATCCTTGTGATCATTTTTAATTATTAAACTAACTCCTTTTTATTTTATTGAAGGCAACACCAACGAAGAATTTCAGAGACTTGAAATGTATTATTGCGTTAGTAGTGTTCCCTCCTTAGTGGAATCTGTTGGAAGAACCAATATATCTGGGTAAAGATTCAATTTTGATCCTACTCACTTTAAATATGACATTTGATTATTGGTAGCGGTCAAATTTCCAAATGCAATTCATTGAATGAATTAATTCACGCAACAGATATTTCTTGAGAGTTAGGCACTCTTTCAGCTATTAGGGATATAATAGTGGAAAAATACGCCAAGACTCCTGCTTTCAGGGAGCTTATATTCTGGTGAAGGGAGATAGAACAACAAACATAATAAATAAGTGAATGATGTAGTATGTTAGAAAGTTAAATCCTGTAGAAAAAAGTGTAAGTCAGGGTTAAAGGCATTGGAACTGCAGAGGGGTAGGTATAGTACTTTTAAATAGAACAGTCATGGCAGGTCCCACAGATGGATTTGAACCCAGAATATATTTTACAGATTCTTACAACTCAGTAATTAGAAGACAAAAACCTCAGTTGAAAAAAAAAAAAAAAACTATCAAGAAATTGGATGCAAATTGTTCCAAAATGAGATACCCACATGAAAAGGTGCTTAATGTCACTAGTCCTCAGGGAAGTGCAAATTAAAATACAATAAATTGGGACTTCCCTGGTGGTCCAGTGGCTAAGACTCCACCCTCCCAATGCAGGGGACCAGGTTCGATCCCTGCTGCTGCTGCTGCGAAGTCACTTCAGTCGTGTCCGACTCTGTGTGACCCCATAGACGGCAGCCCACCAGGCTCCCCCATCCCTGGGATTCTCCAGGCAAGGATACTGGAGTGGGTTGCCATTTCCTTCTCCAATGCATGAAAGAGAAAAGTGAAAGTGAAGTCGCTCAGTCTGTCCGACTGTTAGTGACCCCATGGACTGCAGCCCACCAGGCTCCTCCGTCCATTGGATTTTCCAGGCAAGAGTACTGGGGTGGGGTGCCATTGCCTTCCCCAAGCAGGGAATTAAATCCTACATGCCCTGACAAAGAGTTCACATGCCCCAACTAAAAAAGATCTCACATGCTGCAAAGAAGATCAAAGATCCCAAGTGCTGCAACTATGACCTGGCACAGCCAAATAAATTATTTTTTGAAAAATACAATAAATTACCACAAGAATGACTAAAACTAACCTTACAAACCATACCAAGTATCATTGAGGATGTGGAGGAAACAGAACTCTCATTTGCTGGTGATGAGATAGATTGGAATATGGGATGGACACTTAGGGAAAGTTTCATACAGAGTTAAACATACACCTACCATATGACCTGCAATCCACTCCTAGGAATTTTCCCAGAGAAATGATAGCACATGCCCTGATAAAGACTTATACACAGTATTCATATCTTCGTTATTCATAAGAACCCCATAACTTCACTGGAGGTCCAGTGGTTAAGATTTTAAGCTCCTGGGGCTTCCCTGCTGTCTAGTGGTTAAGCACCCACCTGCCATTGCAGGGGACACTGGTTCGATCCCTGATCCAAGAAGATCCCACATGCCCACGTGCCATAACTTCTGAGCCCACATGCCACAACTGCTGAGCCCGCATTCCACAACAAGAGAAGCTACCTCAAGGAGAAGCTCACTCACCACAAAGAAGAGTAGCCTCTGCTCATCATAACTAGAGAAAGCCTGTGTACAGCAATGAAGACCCAGTGCAGCCAAAAATTAAAAATAAATTAAAAGAGGAAAAAGATTTCATGCTCCCAATGGATATGGGTTCAACTTCTGGTCTGGGAACTAACAGCCCATAAGTCATGCAGCCATAAATAAATAAGCAAATAAAACAGGTTTGGTGTTTTTTTTAAACAATCTAATGGCCCCAAACTGAAAACAACACAAATACCAATCAGCTGATGAATGTACACAGAAAAGGGAAGCGCATCAACATTTCAGAGCACTATTCAGCAATAGAAAGGCACAAAATATTGATACACGTAACATGGCGGACACATGTGTCAGGCATGAACAATTACATACTGCACGATTCTCCTTATGCAAAATTCTTGGAGAGGTAAAACTACAGGAGCAGAAGGTAGACTGGCGGCTGCCTAGGGATGGAGTCTAGAGAATAACCACAACAGGGTCAAGAGATAACTTTTGGGGGCTACCTAAATGTTTCAGAGTTTGACTGTGGCACTGTTGTACGATCCCACACATTTCTTAAATATGTGTGTATTTACTTGGCTGCACAAGGTCTTAGCTGTGGCACACAGGATCTTCGAGCTTCACTACAGCACTTGGGTTCTTTAGCTGAGGTATGTGGGCTCTATTTGGCTGACCAGGGATTGAGCCCGGGGTCTCTTGCATTGGGAGCACAGCATCTTAGTCACTGGACCACCAGGAAGGTCCCTGACCTTCCACATTTGATAAAACTCATCACACTGTACACTTAAAATGGATGAATTTTTATTGTATGTAAATTATCTCTCTATTAAAAATAAACCTTCACATTGATGGTGGCAAAAAGTGAAAATAAAGAGTACTGATGAGTTCATTGAGCAGTTAAACCTTGTCAGCAGGGTCTTATTCTGTAGGAGCACTAACCCTCCACTCAGTCAAAATTCTGAATATAATTTATAGTCAGCCTTTGGTAAACATGGTTCCTGCGTAACTGTGGTTCTCTGTACACTTGGTTCCACATCCACAGATTCAATCAACATTTCTCTGATCCTGCTGTGTTTATATCAGAGAGGCAGCAGTGAGCAGTGGCTTGAATCAAAAACTTTGTTCCCTTCCCAAGAATTGAACCTGGGAAGCCTGGATCAAAACCAGTAATCCTGGCCACTAGACCAGCAAGGGTAGAGGCTAGAAGCAAAAATTTCCCTGGCTCTTCCCTCTATTTCAAAGTAAGAATTTTTCAAGGAGGCAAAAACTGTAAAATCACGTGCAAAGTTTTTTTTTATTAGAGACACAGTACCACAAATGGGAAAGCCTGCAGACAATCAGGTTATTTCAGACAGAAACAAGGTAGAGATACACAACTGGAGAGAAAGGATGTGGGCGCCCCTCTAATGAGGAGGAGTGCAGTAAAGAGATGGCTAAGTCATTTACATAACATAGTTCTGGGTCTTTGTTTTATAGTTGTTCAGTCGCCAAGTCGTGTCTGACTCTTCATGACCCCTGGACTGCAGCATGCCAGGCCTCCCTGTCCCCTACCACCTCCCAGAGTTTGCCCAAGTTCTTATCCATTGCTTTGGTGATGCCAGCCAACCATCTCATCCTCTGTGGCCCCCTTCTCCTCCTGCCCTCAATCTTTCCCAGCATCAGGGTCTTTTCCAATGAGTCGACTGATTGCATCAGATGGCCAAAGTATTGAAGCTTCAGCTTCAGCATCAGTCCTTCCAATAAGTATTTAAGGTTGATTTCCTTTAANTCATCCTCTGTGGCCCCCTTCTCCTCCTGCCCTCAATCTTTCCCAGCATCAGGGTCTTTTCCAATGAGTCGACTGATTGCATCAGATGGCCAAAGTATTGAAGCTTCAGCTTCAGCATCAGTCCTTCCAATAAGTATTTAAGGTTGATTTCCTTTAAGTTTGACTGATATGATCTCCTTGCAGTCCAAGGGACTCCCAAGAGTCTTCTTCAGCACCACAGTTTGAAAGCATCAATTCTTCAGCACTCTGCCTTTTTTATAGTCCAACTCTCACATCCATATGTGACTACTGGAAAACCCATACAGACCCTTGTCAGAAAAGTCTTTGATTTTTAACACACTGTCTAGGTTTGTCATAGCTTTCCTGCCAAGAGTCAATTGTCTTCTGATTTCATGGGTCTTTGTTTACCTTTGGCCAATTATCTGGTTTCGTTTCCCATATCTGACCTGTCCCAGGACCCTCTTCAACATGCATGTGAAACTTTTTTCCAAGATCAATTCCAGCCCAGCCTATGGGGGTTCTTGGCATCACCTATTACGGGGTGCCCTTTTTGACTCTTTTGGAGCCTTTCTGCACATGTGCAGTGTCTCCCTTGCCCCCAGGATTGGAAATATGTGACCTCTTGATATTTTATTCCAACAGGGTTTAGCCCCTGTCTGTGGCTGCCATGACTTTTAAAATGTCCATAGGCTGGCAAATCCAACTATTGTACCCTGCTCCGGTTGCTATTTCCATCTTGAAGTAAAAACAAGAGGCTAGTTAAAAAACATCTAGCCTAGAGCCTGCCTACTCACTTCCTCAGGAGATGCAAACAGGAGGCTAGTTGTAAATGCCAAGCATGGAACCCATCTGTCTGCGCTCTCATACTGTACATAGCATTTGCAATTGAAAAAGTCTGCACTCATGCATAAATGGATGGATGAAGTTCAAACCCATGCAGTTCAAGGGTCAACTGCACTTTTCTCCAAAAAAGTAACCACCGTTAGTCAGCTTTCCCTTTCCTTGCCTTTGAAGATCACGCCCAAGAGGGTGACCCTTCAAATTCACGTCTCTCGCTTACCCCCGTCGCAGTCACACAAATGGCATACTAGTGGGTTCAGATTCTTCAGTAAACCCACTAGCTTTTCACACATTCAGAACACTAAATGTGAGGTCATATATATTTTTTTAAATGAGTACAATTTTTGTCAGTCACAGCTCAACAAAGCTGGAGTAAGTCTTCAGAAACTGAAAAATCACTTAGTTCTGTTTCTCAGGTCTCAGCTTCAGCTTTCTGGCACTCTGCCTACTGAAATGACCTCAGCAGTTTCTTCCCGTCTTGCATACAGATGCCTCTTCTCCCATGAAGAAGTGGCGTCTACACCCCATCTCCTTGGATCCGGGTTGATCTTGTTGACTGGCTCTGACCAAAAGAATACAATGGAAGTGACATAGTGCCTATCCCAGCTCTAGGTCCTCGAAGAACTGGCAGCTTCCACTTCTTGCCTTCTTGGGTTCCAGCCACCATGTTAAAGAAGTTTGGGAGAATTGGGAAAGGCAGTTTGTCAGTTTCTTACAAAACTTGACATACTCATGTCATATAATCTGGTGATCACATTCCTTGGAATTTATGTAAAGGAATTGAAAACGCGCGTTCACATGGAAACTTGCACACAGGGACATACGGGGACTTCCCTGGCATCAGTGGTTAGGACTCCACACTTGCACTGTCAGAGTATGGGTTTGATCCTTGGTAGGGGAGCAAAACTTCCGCAAGTTGCTTGGCACAGCCAGTAAGAAGGGCCCCAGTAGTGACAGTGTAATTGTAGCTGCCACTACTCTCTTACTACAGCTAGCCTTGTGCTAAATACAAATATTAACTCTTTTAATCTATATAACAAGTCTATGAGATGGATGGCATTATTACCTTCGAGGAACTGAAGCACAGAGACATTAAGTAATTTGCCCAAGGCCACAGAACTGGTAAGTGATCAAGTCAGAACTCAGATTTAGGCTCTGGGTTCAGAACTAAGGTAAGAAAAGAAAGATGAGTCGTTAGTACAGGGTCAGACCCAATCTTTATTTGGAGTGAAAGCAGTCAAAACGTACAAACTTCTTGTTATAAAAATACTCATGGGGCTATAATGCGCAGCACGGTGAGAGTAGTTAAGAAAGAAGGTGAAAGAGTTAGTTGCTCAGTTGTGTTCCATTCTTTCCAACCAAATGGACTGTAGCCTGCCTGGCCCCTCTGTCCATGGGATTTCACAGGCAAGCATACTGGAGTGGGTTGCCATTTCCTCCTCCAGGGGATCTTCCCGACCCAGGGATCAAATCCAGGTCTCCTACATTGCAGGCAGATTCTTTACCATCTGAGCCATCAAGGAAGAAAACTGTATCCTATATTTGAAAGCTGCTAAGAGAGTAAGATCTTAAAATTCTCGTCACAAGTAAAAAAAAAAACGTAAAAATTTAAACATATTGTTCATGTATATTTTTTGCCCTAACTTTTTTTATTTTAAAAAATATTATACTACAATATGATTTATATTGATCATTGGATTTGGGGGTGGTTTAGTCACTAAGTCCTGTCCGACTCTTGCAACCCCATGGATTGTGGCCTGCCAGGCTCCTCTGTCCATGGGAGTCTCCAGACAAGAATACTGGAGTGGGTTGCCATTTCCTTCTCCAGGGGATCTTCCCAACCGAAGAATCGAACCTGGGTCTCCTGCATTGCAGGCAGATTCTTTACTGTATCCCCTTAAATTTTATCCCTGAGTGCCTGCCTCACTGATTTCACTCTGTGAGGCTGGCTGGTTTTAGAATCTAAAGTCTTTAAATGTATTTCTTTAACTGGTTGACCACACAGCGTGTGGGATCTTAGTTCCCTGACTGGGGATTGAACACCCACCCCCACCGCTACTTTGGAAGTTAATCCTGGATCACCAGGGAAGTCCCAGAATCTGAGCTTTTAGACTCTGGGTTGTACAGTCTCAACTCTCCCTAGTGGTTCTGAAGCAGGAGGCAGATGGGCCCTGGGCTGAGCAGCTGGAGTTCATCCCCTGTGGACAGAAACTCCGTAACAGCAGGAGCAAGAGAGGAGCTGAGCCCTGCTCAGATAAGAGATAAGAGACCACACACTCCTCAGCCTCAAAGTCGAGGAGATCTTCCCAACTATACATGTGCAGGAAGGCTCCTTGGAGGTCAAAAGAGAGTGGGCGCCACCTCACTGTAAGTGATGTCAACCTTCCCATAGGCTTCTTTGCTGGACTCCATCTTAGCTAAGAGACACATACGCCCATGGGAGGACCCTGAGATACACCCAACACGGGCTCAGAACCAGGCAAAGCAAGATGGTTAGCCAAGAATTACCCTGGCTGTCCAGTGGTTAAGACACAAGTTTTCACTGCTATGGGCCCAGGTTCACCCCTGGTTAAACAGCTATGATACCACAAACCAAGCAGTGGGGACAAAAAAAGAGCATCAAGAAAGATTGCCCACGGAAACCCGGAAGAAATATTCCATAAAAGTGGTTTGAACTGCCTCGAGGGCGTGACTCTGTCTCTGAGCCCACCCATGTATCTATGCACATGTACCCCTTTTCCTCCTAATAAACACTTCACTTTTTCACTACTTTCTGTTCTATGTGGAAATTCATTTCTGCACAGCTGACAGGCCAGAAACTTGTCCCTGGCTCTGGTCCCCGGTGGGCTGGTGGCTAGGATTCAGTGCTCTCACTGCCCCAGCCTGACTTCAGTCTCTGGCCTGGAACTGAAATCCAGCTTCAAGCCACTGCAGGCCAAACGCCCTGGAGATGATGACGTGAAGTCAGTAGTGTCTGACTCTTTTACAACCCCATGGGCTGTAGCCCACTAGGCTCCTCTGTCCATGGGATTTTCTAGGCAAGAATACTGGAACAGGATTGCCTTTTCCTTCTCCAGGGGATCTTCCCGACCCAGGGATCAAATCCAGGTCTCCTGCATTGCAGACAGATTATTTATCATCTGAGCCACCAGGGAAGCCCCCCTGAGATCTTATTTGGTGCCAAAACCCAGGGATTCTAAGTGAACCGTAAACTTCACTCAGCTGCGGCTCGAGGCCTCTGGCCTTCGCTCTTGCCCTCTTTCTCTTGCTCTCTGCTTCTTTTTCTTTTCAAGCCTCACTCCTCAAGCCTTCAGGTCCTGACCCCCACATGGCATTTTCCACTGTGGCCAACTCTAGTTCCTCCTGGAGTTCCCCTTCACTCCAGACCTTAGCAGTCCCTACACTGCAGTGGACAGCCTACTGAGCTGGCCAGTTTCAAGCAGATCATGATGCTCCCCTTCAAGAACAGCTCTGGTGAACTTCCCTGGTGGTGCAGTGCATAAGAGTCCGCCTGCCAGTGTGGGGGACATGGGTTCAACCCCTGATCCAGGAAGATCCCACATGCCAGGAAGCAACTAAGCCCCTGCTCTGGAATCTGGGAACCGCAATGACTGAAGCCCACGTGTACAGAGCCTGTGCTCAGAAACAAGAGAAGCCACTGCAATAAGAAACCCCCATACAAAGAGTAGCCCTCGCTCGCCGCAACTAGAGAAAACCCGTGCACAGAAGGAAGACCCTGTGCAGTTACAAATACAGAAAGGAACAAATAAAAGACCGCATTAAAAAAAAAAGAATACCCCTGGCAACACAAACATCCTCTATCGAGGACCAACCCGCCTCACCTCCATGTGCAAAGTATCAGGGAAGCCTGTCAGGGATCGATGGGAAAGTATAGGATGCTCAGAATCCCATCAAACACAGAATTCAAAGGAAATTCAGAGGACACTCTGAGTCTCCTTCAAGTGCCTCCTAGGAGTGTTTCTGGGATGCTGGACTTCATTTCTGGGAGCACCGTTAAGCCAGATGGGCTGAGAAAGGGAAAACTTAGGTCCTGCTGTAACATCGTTGTTCTTCAGTTGCCAAGTCATGTCCAACTCCCTGCAACTCCATGGATTGTACCACTCCAAGCTACTCTGATTCCCAGAGTTTGCTCAGATTCATGTCCATTAAGTCAGTGATACTATCCAACCATCTCATCCTCTGTTGTCCCCTTCTCCTTTTGCCTTCAATCTTTCTTTTCAGATGAGTTGACTCTTCACATCAGGTGGCCATAGGACTGGAGCTTCAGCTTCAGTAACAGCCCTTCCAAAGAATATTCAGGGTTAATTTCCTTTAAGAATGACTGGTTTGATCTCCTTGCTCCCCAAGGGACTCTCAGATGTCTTTTCCAGCACAATTCAAAAGCATCAATTCTTTGGCACTCAGCCTTCTTTATGGACTAACTCTCACATCCATACATGACTACTGGAAGAACCGTAGCTCTGACTATATGGATCTTTGTCAGCAAAGTGATGTCTCTGCTTTTTAATATGCTGTCTAGGTTTGTCATAGCTTTCCTTCCAAGGAGCAAACATCTTTTAATTTTATGCCTTCAGTCACTATCTGCAGGGATTCTGGAGCTCAAGAAAAGAAAATCTATCACTGCTTCCACTTTTTCCCCTTCTATTTCTCACCAAGAGATAGGACCAGATGCCATGACCTTCGTCTTCTTCAATATTGAATTTCAAGCCAGCTCTTTCTCTCTCCTCTTGCACTTTCATCAAGAGGCTCATCCTCTTGGGTTTCTTGCCATTAGAGCAGATTCATCTGCGTATCTGAGGCTGTTGATATTTCTCCCAGAAATCTTGATCCTAGCTTGTGATTCGTACAGCCTGGCATTTCTCATGATATACTCTGCGTATAAGCTAAATAAGCAAGGTGACAATATACAGCCTTGTCTTACTCCTTTCCCAATTTTGAACCAGTCTGTTGTTCCATGTCCAGTTCTAACTACTGCTTCTTGATCTGCATACAGGTTTCTCAGAAGACAGGTAAGATGGTCTGTTGTTCCTATCTCTTTAAGAATTTTCCCGTTTGTTGTGATACACACAGTCAAAGGCTTTAGTGTAGTCAATGAAGCAGAAGTAGATGCTTTTCCCATGTTTCCTCCATGATCCAACGAATGTTGGCAATTTGATCTCTGGTTCCTCTGCCTCTTTGAAACCCAGCTTGTACATCTGGAAGTTTTTCGTAACACTGACTGGCCTTTAATTTCAGTCTGAAAATGGATCTCTTACAAGTGGATCTTTACTGCCACAGGATGGGGAAATGGATTGGGCTCGCCTATGCCTAAGGCTTTCTTCTATATTCAAAAGCCTGAGGAATTAGAAAAACTCTCCTGACCTTCCAAACAANTTTTTCGTAACACTGACTGGCCTTTAATTTCAGTCTGAAAATGGATCTCTTACAAGTGGATCTTTACTGCCACAGGATGGGGAAATGGATTGGGCTCGCCTATGCCTAAGGCTTTCTTCTATATTCAAAAGCCTGAGGAATTAGAAAAACTCTCCTGACCTTCCAAACAATCCCCTTCTAACTCCTCCCAACTCTTAGCAGATAAGCAAGCTGCCCCTTCTCTTGAAAGTTCCCATATTCTTTCAGATTCTTCTGATCAAACTAAGACCCACACCTCCCCAAAGTGACAATTCCTGCTGGGATAACATTTTATCAGCTAGTCTGCCCCTCTTATCAGGGACAATTTGGGCACTATCTGGTCTAAATTTTAGCTATGAAACTATGACCACAGGAAAACGAAGATGATTTTTGACAGCATGGTCACTGTATTCTTTAGACTCTGGAGAAAATTGGTTAACAAAAAAACTTTTTTTTAATTGAAAAATTGGTTTAAATCTGTGTTTCCCAAGTACAAGAAAACTTTCCCCCCAAAGTCATAGGCCTTACAGTAATTTGGTAAATTATAACTGTGTAAGCACTTGAGAAATCTCTATGCAGGTCAGGAAGCAACAGTTAGAACTGGACATGGAACAACAGACTGGTTCCAAATAGGAAAAGCAGTGTGTCAAGGCTATACATTGTCACCCTGTTTATTAAACTTATATGCAGAGTACATCATGAGAAACACTGGGCTGGAAGAAGCACAAGGTGGAATCAAGATTACCAGGAGAAATATCAATAACCTCAGATATGCAGATGACACCACCCTTATGGCAGAAAGTGAAGAGGAACTAAAAAAGCCTCTTGATGAAAGTGAAAGAGGAGAGTGAAAAAGTTGGCTTAAAGCTCAACATTCAGAAAACGAAGATCATGGCATCCGGTCCCATCACTTCATGGCAGATAGATGGGGAGACAGTGGAAACAGTGTCAGACTTTATTTTTTTGGGCTCCAAAATCACTGCAGATGGTGATTTCAGCTATGAAATTAAAAGACGCTTACTCCTTGGAAGAAATGTCATGACCAACCTAGATAGCATATTCAAAAGCAGAGACATTACTTTACCGACTAAGGTCTGTCTAATCAAGGCTATGCTTTT
>SJYX01010522.1:136917-147567 GCA_006410675.1 Oreotragus oreotragus | reverse complement strand
TTCCTATTTGGAACCAGTCTGTTGTTGCATGTCCAGTTCTAACTGTTGGTTCCTGACCTGCATGCAGATTTCTCAAGAGGCAGGTTAGGTGGTCTGGTATTCCCATCTCTTTCAGAGTTTTCCATAGTTTATTGTGATCCACACAGTCAAAGGCTTTGGCATAGTCAATAAAGCAGAAATAGATGTTTTCCTGGAACTCTCTTGCTTTTTCCATGATCCAGCGGATGTTGGCAATTTGATCTCTGGTTCCTCTGCCTGTTCTAAAACCGGCTTGAACATCAGGGAGTTCACGGTTCACGTATTGCTGAAGCCTGGCTTGGAGAATTTTGAGCATTACTTTACTAGCGTGTGAGATGAGTGCAATTGGGTGGTAGTCTGAGCATTCTTTGGCATTGCCTTTCTTTGGAATTGGAATGAAAACTGACCTTTTCCAGTCTTGCAGCCACTGCTGAGTTTTCCAAATTTGCTGGCATATTGAGTGCAGCACTTTCACAGCATCATCTTCCAGGATTTGAAACAGCTCAGCTGGAATTCTGGAGCATACCAGTACATGATTCCCCCAAAAGATGAGAATTAATATAGCAATGACTAAGTCAGATGACCTAAGTAGCACCTAATGAAAGTTCTTGACTGAATTCTTACTTATGACTTTACTAATACTGCTAGCTGTGTTCTTTGTAGTTTGCTTATTTTTACAAAATTGTTTCTTGCATTACCAAGTGTGAAACTGAGTCTCTGATAAAATGATCACATATAGTTCCTTGTAAGATCAATGATAGTAATAGTGTAACTCTCTATAGGGGAAGAAGCAATAAGAGGGAATGTTTTCCTGGACCATAAGAGGCTAATAAGGCAGATGGTCAAGAGAATTTTTTGCTACTTATAAAGCCAAGTACCGTAATAGCACATTAAGTGGACTATCAGCAAAATGTTTGCCAGACCTGGGAATAAGAATTCCTAGCACCATGAGTAAAAATGGCCAGGAAATGCTCCCCAAACTGTGGTCAAATTCATGGCCATGAAACGACCCTGCAGTCTGGAAACTGGCCCTTGCCGTCTTCATCTACCTCTACAAAAACTAAATCGTGGCCACTGCAGCTGCTGAACTTCAACACCCTCTGAAAGGAGTTTAGGGTGGAGATCAAGAATGAGGCACTCTGCACTCTGGGAAAACCTGGCAGAGCAGGCCTTCAGATGTTAGATATCTTCGGGAGAAGATTTTATGCGCCCACATTCTTGTATCTTCTCAATACCTAGAGAAACACTGGCATCATGTTTTAAATTAACTTTTATTGGGGTATAGTTGCTTTCCAATGTTGTGTTAGTTGCTGCTGCTGCTGCTAAGTCGCTTCAGTCGTGTCCAGCTCCGTGCGACCCCATAGACGGCAGCCCACCAGGCTCCCCTGTCCCTGGGATTCTCCAGACAAGAACACTGGAGTGGGTTGCCAGTTCCTTCTTCAATGCATGAAACTGAAAAGTGTAAGTGAAGTCGCCCAGTCATGTCCGACTCTTCATGACACCATGGACNACCCCATAGACGGCAGCCCACCAGGCTCCCCTGTCCCTGGGATTCTCCAGACAAGAACACTGGAGTGGGTTGCCAGTTCCTTCTTCAATGCATGAAACTGAAAAGTGTAAGTGAAGTCGCCCAGTCATGTCCGACTCTTCATGACACCATGGACTACAGCTTCCCGGCTCCTCTGCCCATGGGATTTTCCAGGCAAGAGTACGGGAGTGGGTTGCCAGTACCTCTCCAGTGTTAGTTTCTACTGTACAGCAAAATGAATCAGCCATACATATGCATATATTCCCTCCCTTTTGGAGATCTTCCCATTATGGCTCAGCTGGTAAAGAATCCACCTGAAGGTGGGAGACCTGGGTTCAATCCCTGGGTTGGGAAGATCCCCTGGGGAAGGAAAACGCTACCCACTCCAGTATTCTGGCCTGGAAAATTCCATGGAATTTTCCAAGTAGTCCCTGGGGAATGGAATTCTGTGTAGTCCCTGGGGTGGCAAAGAGTCAGACATGACTCAGCGACTTTCAGTTTCCACTCCTGTCACCACACCTCATTAAGTAGAGTTTTCTGTTATACAGGATGTTCTCGTTAATTATCTATTTTATACATAGTATCTATTTTTAGTATCTATTTTATACATAGTATCTATTTTATACATAATTATCTATTTTATATTAATTATCTATTTTATACGTATATGTGTTCACTGCAGTCTCGCAATTCTTCCTACCCCACCCGCCCCTCTTTGTATTAGAAACACTGACATCATTAATGGTGACATCTACTTTGGCTATTAAGGAGAAATTTATAATAAAAAGTCAAAATGGAGTAGCTATGGTTCAGACATCCAAGGAAAATAGGTGACAATGTGGATGAGATTTTGAACAAGTCCTTGTATTGCTAAGAACTTAAGCTTTCTGAGTTGTCAGATGCCAGCAATCACTCTCAAAACAATGCCTCCTGGCAGTTGGTGACTGCAACCTTACTTTTTAAAGGTCTTCTCTTGTAACTAACACATTTTTAGACAATGAAATTGCTTTAGATCTTATGTTAATAAGAAGAGAAAACATTGTATAGAGACCAATAACTCCTGTTATGTTGTATTCCTCCCACATCAAAAGCTAAAACCTACTTAGACAAAACTAGACAACAAGCTACCTGGCTACAAGTCTCCCCAAAGTGCCAGGTCTGGATTGGATTTTAAACAGACCTTCGCCCTTCATCCTTCCGATAATGATTTCTTGTGGGTTCACGTCTTTCAGGGAGGAATTTGAGGCAGGAGATGGATGGGCCCCAGCTTGAGCAATTGGAGTTTGTTCCCTGTGGACTGAAATTCCTTACCAGCAGAAGCAAGAGACAGGGCTGGTCTCTGCCTAGATAAGAGATAAAAGACCACATATTCCTCATTCTGAAAGTCCAGAGGACCTTCCCAACCACACATGAGACAGAAAGTCTCTTTGAAGGTCAAAGGGAGAGGGCACCACTTCATAGAAAGTGATGCCAACCTACCCATAGGCATCTTTTCTGGAATTCATCTTGGCTAAGAGATGCACGCACACAGGAGATGACCCCGAGATAAAACAAACATGGACTCAGAAGAGGCAAAGGAGGATGACTGGCCGGGGACTTCCTTGGTGGTCCAGTGGTTAAGACACAGGTTTTCACTACCATGGAGATAGGTTCAATCCCTGGCTGGGGAGCTAAGAACCCACCTCCCCACCAAAAAAAAGCTGGCCAAAGGAAACTCGGAAGACGTGCCCTGTGAAAAGGAAACTCAGAAGAACTGCTTCATAAGAGCGGAGTCTCTCAGTCATGTCCGACTCTTTGCAACCCCATGGACTGTAGCCTACCAGGCTTCTCCGTCCCCATGGACTGTAGCCTACCAGGCTTCTCCGTCCACGGGATTCTCCAGACAAGAATACTGGAGTGGGTTACCATTTCCTTCTCCGGGGGATCTTCCTGACCCAGGGATTGAACCCGGGTCTCCTGCATTGGAGGCAGACGCTTTAACCTCTGAGCCACGGGGGAAGCCCTATAAAAAGGAAACCCAGAAGAATTGCTTCTTAAGAGTGATTCACACTACCAGGAAGTAATACACAGCTGACGGGCTGGGGCCTTGTCACTGGCCACTAGTCCCTGGCAGTCTGGTGGTTAGGAGTCAACACTCTCATTGCTCCAGCCTGACTTGTCTCTGGCCAGGAGCTGAAATCCTGCTTCAAGTCACTACAGGCTGAGGCCACTGGAGATCAGTTCATAGGATGGAGAAGTGGAGAGGGGGAGACAGGTGCTAAGACTGAGGGGTCCTGAGGTCCCGTTTCCCAGGTGAAATCTCAGAAGTGAGAAGATATGTGGTTAAAGGGGAGCTGTAAGCTGAGAGGCCTAGGTCTCCCTCCTTACTGTTTGGGACCCTGGCAAGGACAACACCAAGCTGCATCGCCCTAGGGCAACGTGGGGACACTCACAGCAGAGGGGCAACAAAGGGGTAGCCAAGCTGGTCAAATGGGGCAGCTGAGGTGGCTCCTTCAAGCTGCGCTGAGTTCCCAGGGGCGAGCTGACTTCCTGCACCCAGATTCTCAGCCCCATCCCTGGGGCCTCTCCCCGCAATTCCTTCCCCTGCACTGCGCTGCTCAGAAGTCATGAGGAAGGGGAAATTTAGCTGGCAAGGGGAAGGGAGCCCATCACATCCCCTCCCTGCAGCCTCTTCTAGCTCGCAGGTGGAGGAAGCTCTGGTTTCAATACTTCCTCAAACACCCCCAAACCACCCCAAGCAGAATTTTAGAGTCCAGAGAGCAATCAATCGATGGAGCCTCTTAGGGCCCCCAGCCAGTAATCCAGAGTGGTGGGAAAACCCCGACAAGTGATGTAAACCTGCAATGAAAACCCAGGCACAACATACCCTCAGCTCTTTGTTATGTGGATTAAGCTGATACATCTCTGAGCCTGCATCCCTGAGAGATGGGAACCATAGCATCATCTAATTCCTAGGGCTCGGGTGAAAATTCCAAAAGGTCACACCTGAACTTATGGAGCTCAAATCTGATGCTCTGTTGACAACCTAGAAGAGTGGAATGGGGTGGGAGGTGGGAGGGAGGTTCAAGGAGGAGGGGACATATGTATACTTATGGCTGATTCATGTTGATGTATGGCAGAGAACAACACGATATTTTAAGGTAATTATCCTCCAATTGAAATTAAATAAATTTTTAATTAATGCTTTAAATTTTAATTGGAGGATAATAGCTTTACAATATTGTGGTAGTTTTTGCCATACACCTGCGTGAATCACCACATGTGCACATGCGTCCCCCCATCCTCAACTCTCCGCCCTCCTCCCTTCCCACCCTATCCCTCGGGGTTGTCCCAGAGCACCAGCTTTGGGTGCCCTGCTTCATGCATCAAACTTGCTCTGGTCATCTATTTTATATATGGCAATATACATGTTTCAGTGCCTTTCTCTCATATCATCCCACCCTTGCCTCTCCCACATAGTCCAAAAGTCTGTTCTTTACACCTGTGTCTCTTTTGCTGTCTTGCATATAGGGTCCTCATTACTGTCTTTCTAAATTCCATATATATGTGTTAATACACTGTATTGGCGTTTCTCTTTCTGACTTACTCCACTCTGTATAACAGGCTCCAGTCTCATCCACCTCATTAGAACTGATTCAAATGTGGTCTTTTTATAGCTGAGTAATACTCCACTGTATATGTATACAACAACTTCCTTATCCATTAGTCTGCCGATGGACATCTAAACTGCTTCCATGTTCTAGCTATTGTAAACAGTAATGCAAAGAACATTGGGTACATGTGTCTCTTTCAGTTCTGGTTTCCTCAGTGTGTATGCCCCAAATGCGATTCTATTTCCAGTTTTTTAAGGAATCGCCACACTGTTCTCCATGGTGGCTGTACCAGTTTGCATTCCCACCAACAGTGTAGGAGGGTTTCCTTCTCTCCATACCCTCTCCAGCGTTTATCGTTTGTAGACTTTCTCATGGCAGCCATTCTCACCGGCGTGAGTTGATGCCTCATTGTGGTTTTGATTTGCATTTCTCAAATAATGAGTGATACTGAACATCTTTGCATGAGTCTATTAGCCATCTGTATGTCTTCTTTGAAGAAAGGTCTATTTAGTTCTTTGGTCCACTTTTTGATTGAGTTGTTAGTTTTTCTGGTATTGAGCTGCATGAGCTGCTTGTGTATTTTGGAGACTCTTTGTCAGGTTTTTTTTTGTTTGTTATTATTTTATCCCATTCTGAAGACTGCCTTTTCGCTTTGCTTATAGCTTCCTTGGTTGTGCAAAAGCTTTTAAGTTTAATTAGGTCCCATTTGTTTATTTTTGTTTTTATTTCCATTACTCTGGGATGTCGGGGAAGGCAATGGCACCCCACCCCAGTACTCTTGCCTGGAAAATCCAATGGACGGAGTAGCCTGGTGGGCTGCAGTCCATGGGGTCGCTAACAGTCGGACAGACTGAGCGACTTCACTTTCACTTTTCTCTTTCATGCATTGGAGAAGGAAATGGCAACCCACTCCAGTATTCTTGCCTGGAGAATCCCAGGGATGGGGGAGCCCGGTGGGCTGCCATCTATGGGGTCACACAGAGTCGGACACAACTGAAGTGACTTAGCAGCAGCACTCTAGGATGTGGGCCATAGAGGATCTTGTTGTGATTTATGTCAGACAGTGTTCTGTTTTCTTCTAAGAGTTTTATGGTTTCTGGTCTTGCATTTAGATCTTTAATCCATTTTGAGTTTATAAAAATTTTAAAAAATTTAAATTTAAAATAAAAAGGTCATACCTGCCCAGTCCTTAGTGTGGGAATAAGCCCTGGACAGGCCTCCCTGGGGGCTCAGATGGTAAGGAGTCCGCCTGCAATGCGGCAGACCTGGACTCCATCCCTGGGTCAGAAAGATCCCCTGGAGGAGAGCACGGCAACCCACTCCGGTATTCTCGCCTGGAGAATCCGCATGGGCAGCGGAGCCTGGCAGGCTACAGTCCATGGGGTCGCAAAGAGTCAGACACGACTGAGCGACTAAGCCCAGCACGAGACCTGGATAATGAATGGATTTGGGGGTTGCTTTTTTTCTTAATTGGAAGATAATTATTTTACAATATTGTGTTCGTCTCTGCCACACATCAACATGAATCAGCCATAGGCATACATATGTCCCCTTCCTCTTGAACCAAGAAAGATGGTACTGATGAATCTATTTGCAAGGCAGCAGTGAAGACACAGATAGAGAGAACAGACTTTTGGACACAGCAGGGGAGGGAGAGGGTGGGATAAACTGAGAGAGTAGCAGGGAAAGATATGCATTACCATATGTGAAATATGTCATTAGTGAGAATTTGCTGCGTGACACAGGGAGCTGCCCTAGCGCTCTGTGATAACCTGGGCAGGGCGGACGGGGTGGGAGCGCGGAGGGACTTTGTTAGCATGACATCTGCCACACTGAATTCATGAGCGTACACCTGTGTTTGCGACCTGTGCTAGTGTGCTCACAGAATGAAATCCTTGAAGTGAACCTGATGGATATCAGGGAAGGTACATTCTGGGATCTTGACTGATTTGCCAAAACCTGTCCTTTCGAAAGGCTGGACCCATCTCAAATCCCAGCAAGCATTATAGATGCGTCTCACCTACATGCTTGCAGCACCATGAGTCTTCAAATTCATCCAAACGTTCTGATCATTTGCCAAATTATGATCAGTGCAAAAGAAAAGATGCATTCCACGTGCTTTTAATTTTTAATTATCTTATTTAGAACAGAGAGAATGTCGTGCTTCACATTCTATTGTAGTTCTTTTTATAACCTGATTATTCATAGGCGTTCCATTTCCTAGAAAGTATTAGTCACTTCTTACTGACTTAACTTCTAACTGATTTATGTCTTTTGTGTTTTGTGGCTGTTCTGGATTTTGTTGATGCATGCTGGCTTTTCTGTAGTTGCAGCCAGTGAGGGCTACTCTTCCTTACACTGCATGGGCTCCTCACTGCGGTGGCTTCTCTGGGCTCCAGGCATGCCAGCTTCGGTAACTGTGGCTCATGGGCTCTAGAGCACTGGCTCAGTAGTTGTGACACACGGGCTTAGTTGTTTCAAGGCATGTGGGATCTTCCCGGCCTGGGGATGGAACCTGTGTCTCCTGAATTGGCAGGTGGATTCTTTACCACTGAGCAACCTAAGTGATTTATATCTTAAGGAGAACAGTTTTGTCTACCTTTGGCCTTACAAACCATTTTAAATTTCTCTATCTTGCTGTTTGCGTGTGTGTATGTGTTTAACTTGGAAGGTATTTTTAATGGCTGCTGCTGCTGCTGCTAAGTCACTTCAGTCGTGTCCGACTCTGTGTGACCCCATAGACGGCAGCCCACCAGGCTCCCCCATCCCTGGGATTCTCCAGGCAAGAATACTGGAGTGGGTTGCCATTTCCTTCTCCAATGCATGAAAGAGAAAAGTGAAAGTGAAGTCACTCAGTCTGTCCGACTGTTAGCGACCCCATGGACTGCTACTCCGTCCATTGGATTTTCCAGGCAAGAGTACTGGGGTGGGGTGTGGAGGCATTATTAATTTACATGTGAAACTTAAGAACATTTCTCTTTTATATCTTCTTAGTTTTTTTTTTTTTTCTAATAGACTTCACTGCACCCAGGTGAATTTTTGTGAATGTATCATAGTTTCAGTACTTTCATAAGTAAAAGTGGGGCCCAGCCACTTGCAGCTCAAAAGCCAATAAAGATTCAAGTTTGTTGGAAAGAAAAGTTTACTTTATTTTGGATGCTGGCAATAGTGTGGGGAGACCAAGGGGAGAGGGTGGACTCCTATCCAAAAGCCAACTCCCCCCTACCCTGCTGCTGCTGATACTGCTGCTGCTGCTGCTAAGTCACTTCAGTCGTGTCCAACTCTGTGCGACCCCCATAGACGGCAGCCCACCAGGCTCCCCCATCCCTGGGATTCTCCAGGCAAGAACACTGGAGTGGGTTGCCATTTCCTTCTCTAATGCATGAAAGTGAAAAGTGAAAGTGAAGTCTCTCAGTCACGTCAGACTCCTAGCGACCCCATGGACTGCAGCCCATCCATCCATGGGATTTTCCAGGCTCCTCCATCCATGGGATTTTCCAGGCAAGAGTACTGGAGTGGGGTGCCGTTGCCTTCTTGGCCCTACCCTGCTAACCTGGTCAAAATCAGTGGGCAAGAGCTTTTATACATGGAGGGAGGGGGCTACCTGCAGAAACAGCTTCAATAGTCATCTTGAAATTGGTCATTGGTGGTTTGCCCAACATGTTCTTTTCTGCTTTAAGTACAGTTAATCTTCAGTTCCAGAGTTAGTTTGTTCCCATTTCCTTGAGACCAGTTCCTGGAATCGTAGCAGCTTATGTCAGGACTCCAGTCTGCTCATCATGTAGTTAACTTCTTCCACCTGGTGGGAGTTTCAGTATCTACAAGACAGCTCACAGTTCATGGTTCAGATTATTATCTACAGCCCTGGAGGAGGACCTAAAAGCCCTTCACCATGCTTAATGACTAAACTATTATTATTTAGTCTTGTTGAACTGTTTTCCTTTGTTTCTACATTTTCTCACTTCTCTGATTAAACTTACTGTTTGGCTAAAGTTTTTTTACAAATGCAGGCAGAGATAGTGGGGTGGAAGGACCACAGCGCCCTGCTCCATTTCACTTCCACAGCTTTTTCTTTTTTTTTTTTTTTTTTTCTAACACTTACATCTGTGATCCAGCTGGGACTTCACCTGGGGCTTAGACATCTCTTAACCTTGGTTGTGAAAGAGAGAGGACTTGCATTTTATTGCCAGGAGCAGCTGACCTCATCTCTCTGTGTTGATCAGACACCTGAACTTTGTGAACTGTTGGCTTGGGCCCTTTTGCCACGTTTCTGATCGACATTTCCTGGAGGGGAAATAGCAAAGTTAAAAGTTAGCCTTTATTGAGCCCTTGCTGTGTGCTTACACCATGCTGAGGGCCTTGCACATATCTCTCTTTAAAACGTCATCACAGCCCATTTCATTTTATTTTTTAATTTTTATTTTCATACAGTTTTAAAGATTACTTTCCATTGGCAACTGCAATATTTGCAATTGCAAAATATTTCAAGTTTTTTTTTAAGAGTTACTTATTTATTTGGCTATGGTCGGCCTTTGTTTCTACGCGATGGCTTTCTGTAGTTGAGGTGAGTGGGGTTATTCTATAGTTGAGATACGTGGGCTCCTCAAGGTGGTGACTTCCTTTATTCTGTAGCACAGACTCTGGGCACAGTATTTGCAGCAGTGGGCTCCATAGTTGGGGCGCACAGGCTTAGTTGCTCCTTGGCATGAGGGATCCTCCCAGACCAGGGACGGAACCGGTGTCTCTGGCCTTGTAAGGACAATTGTTACCACTGGACCACCAGGGAAGCCCCTTAAGGTGTGTCTTTTATTTTTTAAGATATATTTATTTATATCTGGCTGTGATGGGTCTTCGTTGCTGTGCGAGGGCTTTCTCTAGTTGCAGCACATAAGCTTCTCATTGCAGCGGCTTCTCTTGTGGAGCAAGGGCTCTAGAGCTCAAGGGCTTCAGCATTTGCGGCTCCGGAGCTCAAGAGTGCAGGCTCCGTAGCTGAGGCGCACAGGCTTGGCTGCTCTGCAGCATGTGGCATCTTCCTGGATAAGGGATTGAACCTGTGCACCCTGCACTGACATGCAGACTCTTCACCACTGAGCCACCAGGGAAGCCCCTGTTTGTTTTTTAAGAGTGTGGTTTTTTTTTTTGTTTTTTTGTTTTTTTTTAATTTTGGCTGTGCTGGGTCTTTGGTGTGGCACATGGAGTTTCTCCAGCTGTGTCATGGTGGGGGCGTCTCCTGTTGCTGAGCTTGGGCTCCGGAGTGTGTTCAGGCTCAGGAGCCTCAGTGCATCTGTTTAGTTATCCCATGGCATGTGGCATCTTAGTTCCCCGAGCAGGGATCAAACCCATGTCCCCTGCATTGGAAGGCGGATTCTTAATCACTGGACCACCAGGGAAGTCCCCAGTTATTAAAAAACATTGTCTATATTCCCTGTGGTGTACAATACACCTCTGAGCCCATCTTACACCTGACAGTTTGAACCTTCCCCTCCCCCACCCCCTACTGCCCACCCGCCC
>SJYX01010522.1:121768-136812 GCA_006410675.1 Oreotragus oreotragus | reverse complement strand
CCCCACCCCATATTGCCCACCCGCCCACACACACTGGTAACTACTAGTTTGTTCTATCTATGAGTCTGCTTCTTGTACCTTATCGTCACTAGTTTGTCATATTTCACAGCCCATTTTGTAGATGGAAACATTGAACTTAAACTGATGAGGGCGTGAGTTTCCCAAAGACTCACATGGGACAGTCCAGAGACTGGAATCCAGGTGTACTGAGGAACCCCAGATTCTACATGCCTAACTGCACTCTGCAGAAACTATTTTTGACTATGAATGGCTTTCAGCTTGATGGAGGTGGGGCAAGGACTCCAGATGGGCTGCAAAATACCATCAAAGGTCTGCAGTGAGAACGATGACAGGATGTGCATGAGGAGGTCCTGGAGATGGAGTTAGCCAGTGGTGGCGCTAGACTTGAACTCAGCAAGGAGATACAGGGGAGGGACTTCCCTGGGGGTTCAGTGGTTAAGATTTCATCTTCCAGTGCAAAGGGTGCAGGTTGGATCCCTGGCTGGGGAGCTAAGACTCCATATGCCTCACGGCCAAAACAAACCAAACAATATTGTATCAAATTCAGTAAAGACTTTAAAAATGGTCCACATCAGGACTTCCCTGGTGGTCCAGCAGTTAAGAATCTACCTGCCAAAGCAGGGGACACAAGTTCGATCCCTGGTCCAGGAAGATTCCACACACCCTAGGGTAACAAAGCCGGTGCCCCACAACTACTGAAGCACACTCACCCTACAGTCTATGCTCCACAACAAGAGAAGCCACTGCAATGAGAAGCTCTCACAATGAGAAAGTAGCCCCACAACTAGAGAAAGCCTGTGTGCAGCAATGAAGACACAGTACAGCCAAAAAATAAATAAATAAATTTTTTAGTTTTTTTTTTTTTTTTTTTTTTTTTAATGGGAGCTTCCCCAGCTGCCCAGTGGTTAAGACTTCACACTCCCAATGCAGGGGGGCCAGGTTCAATCCCCGGTCAGGGAACTAGATCCCACATGCCACATTTGCATGTTGCAGCAGTCAAATATATAAATAAAAAACTCGGCAAGACTGGCTTTAAAAAAATAGGATTTTTTTTTTAATCTAAAAATTTTTTTTCTAAAAATAAATGGTCCACATCAAAAAACATCTTAAAAAAAAAAAAAAAGAACAAAGCAATGGTTTCATCTAGTATGAAAGAAGGCTGGAAAGTGAAAGTGAAGTCGCTCAGTCGTGTCCGACTCTTTGCGACCCCATGGACTGTAGCCCACCAGGCTCCTCCGTCCATGGGATTCTCCAGGCAAGAATACTGGAGTGGGTTGCCATTTCCAGTTCCAAAGATCAAGCCCCCAGGCCAAGGAGAGCTTGAGGTCCTTTTGAGGGTGCTGCTGGCTGAACCCCCAAGTCTTGGAAAACCAGGGCTTTCAAAAAGGAAATTCCTTTTGCAGCTGGGGGGTCTCAGTGAGCATACAATCCCTGGACCCCAGGAATTCTAGACACTTTTGACTCCCCTCTTTCTTCCACCTGCCCCCCCATACCAGCAAACGCTGCTGGCTTCAGCTGAAATCTATTTTGTATCCACCTTCTACCCCCACTTCCCCATCCCTACAACCCCATCCCCCCTGTCCCAGTCCAGGCTACTATAACTCCTCACTCTGGGATGAAATTTTCAAGGCTCAGTGTCTATGAGCTAAGCCTCTAAGACCACAGTCAGTGCACTTGGTATGTACAGTCTGTGACAGATTTTGTACTGCTAGTGGGGGTGAGTGACTTGATTCACTAACTAGTATTGTCACAATCCTATAAGCCTAGGTGGTCTTCCTTCATCTTGTAGCTACAGGATTGTTACTGGTTTCCTGAGGCTGCCATATCCAAGCACCACCAACCAGTGGCTTGAAGCAACAGAATTGTACTCTTTCACAGTTCTGGAGGCTGGAGATCTGAAAATCAAGGCATCTGATTCTTTCAAAGGCTTTAGGGGAGAATCTTTCCTGGCCTGTTCATGCCCTCTGGGGTTTGCAGGCAATCCTTGGGTTTCTTTGGTGTGTATTGCATTACTGTAATGTCGGCCTCCAACTTCTGTCTGTGTCTCTGTGTGTTCTCACCTTTTCTTTACAACATATGGAATACAAGAGCCCCCTCACCCTTACCTCTGCAAAGACCGTCTTGCCAAACGAGGTCACGTGCTGAAGTTTTGGGTGGACATATTCAAGCCACTACAATCGTCAAGAACAGATGCCCTCTGGGGCTCCCCTGGTGGTCCAGTGGTTAAGAATCTGCTTTGCAATGCAGAGAACAGAGGTTCGACCCCCAGTTCAGGAACTAAGATCCCACATGACACAGAGCAAGTAAACGGTGAGCCACAACTACTGAAGCCTGTGCGCCCTAGACCCTGCGCCATGCAGCAGGAGAAGGCCACACACCACAGCTAGAGAAAGCCTGTGTGTGGCAACAAAGACCCAGCACAGCCAAAACAAAATTAAAAAAAAAGAAAGAAAGAAAGCAAAGGCCACAGAGCAACAGAACCGAAAGGCACTGTGGCATGTTGACAAAATCTAGCCCCTCCTCTGCTTCTCCTCTCTTCCTATTGGGCAGGTTGGTCATGTGGCCTCCATTAGGGGTGGTCCCACCACGGGTGCCAGAGAGGCTGGGAAGACGGAGAGGAACACATAGATATTGGGGACCCCTCTTTGATGGCAGTAGTGATACAGAACCTGCCTGCAATGCAGGAGACATAAGAGACTATGGTTTGATCCCTGGGCTGGGAAGACCCTCTGGGGGAGGAAATGGCAACCCACTCCAGTGTTCTTGCCTGGAGAATCCCATGTACAGAGAAGCCTGGTGGGCTACAGTCCATGGGATAGCAAAGAGTCAGACACAACTGAAGCAACTTAGCACCTCCATCCCTGGGGCTTCCCAGCTGGCTCAGCAGTAAAGAATCCGCCTGCCAGTGTAGGAGACAAGGGTTCAATCCCTGGGTCAGAAAGATCCCCTGGAGTAGGAAATGGCAACCTACTCCAGTATTCTTGCCTGGGAAATCCCATGGACAGAGGAGCCTACTGGGCTGTAGTCCCTGGGGTCCCAAAGGGTCAGACACGACTTAGCCCCTGAGCGTCTTCCTCCCTGAGTGTTGTGGCTGTATCCCGGAACTCAGCAGAGTATCTGGTCCGTAGTGGGTGTTCAGTGAAGGTTTGCTGAGTAAACGAATGAGTGCCAGAAAGGTGGGGAAGGTGGTGTTAGGTGCTAAGTCGTGTCCGACTCTTTTACAGCCCTGTGGACTATAGCTCCCCCAGCCTCCTCTGTCCATGGGATTCTCCAGGCAAGAATACTGGAGTGGATAGCCATTCCCTTACTCAGGGGATCAAACTCAGATCTTCCAGACCCAGGGATCAAGCTCAGATCTCCTGCATTGCAAGCAGATTCTTTACCATCTGAGCCACCACAGAAGCCTGGGGAGGGTGGAGAGCCATATAAATAAAATTGAGGAGCACCCTGGTCCACTTATTCTGCCGACTGGGGACCAGCAGCAGCTGGAGGGGACTTCCCTCCATGGTAGAACGAGCCTGGTCCCTCCCTTTGACGGACATCCCCAGGGAGGGGCATGGTTGGTCCCTGGCAGGTTCAGACAGGCCGAGAGAGCCCCGCGGCTGTGAGAAAGCTGAAGCTTCCTTCCCCCTTCCTGCCTGCCCTCTGCGCACCCTCCCTGCTGCCACACAGCTGATGAAGTGCTCGTGGAGGACCATGATGGCAACAGAGGAGGCTGCAAGCTGCCAGGTGCCCCGCCGGCCCTGGGCATCCATCCTGAGGGTGACTATCTGGGTGCTGCTTAGCATAGGCACGTGCTACCTCATCTGCAACCTGTGCTTCAGCCAGCAGCAGCAGCTGGATTCAACCAGGGTAAGTCTAAAAGGGAGGATAAGAGAGAGGGGGAGAGACAGGCTTACGGTACCTGGGGACCTCTGGTTGGGGACTGGACGCTGGGGTGGGGGCCGAGGGGCAGCAAGTGGGGGAAAAAAGCAGAGGGGTGTTGAGCAAGAGAACAGACTAACAGACATGACCAAAAAAAGAAAATAAAACAAAAATCAGAATGAGATGGATATAAATCTGCCAGTGGGACTTCCCTGGTGGTCCAGGGGTTAAGACTGCATGCTTCCAATGCCGGTCGTGTAGGTTCGACCCCTGGTTAGGTAGTTAAGGTCCCACAGGCACTCCCCCCCCCCGCAGAGTGGTAACAACAGCAAGAAAATCCGCCAGGAAGAAAGATGCGGTAGAAAGGAACAGAGAGAGACCAGAGCAGAGGATAACAAGCAGGGGCAAGCCTGTCCGCCAGGGGTCTTCAGCTCAGGATAGTCAGCTCTGCCCAGGAGGTAAACCCCGGGTGGAGATCCCAGGCTGGAGGGTGCATTGAGAAAGACACATTTCATATGGGTCTGGAAAATGACTCGTCTTTGGGGTTCCCCCAGCAGGCTGACTCAGAGGCTGCTGGGGGCTTCACGGAGTTGGGGAAGGGCAGTTCTGGGACCTCCAAGGACGGGGGAGCCCTGGACACCCACCACAGGTGCCGACTTTGAGGGTTACATTAGGATTTGCAGGCAAGAGAGGCAGATGTGCGAAGCGACCTGGGTTACATCCTGGAAACTAAGTTCTTCTGAAGGTCTTCTCTTTGTGCTCAGGGCTGGTTCAAATCTACTTCCTCTTTGTGAGCTCTTCTCAAAGGCTCCAAGTCAGCCCCATGGAATGAGGGGTGGATAGAAGGATGCACTGAGAAAAAAGTGCTCTTGACTCGAGGGATCACTCCAGACCCCTGACGCTTAGGTGCTTAGCTCTGTTTTCTTTTCTTCCAGTGGGACTTAGCAGAGCTCCAGCTGAATCACACAGGTAACCCGGGATATGCATGTGTGTCGGAGAAAGAGAAAAGAAGGCGGGTGGGGGAGAGAGAGAGAAAGAGAAAATGAGAAAGGATGAGAAAAAGAAAAAAAGACAGGGTGATATAGCAGTCTCTTTCTGGGTGCCTGCTTGCTTTCTGGGCATTTTATTTTCTCCCATGGGAGAGCTCAAACCGACTCAACCAAGCTAATAGCCACGACTAACATGCCTCCGTTCATGTCACAAATGTTAATTCGGCAGCCACCATGAGGCAGGCTCCGTTCTGGGTGCCCATATTGCCAACATAACAGAAATCCCTGCCCTGTCGGGGCTTCCCTGCTACCAAAGGGATCAGAAAATAAATACGTGAACAAGTAAAATACGTACCATGCCAAGTAGAGTGAAACATGCACCTGGTACTTTTTGGGGAATATTAAGTACCGGAGGAGGATCGGGCATGTCAGGGTTGGGCGTGCCCTTGAAAATGTGGTCACCAGGGAGGGTGTCCCAGCGAAGAGGGCTTTAGAGCAAGAACATGAAGGAATGTGAGGGAGGGTGCCTTTTGGCAGTCGCCTCCCAGCCTCTCTCTAACCCTCTTCCTCTTTGGGTCTCTCCCACACGCATCCCCAGGGGTTTGGGTGTGTTCATTCCATTTTGTAACAAATGGAAACCCTATTCATCTTCTTTCTCTGGGGGCTTTCTGATCCGGCTGCTATGACAGAAGAACAGAAAAGCTGACATACACAAGATACCTCTCTCTCATGGTGCTGGGGGCTGTGAAATCCAAGGTCAAGCCCCCAGCAGGTCTGGCTGTCTGGTGAATGCCCTCTTCCTGGTTTATAAACAACCAGTCATCTTTTTGCTGTATCTTTATATGGCGGAAAGGGGAGGAGGGGAAAGAGAACTCTCTGGGTCTTGCTCTCTCTCCCTCTTGCTTTCTCTCCCTATCTTTCTAAATTGAGACAGAGTTGACATATAACATTGTATCCATTTCAGGCATGCAACATAGGTCTATATTTGTATATATTACAAACTGATCACCACAATGTCTTAACACCCATCACCACACACAGCTACAATTCTTTTTCTCTTGTCATGAAACTTGTAAGACTTACGCTCTTCAGTTCAGTTCAGTTCAGTCGCTCAGTCATGTCCGACTCTTTGCAACCCCATGAACCGCAGCATGCCAGGTCTCCCTGTCCATCACCAACTCCCGGAGTCCACCCAAACCCATGTCCACTGAGTCGGTGATGCCATCCAACCATCTCATCCTCTGTCGTCCCCTTCTCCTCCTGCCCTCAATCTTTCCCAGCATGAGCCGCTTCCAAATATACACCACAGTATACTTAGCTCTGGTTAGTACGCTCTATATTATATCGCCGGGACTTGGTCTACAGCTTTTTCATAAGTTTGTGCCTCCGACCGCCTGCACCTATTTTGCCCACCCACTCCCCACCTCTGGCAACCACTGATGTGTTCTTTGTATCTGTAGGCATGTGTTTGGGTTTTGTTTTAGATTGCACATATAAAGGAAGTCAGACAGTGTTTGTCTTTCTCTGTCTGACTTATTTCACTTTAGCATAAAGACCTCTAGGTCCACCCATGTTGTCACAAGTGGCAGAATTTCTTTCGTTTTATGACTGAGTTAGATAGATAGATGGGCTCCCTTGTAGCTCAGCTGGTAGAGAATCCACCCGCAATTCTGGAGACCTGGGTTCGATCCCTGGGTTGGGAAGATTCCCTGGAGAAGGGAAAGGCTACCCACTTCAGTATTCTGGCCTGGAGAATTCCATGGGCTGTATAGTCCATGGGGTCACAAAGAGTCGGACTGAGCAACTTTCACTTTCACTTTAGATAGATATAGATGTGTGTTTATAATATCACATGTATAATACATAGTAATATATATATATCACATCTATATCCATTTTAAGTATATGTGTAATATATGTATATATATACACACATACATAAAAGACATACATGCTGTGCTGTGCTTAGTTGCTCAGTTGTGTCTGACTCTTTGTGACCCCATGGACTGTATTCCCCCAGTCTCCTCTGCCCATGGAATTCTCCTGGCAAGAATACTGGAGTGGGCAGCCAGTTCCTTTCTCCAGCGGGTCTTCCCAACCCAGGGACTGAACCCAAGTCTCCCGCATTGATGGATTCCTTACCTTCTGAGCCACCAGGGAAGCCCAAGAATATTGGAGTGGGTAGCCTATCCCTTTTTCAGGGGATCTTCCCAACCCAGGAACTGAACCGGGGTCTCCTGCATTGCAGGTGGATTCTTTACCCGCTGAGCCACCAGGGAAGCCCCACAGTACATACATATGTATATGTATACACATAGGTATGGGGCTTCCCAGGGGGCTCAGCGGGTAAAGAACCTGCCTGCGGAGCAGGAGAAGCAGAAGACTCAGGCTGAAGTCTCAATCCCTGGACTGAGAAGATCCCCTGGAAAGGGCATGGCTACCATCCCAGTGTTTCTGCCTGGAGAGTCTCATGGACAGAGGAGCCTGGTGGGCTACAGTCCATGGGGTCGCAAAGAGTCAGACAGGACTGAAGTGGCTGAGCACACATCGGCACACTGTGTATACATGCACATGCATGGATGAATACAGGCTTCCCTGGTGGCTCAGGCAGTAAAGAATCTGCCTGAAAGGAAGGGAGCCACTGCCTGTCAGTGCAGGAGACACAGGTTCAATCCCTGGATCAGGATGATCTGGAGAAGGAAATGGCAGCCCACTCCAGTATTCTCGCCTGGGAAATCCCATGGACAGAGGAGCCTGGAGGGCTACAGTCTGTGGGGTTGCAACGAGTAGGACACAACTTAGCGACTAAACCACCACCACCTTGCACAGATATATGTGTGTGTGTGCATGTGTATGTATACACCACCACCTTGCACAGATATACATGTGTGTGTGCATGTGTATGTATACACCACCACCTTGCACAGATATACGTGTGTGTGTACATGTGTATGTATACACCACCACCTTGCACAGATATACGTGTGTGTGTACATGTGTATGTATACACCACCACCTTGCACAGATATACGTGTGTGTGTACATGTGTATGTATACACCACCACCTTGCACAGATATACGTGTGTGTGTACATGTGTATGTATACACCACCACCTTGCACAGATATACGTGTGTGTGTACATGTGTATGTATACACCACCACCTTGCACAGATATACGTGTGTGTGTACATGTGTATGTATACACCACCACCTTGCACAGATATACGTGTGTGTGTACATGTGTATGTATACACCACCACCTTGCACAGATATACGTGTGTGTGTACATGTGTATGTATACACCACCACCTTGCACAGATATACGTGTGTGTGTACATGTGTATGTATACACCACCACCTTGCACAGATATACGTGTGTGTGTACATGTGTATGTATACACCACCACCTTGCACAGATATACGTGTGTGTGTACATGTGTATGTATACACCACCACCTTGCACAGATATACGTGTGTGTGTACATGTGTATGTATACACCACCACCTTGCACAGATATACGTGTGTGTGTACATGTGTATGTATACACCACCACCTTGCACAGATATACGTGTGTGTGTACATGTGTATGTATACACCACCACCTTGCACAGATATACGTGTGTGTGTACATGTGTATGTATACACCACCACCTTGCACAGATATACGTGTGTGTGTACATGTGTATGTATACACCACCACCTTGCACAGATATACGTGTGTGTGTACATGTGTATGTATACACCACCACCTTGCACAGATATACGTGTGTGTGTACATGTGTATGTATACACCACCACCTTGCACAGATATACGTGTGTGTGTACATGTGTATGTATACACCACCACCTTGCACAGATATACGTGTGTGTGTACATGTGTATGTATACACCACCACCTTGCACAGATATACGTGTGTGTGTACATGTGTATGTATACACCACCACCTTGCACAGATATACGTGTGTGTGTACATGTGTATGTATACACCACCACCTTGCACAGATATACGTGTGTGTGTACATGTGTATGTATACACCACCACCTTGCACAGATATACGTGTGTGTGTACATGTGTATGTATACACCACCACCTTGCACAGATATACGTGTGTGTGTACATGTGTATGTATACACCACCACCTTGCACAGATATACGTGTGTGTGTACATGTGTATGTATACACCACCACCTTGCACAGATATACGTGTGTGTGTACATGTGTATGTATACACCACCACCTTGCACAGATATACGTGTGTGTGTACATGTGTATGTATACACCACCACCTTGCACAGATATACGTGTGTGTGTACATGTGTATGTATACACCACCACCTTGCACAGATATACGTGTGTGTGTACATGTGTATGTATACACCACCACCTTGCACAGATATACGTGTGTGTGTACATGTGTATGTATACACCACCACCTTGCACAGATATACGTGTGTGTGTACATGTGTATGTATACACCACCACCTTGCACAGATATACGTGTGTGTGTACATGTGTATGTATACACCACCACCTTGCACAGATATACGTGTGTGTGTACATGTGTATGTATACACCACCACCTTGCACAGATATACGTGTGTGTGTACATGTGTATGTATACACCACCACCTTGCACAGATATACGTGTGTGTGTACATGTGTATGTATACACCACCACCTTGCACAGATATACGTGTGTGTGTACATGTGTATGTATACACCACCACCTTGCACAGATATACGTGTGTGTGTACATGTGTATGTATACACCACCACCTTGCACAGATATACGTGTGTGTGTACATGTGTATGTATACACCACCACCTTGCACAGATATACGTGTGTGTGTACATGTGTATGTATACACCACCACCTTGCACAGATATACGTGTGTGTGTACATGTGTATGTATACACCACCACCTTGCACAGATATACGTGTGTGTGTACATGTGTATGTATACACCACCACCTTGCACAGATATACGTGTGTGTGTACATGTGTATGTATACACCACCACCTTGCACAGATATACGTGTGTGTGTACATGTGTATGTATACACCACCACCTTGCACAGATATACGTGTGTGTGTACATGTGTATGTATACACCACCACCTTGCACAGATATACGTGTGTGTGTACATGTGTATGTATACACCACCACCTTGCACAGATATACGTGTGTGTGTACATGTGTATGTATACACCACCACCTTGCACAGATATACGTGTGTGTGTACATGTGTATGTATACACCACCACCTTGCACAGATATACGTGTGTGTGTACATGTGTATGTATACACCACCACCTTGCACAGATATACGTGTGTGTGTACATGTGTATGTATACACCACCACCTTGCACAGATATACGTGTGTGTGTACATGTGTATGTATACACCACCACCTTGCACAGATATACGTGTGTGTGTACATGTGTATGTATACACCACCACCTTGCACAGATATACGTGTGTGTGTACATGTGTATGTATACACCACCACCTTGCACAGATATACGTGTGTGTGTACATGTGTATGTATACACCACCACCTTGCACAGATATACGTGTGTGTGTACATGTGTATGTATACACCACCACCTTGCACAGATATACGTGTGTGTGTACATGTGTATGTATACACCACCACCTTGCACAGATATACGTGTGTGTGTACATGTGTATGTATACACCACCACCTTGCACAGATATACGTGTGTGTGTACATGTGTATGTATACACCACCACCTTGCACAGATATACGTGTGTGTGTACATGTGTATGTATACACCACCACCTTGCACAGATATACGTGTGTGTGTACATGTGTATGTATACACCACCACCTTGCACAGATATACGTGTGTGTGTACATGTGTATGTATACACCACCACCTTGCACAGATATACGTGTGTGTGTACATGTGTATGTATACACCACCACCTTGCACAGATATACGTGTGTGTGTACATGTGTATGTATACACCACCACCTTGCACAGATATACGTGTGTGTGTACATGTGTATGTATACACCACCACCTTGCACAGATATACGTGTGTGTGTACATGTGTATGTATACACCACCACCTTGCACAGATATACGTGTGTGTGTACATGTGTATGTATACACCACCACCTTGCACAGATATACGTGTGTGTGTACATGTGTATGTATACACCACCACCTTGCACAGATATACGTGTGTGTGTACATGTGTATGTATACACCACCACCTTGCACAGATATACGTGTGTGTGTACATGTGTATGTATACACCACCACCTTGCACAGATATACGTGTGTGTGTACATGTGTATGTATACACCACCACCTTGCACAGATATACGTGTGTGTGTACATGTGTATGTATACACCACCACCTTGCACAGATATACGTGTGTGTGTACATGTGTATGTATACACCACCACCTTGCACAGATATACGTGTGTGTGTACATGTGTATGTATACACCACCACCTTGCACAGATATACGTGTGTGTGTACATGTGTATGTATACACCACCACCTTGCACAGATATACGTGTGTGTGTACATGTGTATGTATACACCACCACCTTGCACAGATATACGTGTGTGTGTACATGTGTATGTATACACCACCACCTTGCACAGATATACGTGTGTGTGTACATGTGTATGTATACACCACCACCTTGCACAGATATACGTGTGTGTGTACATGTGTATGTATACACCACCACCTTGCACAGATATACGTGTGTGTGTACATGTGTATGTATACACCACCACCTTGCACAGATATACGTGTGTGTGTACATGTGTATGTATACACCACCACCTTGCACAGATATACGTGTGTGTGTACATGTGTATGTATACACCACCACCTTGCACAGATATACGTGTGTGTGTACATGTGTATGTATACACCACCACCTTGCACAGATATACGTGTGTGTGTACATGTGTATGTATACACCACCACCTTGCACAGATATACGTGTGTGTGTACATGTGTATGTATACACCACCACCTTGCACAGATATACGTGTGTGTGTACATGTGTATGTATACACCACCACCTTGCACAGATATACGTGTGTGTGTACATGTGTATGTATACACCACCACCTTGCACAGATATACGTGTGTGTGTACATGTGTATGTATACACCACCACCTTGCACAGATATACGTGTGTGTGTACATGTGTATGTATACACCACCACCTTGCACAGATATACGTGTGTGTGTACATGTGTATGTATACACCACCACCTTGCACAGATATACGTGTGTGTGTACATGTGTATGTATACACCACCACCTTGCACAGATATACGTGTGTGTGTACATGTGTATGTATACACCACCACCTTGCACAGATATACGTGTGTGTGTACATGTGTATGTATACACCACCACCTTGCACAGATATACGTGTGTGTGTACATGTGTATGTATACACCACCACCTTGCACAGATATACGTGTGTGTGTACATGTGTATGTATACACCACCACCTTGCACAGATATACGTGTGTGTGTACATGTGTATGTATACACCACCACCTTGCACAGATATACGTGTGTGTGTACATGTGTATGTATACACCACCACCTTGCACAGATATACGTGTGTGTGTACATGTGTATGTATACACCACCACCTTGCACAGATATACGTGTGTGTGTACATGTGTATGTATACACCACCACCTTGCACAGATATACGTGTGTGTGTACATGTGTATGTATACACCACCACCTTGCACAGATATACGTGTGTGTGTACATGTGTATGTATACACCACCACCTTGCACAGATATACGTGTGTGTGTACATGTGTATGTATACACCACCACCTTGCACAGATATACGTGTGTGTGTACATGTGTATGTATACACCACCACCTTGCACAGATATACGTGTGTGTGTACATGTGTATGTATACACCACCACCTTGCACAGATATACGTGTGTGTGTACATGTGTATGTATACACCACCACCTTGCACAGATATACGTGTGTGTGTACATGTGTATGTATACACCACCACCTTGCACAGATATACGTGTGTGTGTACATGTGTATGTATACACCACCACCTTGCACAGATATACGTGTGTGTGTACATGTGTATGTATACACCACCACCTTGCACAGATATACGTGTGTGTGTACATGTGTATGTATACACCACCACCTTGCACAGATATACGTGTGTGTGTACATGTGTATGTATACACCACCACCTTGCACAGATATACGTGTGTGTGTACATGTGTATGTATACACCACCACCTTGCACAGATATACGTGTGTGTGTACATGTGTATGTATACACCACCACCTTGCACAGATATACGTGTGTGTGTACATGTGTATGTATACACCACCACCTTGCACAGATATACGTGTGTGTGTACATGTGTATGTATACACCACCACCTTGCACAGATATACGTGTGTGTGTACATGTGTATGTATACACCACCACCTTGCACAGATATACGTGTGTGTGTACATGTGTATGTATACACCACCACCTTGCACAGATATACGTGTGTGTGTACATGTGTATGTATACACCACCACCTTGCACAGATATACGTGTGTGTGTACATGTGTATGTATACACCACCACCTTGCACAGATATACGTGTGTGTGTACATGTGTATGTATACACCACCACCTTGCACAGATATACGTGTGTGTGTACATGTGTATGTATACACCACCACCTTGCACAGATATACGTGTGTGTGTACATGTGTATGTATACACCACCACCTTGCACAGATATACGTGTGTGTGTACATGTGTATGTATACACCACCACCTTGCACAGATATACGTGTGTGTATATGTGTATGTATATACTACACCTTCTTGGTCCATGCATCCATCAGTGGATATGGGGTCTCTTTTACAAGATCTCCACCTTCCTGCTCTAAACACTTCTGAACAGCCCACCTTCTAATACCATCCCCTTAGAGGTTAGGCTTCAACATTCGAGTTTGGGGCATTCCCTCTACAGCACTCAGTTTCCCTATATCTCCATCCTTCCATCCCTCCCTCACAACCCTCCCAGGGTCGCGGCAGGACCCCAGGCTACGCTGGCAGGGGAGCCCCGCCCTGGGACGCTCCTTCCTGCATGGGCCAGAGCTGGACGACAACGGGCAGCTGCGGATCCAACGTGATGGCATTTATAGGCTGCACATCCAGGTGACATTAGCCAACTGCTCCTCCTCCACGTGGACCGCCGAGCCCCAGAGAGCCACGCTGACGGTGGCCATCTGCTCCCCTGCCGCCCACAGCATCAGCCTGCTACGCCTCGGCTTCCACCGCGGAGCCTGCTGGGTTGCCTCCCAGCGCCTCACCTTCCTGGCTCGCGGGGACATTCTCTGCACCAACCTTACTCTGCCTCTGTTGCCTTCTAAAAACGCTGATGAGACTTTTTTACAGAGAGCCACGCTGACGGTGGCCATCTGCTCCCCTGCCGCCCACAGCATCAGCCTGCTACGCCTCGGCTTCCACCGCGGAGCCTGCTGGGTTGCCTCCCAGCGCCTCACCTTCCTGGCTCGCGGGGACATTCTCTGCACCAACCTTACTCTGCCTCTGTTGCCTTCTAAAAACGCTGATGAGACTTTTTTTGGGATTCAGTGGGTGCGCCCTTGACCCTGGCACTTCCTAGCCCAGGTTTTTAAATACACTTTTTTTTTAAAATTTCTCTTTCTTTCTTTTCTTGCTCTCTTTTTCTTTCCTTTTCTCTCTTTTTCTTTATCTTTGTTTCTTTCTTTCCTTGCTTTTTCTTTCTTTTTTTCTTTTGCTTTTTTTCCTTCTATTTTTCCTTTTCCTTCTCTCTTTTTTTTTAGCCCCCAATTTCTAGCATATGAGATCTTAGTTCCCCAACCAAATATGGAATTCACACTCCTTGCATTTGAAGGGCAGAGTTTTAACCCCTAGACTGTCTTGAGAGTGCATTGTTAAATCATAGGAATATAACTGATATTTCTATATTGATTTGGGGGTTTGGGGTTTTTTTTATTAATATTAAAATATTTTTTCTAAAAGCTCTTCCTTTCCAAGTATGATACTTTTTTTTTTTTTTTTTCATTCTCATACAACATGTGGGTCACTTCACACTTTTTTTTTTTGGGTA
>SJYX01010522.1:88016-121670 GCA_006410675.1 Oreotragus oreotragus | reverse complement strand
TTTCTTCCCATTTTTTTTTTTCCTCATACAACATGTGGGTCACTTCACACTTGTATCTTTAGGATAAATTTCTAGAAGTGGAATGGCTGGGTCCAAGAGGGTGTGTTTATAATTTTGATATTTATTAACAAATTGGCCTCCATAGCTGTTGAATCAATTTAGACTTTTAGTCTACTGTGTGAGAGTGTGGCTACTCGGTGGGATATGAAAGCAAGCTTTTTCTTTGTCTTATTTGTAGTAAAGGGGAAGCCTGACTGCCCTCCATACTTCATTGTCACTTAAGTCATTTCTATTTTCTTTTCTGTAAAAGCATGTGTAGACACTCTTTTTTAAAAAATTGAGGTGAAATTCACATAACATAAAATTAGCCCTCTTAAAGTGTACATTCACATAACTATATTCAATATCTTGTGATAAAACAAAATGGAGAAGAAAATGACTCTCCAAACCCCACAAGCTGTCATTTCTCTAGCCTGTGGTGAGGACGTGAGAAGAACTTAAGGAGGAAAAGAGTTACTGGTGACTCATAAGCTGAGAATGGAAGAGAGACTGAGACTAGAATCTCAGTGCAGAGATAGTGCAGAAATGAGCATCAACAGGGGGTAAGTACTTTGAAAAGGTATTTCTATGTATTCTTAGGTACTTTTGTGATAAAAGAAGATAATAATAAGGCTAACATTATCCTGATACCAAGGCCAAAGACACTAGAGGAAAAGAAAGTTACAGACCAATATACCTGACAAGCACAGACAGCAAAACCCTCAGCAAAATGTTAACAAACCAAATTCAGCAGTACATTGGCAGGGTCATACGCGTGATCCAGTGGGATTTATTCTAGGGAAGCAAGGATGGTTCCATGTGTGCAAATAATCAATGTAATACACCACATTAACAGAATGAAAGATTAAAAACCATCTCAGTAGATGCAGGAAAATCATTTCCCAAAACTCAACATTCATTCATGATAAAACACTCAACAAATCAGTAGAGGGAACTTACCTCAAGATAATAAAGGCCATATGTGATAAGTCCACAGCTTACATCATATTCAATGGTGAAAAACTGAAAGCTTTTCCTGTAAGATCAGGAACAAGACAAGGATGCCCACACCTCTCACCACTTTTATTCAACAAAGTACTGAAGGTCCTAGCCAGAGTAACTAGGCAGAAAAAGAAGTAAAAGACATCCAAATGAGGAAGGAAGAAGAAAAATTGCCTCTATTGGTAGATGATATAATTTTATATATAGAAAACCCTAAATACTCCACCAAAAAATGTTAAAATTAGCAAACAAATTTAGTGAAGTTGCAGAGTACAAAATCAATATACAAAAATCAGTTTTGTCTCTATGTATTAACAGTGAACTATTAGAAAGAGAAATTAAGGGAACAATCCCATTTATAATTGCATAAAAAATTTAATCAAGGAGATGAAAGGTAGATTTACTGAAAACTATAAGACACTGATGAAATTGAAGAGGATACAAATAAGTGGAAAGATATTCCATGATCATGGATTAGAAGAATTATTATGTTCAAAATGTCTATATTACTCAAAGCAAACTATAGGTTCAATGCAACCCCTATCAAAATTTCAAAGGCACTTTCCACAGAAAAAGCAGTCCTCAAATTGCATGGAGCCACAAAAAACCCCAAAGAGCCAAAGCAATCTTAAGAAAGAAGAACAAAGCTGCAAGCACCATAGTTCTTGATTTCAAACTATATCACAAAGTTATCATAATCAAAACAGCTTAGTACTGGCATAAAAACAGACACACAGAGCAGTGGAACAGAAGAGAGAGACCAGAAATAAGTATATGCATATTTGATAAATTAATTTATGAAAAATGAGCCAAGAATATACCATGGGTAAAGCCAGCTGCTTCAACAAATAATACTGGGAAAACCAGACAACCACATGGAGAAGAATGAAACCTTACACCATACATAAAAATAAACTCAAAAAGGATTAAAGATATCAACATAGTGGTAAATTCCTTAATACTGGTCTTGGAAATGATTTTTTTGGATTTGACACCAAAAGAAAAAGCCACAAAAGCAAAAATAAACAAGTTGGACGATATCAAATTAAAATACTTCTGCACAGCAAAGGAAACCATCAACCAAAGGAAAAGACAACCTAGGGAGCGGGAGAAAATATTTGTAAGCCATATGTCTGATAATGGATTGATACACAAATGTATAATGAACTCATACAACTCAATAGCCAAAAAAAAAAAAAAAAAAATTCAACTTTTAAAAATAAGCAGATGGACCGAATAGACTTTTTTACGAAAAAAGACTCACAAATGGCCAACAAGTATATGAAAAGGTGCTCAACATCACCAATCATCAGGAAAATGCAAATCGAAACCATGATGATCACACCTATCAGATGGCTATTATTNTAGCCAAAAAAAAAAAAAAAAAAAATTCAACTTTTAAAAATAAGCAGATGGACCGAATAGACTTTTTTACGAAAAAAGACTCACAAATGGCCAACAAGTATATGAAAAGGTGCTCAACATCACCAATCATCAGGAAAATGCAAATCGAAACCATGATGATCACACCTATCAGATGGCTATTATTAAAAAGACAACAAATGACAAGTGTCAGCGATGAAGTAGGTAAGTGGAACCCTAGTACACTGGGGGTGGGGAGGTAAACTGGCGCAATTGCTATGGAAAGCAGTATGGAGACTCCTCAAAAAGTTAAAAATAGAACTACCATGTGACCTAGCAGTTCCTCTCCTGGGTATTTATCCAAAAATTTTAAAACACTAAAGAGAAAAGATATATACACCCTTGTGTTCACTGCAGCACTATTCATAATAGCCAAGATACAGAAACAACCTAAGTGCCCAACAGTAGAAGAGTGGATAAAGAAGTTGAGATAGATAGATGACGGAATATCATTGTTTAGTTTAGCTAAGTCATGTCTAACTTTTTTGTGTGACCCATGGACTCTAACCCCCCAGGCTCCCCTGCCCATGCGATCTTCCAAGCAAGAATACTGAAGTAGGTTGCTGTTTCCTTCTCCAGGGGATCTTCCTGACCCTGGGAGCGAACCCACATCTCCTGCATTGGCAGCTGGGTTGCTTACCACTGTGCCACCAGGGAAGCCCACAGTGGAATATTACTCAGCCGTTAAAAAAGAATGAACTCTTGCCATCTGAAATAGCTTGGAGAGACCTAGAAGGTATGATGGCAAGTGAAGTAAGTCAGATAAAGGCAAAAGCTGTGATTTCACTTACATGTGGACTCTTAAAAAAAATAAATAAATGCACAAACAGAACAGAAACAGAGTTATAGGTACAGAGAACAATCAAGTGGTTGCCAGAGGAGAGTGGCGGGGGAGAAGGAAAGAAATTCGATGGGGGAGACTAAGAGGTACAAGCTTCCAGCTGCAAAATAAATGAGTCATGGGCATGAAATTCAGTATGGAGAATATAGTCCATACCTGAGTAATACCTTTGTATAGTGACATACCATAACTAGATTTATAGTGGTGATCACTTTGAAATGTATAGAAATACCAACTCACTATGTTGTGTACCAGGAACTGACATAGTGTCGCAGGTCAGTTATACTTCAAAAACAAACAGACTCACAGAAAGAGATCAGATCTGTGACTGCTAGAGGTTGGGGGTAGGGGAGAGCAAGAATTGGATGAAAGCAGTCAAAAGGTACAAACTTCCAGTTATGAGATGAATAAACACTAAAGATATAATAGTATAACATAATAAATATAATTAACACTGCTGTACATTATGTATGATGAGGCTTAACCACTCCCTGGTGATTCAGACGGTAAAGCATCTGCCTGCCATGTGGGAGACCCGGGTTCGATCCCTGGGTTGGGAAGATCCGCTGGAGAAGGAAATGGCAACCCACTCCAGTAAATAAATAAACACTAAATAAATATAATAGTATAACATAATAAACATAATAAATATAATTAACACTGCTGTACATTATGTATGATAGTTGTTAAGAGAATGAATACTGAGTTCTCATACCAAAGAAAATTTTTTCTATTTTTGAAAATTTGTATCTATACAAGATGATAGATATTCTCTAAACTCAATAATCATTTCATGGTGTATGTAAGTCGAGTTATTATGCTGTGCTAAGTCAGTTCAGTCATCTCTGACTCTGTGACACTCTGGACTGTATGCAATCTGCCAGGCTCCTCTGTCCATGGGATTCTCTAGGTAAGAATACTGGAGTGGGTAGCCTTTCCCTTCTCCAGGGGATCCTCCCAACCCAGGGATTGAACCCAGGTCTCCCACATTGCAGGCAGATTCTTTTCCAGCTGAGCCACAAGGGAAGCCCAAAAAGACAAGAAATAACAATTATTAGTGATTTGATGTGGTGCAAAGGAAATCATTGTGCATAATTGGTGGAAATATGAATTGGTACAACCACTATGGAAAACAGTATAGTTCAAAAAAATTAAAAGTAGAACTACCACAAGATACAGCTATCCCACTTCTGGATACAGACCCAAACAAATTGAAAGCAGGAACTCAAAGAGATATTTTTAGAGCCGTGTTCATAGCAGCACTATTTATTCACAATAGCCAAGAGGTGGAAGCAACCAGAATGTCCATCGATTGGTGAGCAAATGAACAAAATGTGATATATACATACAATGGAATATTATTCAAGCTGAAAAAGGAAAGAAATTTGGCACATGCTACCTGGATGGACATTGAGGACATTATGCTTAGCGAAATAAGCTAATCACAAAATACTGTGTCAAGCAGGTGTAAACCAAATTCTAAAGCATGATGGGGAACTACCTAGGAAACTTTGGGTTTTTGAAGTAAATTCTTAATGTTTCAGATTGTTAATATCTTGAAAATTTGTTAAATATTAGAAACCTTAGCACTATTTTCAGATCCTTTTGATAAACAGACTTGTAAAAGTTGGAAAAACAAAATACTGTACCATTCCACTTATAAGAGGTCTCTGGAGGAGTCAAATCCATCGGGACAGAAAGTAGATGGCGGGGCGGGCAGGGGCTGGGAGAGGGGATGGGGAGTCAGTGTTTCATGGAGACACAGTTTCTATTTGGGAAGATGAGATAGTTCTGGAGATGGATGGTGGAAATGGTTGTACAACAATGTGAATGTATTTACACCAGTGAACACTGAGCTTAAAATGGTGACATTTGTATCATGTGGGTTTTATTGCAGTTACAAAAAAACTCAGTGGAGCCATCTCCTAACGACTAAAAAAGTGGCTACTTTATATAGACAGCTTTACATGCCCTGGTATATGAGTTGGCTAGGGCTATATAGAAGGCAATGGCACCCCACTCCAGTACTCTTGCCTGGAAAATCCATAGATGGAGGAGCCTGGTAGGCTGCAGTCCATGAGGTCGCTAAGAGTCGGACACGGCTGAGTGAATTCACTTTCACTTTTCACTTTAATGCACTGGAGAAGGAAATGGCAACCCACTCCGGTGTTCTTGCCTGGAGAATCCCAGGGACGGGGAGCCTGGTGGGCTGCTGTCTATGGGGTCGCACAGAGTCGGACACAACTAAAGCGACTTAGCAGTAGCAGCAGCAGGGCTATATAACAAAGAACGACAAACTAGGTGACTTAAAAAACAGAAATGTATTGTCACACCGTCCTGGAAGTCAGAAGTATAAGATCAAGGTTATCAGTAAGGCTGGTTCTTTTTGAGAGCAGTGAGAAAGACTGTTCTAAGGTTCTCTGTCAGTTTCTGGTGGCCTGCTGGCAATCTTTGATGTCCTTGGGCTGGTAGATGCATCACTCTGATATCTGCTTTCATCTTCATATAGCAGTCTCCTGTGTGTGTCCAAATTTCCCCTTTTTTGTAGGAGCACAGTCATATTGAATTAGGGATCCTTTAGTCCAAAGTATGATCTCATCTTAACTACATCTGCAACAAACTATTTGCAAATAGCCTCACATTCTGAGGTCCTAGGGTTTAGAACATCAACATGTGAATTTGAGGGGGATACGATTAAACCCATAGCAGTTGACCATTCTAAAAACCTTGTCTTATCCAAATGTGACAGAAAATCTATGTAGGTTGAGGTATGTGAAATGGCAAGTAGAGAATTGCCAAATGCTGAGATGGGCTACATGAGAAGGCAAACTGAACATTGCAGTCCAGCCAAGGACACAATTTTAGGTCCACTTCTATGAAATGGCAAATTGGTCCCATGCTGACAATATGGTTTAGCATACTTCACTGAGATTCAAAGAGGTTATATGATTTCTCTGAGACCATATGAGTCTGGTGAAGCTGGAGTTGAAACCCAGATCTGCCAAATATCGAAGCCATCCCTCACAAGACCATTCTAGACATCCTGCAACTTCATGAGGTTCCCTGATGGCTCAGGCTGACCCTCTCTGCTTCCAGAATAAACCACTGGCCCTGTGGTGTTCCAATAGATTTTTTTAGGCAGCTGCTTTTCCCCCCACCATCCCATTGTACTCTGAATTCTTTGAAAGACATGAAACAAAAAGAGAAAAAAAGAAGGCAGTATTTGAGCCGGGGGTAACCCAGAAGTTATCCCCGGAAACTGTGAATATGTTACCTTTTAAGGTAAAAGGGAATTTGCAGATGCAGTTAAGCCCTGAGATGGGGAAGTGTGTGCCTGAAACCATGTACAAGCCCTTGGGTCCTTGTCTTTAGAAGTAAAATGCTGACTCAGGAGCTCATGATTGGCCCTCCATGGTTTTTCAGTGTTTTAACCTTCTTGAGGCTTTCAATGGCTAAGTAAAGGATCTCTCTTAGTAAATGTCATGTTGCACTTGAAAATATGCTGGTTATTTTCAAATATCTTTTGATATTGATTTCTAACATAATTCTACAGTGATAAGAGTACAGACTCTATGATTTCAATACCTTCAGACTATAAAAATTTTGCACCTTCTTTTATGTCCCTGGATATGTTCCAGTGTCTCCTGGTTTATAGTCTATGGGAACTTGAATAGAATTTGTATCCTGCTATTGTGTGAAAATTGTGTAAATCTTAACTGTGTTGTATTGGATCACAGTGCTTTTGGGGTCTACTATATCCTTCTACTTTTCTGTCTATTCATTCTATTAAGTTTTGAGAGTTTGATGTTGAAATTTGATATTAAAAACCTTAATTTATTTACTTAAAAAATAATTACAATATATAGTGGAACTATATGTAACTTTGTTCAGTATTTTTCAAGTGGCTTCCCTGGTGGCTCAGAGGTTAAAGCGTCTGCCTCCAATGCAGGAGACCTGGGTTCGATCCCTGGGTCGGGAAGATCCCCTGGAGAAGGAAATGGCAATTCACTCCAGTATTCTTGCCTGGAGAATCCTGTGGACAGAGAAGCCTAGTAGGTTACAGTCCACGGGGTCGCAAAGAGTCAGACACGACTGAGCGAATTCACCCTTCATGTATTATCACTATTTATGTGTTTATGTATCTAATATGTGTTTATGTATCTGTGGTTTCTTGAAGCTGGAAAAATCAGATATTTAAACACATGTGTTTATAAAATGATTTATGTATCACATTTATGCATTAACACTATAAATGTATTATCATACTCTCATAATTTTAAAAAATTAAAAAGTTAATGATTGGGAAATGTGAAGATAAAGAAACAAACAATAGCTGTTGGACCAAGGAACTGGTAACAACTTAGACTAAAATTCTGTCGTGTGGCAGAATCACAGAACTCTCAGTTCCCTGAAAGATATATGTAAAAGCCTAACTCACTTTCTTAAATTCGTTTTACAGGAAGCAGACCCCCTGCAGATGACAGCTGCTGACCACAAGAACATAGACCCTAGACTGGCTAAAACCAGAAAATTGAAGTTCAGATTTCACCTTGACACCAACCAGTCTGAGGATTGTCCACGAGCTGATCACACCATGCTTCCTGAACACCATAAAACTCCTCACTACCCCTCCAGGGTGGGTCACACGGTCTTGAGGGCATTCGCCCCTGTGGCCCCCTTTGCCTGGCAAAGCAATAATAATAAAGTGAAACGGAAAGTCTCTCAGTCGTGTTTGACTCTGCAACCCCACGGACTCTACAGTCCATGGAGTTCTCCAGGCCTGAATATTGGAGTGGGTAGCCTTTTCCTTCTCCAGGGGATCTTCCCAACCCAAGGATCAAACCCAGGTCTCCCACACTGCAGGCAGATTCTTTACCAGTGAGCCACCAGGGAAGCCAGGCAAAGCAATAAAAACTACTCTTTTCTGCTGTTGCTAAGTTGCTTCAGTCGTGTCTGACTCTGTGCGACCCCATAGACGGCAGCCCCCAGGCTCCCCCGTCCCTGGGATTCTCCAGGCAAGAACACTGGAGTGGGTTGCCATTTCCTTCTCCAATGCGTGAAAGTGAAAAGGGAAAGTGAAGTCGCTCAGTCATGTCTGACCCTCAGTGATCCTATGGACTGCAGCCTTCCAGGCCCCTCCGTCCATGGGATTTTCCAGGCAGGAGTACTGGAGTGGCGTGCCATTGCCTTCTCCACTACTCTTTTCTACTTCACTCAAAACTCTATCTCCACATTTCTATTCAGCACAGGTGAACAGAGGCCAAGTTTCAGCAACATGCCCAATGTCACCATAAGTTCTTATAAGAGAAAGGCAAGAGGGTCAGAGAAAGAGATGTGATGATCGAAGCAGAGGTTGTAGTCACAGAGAGATGGGAGATGCTGTGCTGCTGGCTTTGAATATTGAGGAAGGGGGCCATGAGCCAAAGAATGTGGTGGTTTCTTGAAGCTGGAAAAATCAGTGAAACATACGCTCACCCTGGAATCTCTGGAAGGCACACTCTGTCACCTTGATTTTAGCTCAACGAGACCCATTTCAGACTCTGACCTTCAGGACTATACGAATACAGTAAGCCCCCTACATACAAACCAGGTCTATTCTCAGAGCATGTTCATAAGCCAAGCAAAGTAAGCCTTGATATCCAACTAAACCAATCAGCTCTATTGCAGTACTGTACTGCTATAGGTGTATAATAATACTTTTCACACAAATAACACATAAAAAACAAACCCCCAAAATAAAGAAAGCATTTTTTAATCTTACTGTACAGTAAGGTTAAGTTTTTTCATCTGAAGAAGGACAGTCGTACAGTACAATTGGTGTTTCTTAGTGGCACCACCCGCTGAGAAGCTATGGTACCAGCGTCATCACCGCGGCTTTCACACTTGCTTCTGGACATCCTGGGCTTGAAATAAACATACTGTACCACTGTCCTCTATTCAGTGCTATACAGTCAGGTACACAAAGCACCACCACTTGAAGAGGGTGCACACACGTGATGAGACGAACACGTGACACGCAAGCTAATGTACATGATCAAACATGCGCATGTGCATGTGCATTCACGTCTTTGAACTTTAACAACCTGAAGGTTCGGTTTATACAGTAAGGGGACTGTATATAGGGTGTCTCTTATACACATCTAGATGTGTATAAGAGACAGCCATTCTAGACATCCTGCAACTTCATGAGGTTCCCTGATGGCTCAGGCTGACCCTCTCTGCTTCCAGAATAAACCACTGGCCCTGTGGTGTTCCAATAGATTTTTTTAGGCAGCTGCTTTTCCCCCCACCATCCCATTGTACTCTGAATTCTTTGAAAGACATGAAACAAAAAGAGAAAAAAAGAAGGCAGTATTTGAGCCGGGGGTAACCCAGAAGTTATCCCCGGAAACTGTGAATATGTTACCTTTTAAGGTAAAAGGGAATTTGCAGATGCAGTTAAGCCCTGAGATGGGGAAGTGTGTGCCTGAAACCATGTACAAGCCCTTGGGTCCTTGTCTTTAGAAGTAAAATGCTGACTCAGGAGCTCATGATTGGCCCTCCATGGTTTTTCAGTGTTTTAACCTTCTTGAGGCTTTCAATGGCTAAGTAAAGGATCTCTCTTAGTAAATGTCATGTTGCACTTGAAAATATGCTGGTTATTTTCAAATATCTTTTGATATTGATTTCTAACATAATTCTACAGTGATAAGAGTACAGACTCTATGATTTCAATACCTTCAGACTATAAAAATTTTGCACCTTCTTTTATGTCCCTGGATATGTTCCAGTGTCTCCTGGTTTATAGTCTATGGGAACTTGAATAGAATTTGTATCCTGCTATTGTGTGAAAATTGTGTAAATCTTAACTGTGTTGTATTGGATCACAGTGCTTTTGGGGTCTACTATATCCTTCTACTTTTCTGTCTATTCATTCTATTAAGTTTTGAGAGTTTGATGTTGAAATTTGATATTAAAAACCTTAATTTATTTACTTAAAAAATAATTACAATATATAGTGGAACTATATGTAACTTTGTTCAGTATTTTTCAAGTGGCTTCCCTGGTGGCTCAGAGGTTAAAGCGTCTGCCTCCAATGCAGGAGACCTGGGTTCGATCCCTGGGTCGGGAAGATCCCCTGGAGAAGGAAATGGCAATTCACTCCAGTATTCTTGCCTGGAGAATCCTGTGGACAGAGAAGCCTAGTAGGTTACAGTCCACGGGGTCGCAAAGAGTCAGACACGACTGAGCGAATTCACCCTTCATGTATTATCACTATTTATGTGTTTATGTATCTAATATGTGTTTATGTATCTGTGGTTTCTTGAAGCTGGAAAAATCAGATATTTAAACACATGTGTTTATAAAATGATTTATGTATCACATTTATGCATTAACACTATAAATGTATTATCATACTCTCATAATTTTAAAAAATTAAAAAGTTAATGATTGGGAAATGTGAAGATAAAGAAACAAACAATAGCTGTTGGACCAAGGAACTGGTAACAACTTAGACTAAAATTCTGTCGTGTGGCAGAATCACAGAACTCTCAGTTCCCTGAAAGATATATGTAAAAGCCTAACTCACTTTCTTAAATTCGTTTTACAGGAAGCAGACCCCCTGCAGATGACAGCTGCTGACCACAAGAACATAGACCCTAGACTGGCTAAAACCAGAAAATTGAAGTTCAGATTTCACCTTGACACCAACCAGTCTGAGGATTGTCCACGAGCTGATCACACCATGCTTCCTGAACACCATAAAACTCCTCACTACCCCTCCAGGGTGGGTCACACGGTCTTGAGGGCATTCGCCCCTGTGGCCCCCTTTGCCTGGCAAAGCAATAATAATAAAGTGAAACGGAAAGTCTCTCAGTCGTGTTTGACTCTGCAACCCCACGGACTCTACAGTCCATGGAGTTCTCCAGGCCTGAATATTGGAGTGGGTAGCCTTTTCCTTCTCCAGGGGATCTTCCCAACCCAAGGATCAAACCCAGGTCTCCCACACTGCAGGCAGATTCTTTACCAGTGAGCCACCAGGGAAGCCAGGCAAAGCAATAAAAACTACTCTTTTCTGCTGTTGCTAAGTTGCTTCAGTCGTGTCTGACTCTGTGCGACCCCATAGACGGCAGCCCCCAGGCTCCCCCGTCCCTGGGATTCTCCAGGCAAGAACACTGGAGTGGGTTGCCATTTCCTTCTCCAATGCGTGAAAGTGAAAAGGGAAAGTGAAGTCGCTCAGTCATGTCTGACCCTCAGTGATCCTATGGACTGCAGCCTTCCAGGCCCCTCCGTCCATGGGATTTTCCAGGCAGGAGTACTGGAGTGGCGTGCCATTGCCTTCTCCACTACTCTTTTCTACTTCACTCAAAACTCTATCTCCACATTTCTATTCAGCACAGGTGAACAGAGGCCAAGTTTCAGCAACATGCCCAATGTCACCATAAGTTCTTATAAGAGAAAGGCAAGAGGGTCAGAGAAAGAGATGTGATGATCGAAGCAGAGGTTGTAGTCACAGAGAGATGGGAGATGCTGTGCTGCTGGCTTTGAATATTGAGGAAGGGGGCCATGAGCCAAAGAATGTGGTGGTTTCTTGAAGCTGGAAAAATCAGTGAAACATACGCTCACCCTGGAATCTCTGGAAGGCACACTCTGTCACCTTGATTTTAGCTCAACGAGACCCATTTCAGACTCTGACCTTCAGGACTATACGAATACAGTAAGCCCCCTACATACAAACCAGGTCTATTCTCAGAGCATGTTCATAAGCCAAGCAAAGTAAGCCTTGATATCCAACTAAACCAATCAGCTCTATTGCAGTACTGTACTGCTATAGGTGTATAATAATACTTTTCACACAAATAACACATAAAAAACAAACCCCCAAAATAAAGAAAGCATTTTTTAATCTTACTGTACAGTAAGGTTAAGTTTTTTCATCTGAAGAAGGACAGTCGTACAGTACAATTGGTGTTTCTTAGTGGCACCACCCGCTGAGAAGCTATGGTACCAGCGTCATCACCGCGGCTTTCACACTTGCTTCTGGACATCCTGGGCTTGAAATAAACATACTGTACCACTGTCCTCTATTCAGTGCTATACAGTCAGGTACACAAAGCACCACCACTTGAAGAGGGTGCACACACGTGATGAGACGAACACGTGACACGCAAGCTAATGTACATGATCAAACATGCGCATGTGCATGTGCATTCACGTCTTTGAACTTTAACAACCTGAAGGTTCGGTTTATACAGTAAGGGGACTGTATATAGGGGGACTTACCCTATAAACTGTGTTTTGTGTTTTGTTTTAAAGCTTTTTTTTTTTTTTTAATGTAGACCATTTTCAAAGTCTTTATTGAATTTGTTATGTCCTCTATTCAGTGCTATACAGTCAGGTACACAAAGCACCACCACTTGGAGAGGGTGCACACACGTGATGAGACGAACACGTGACACGCAAGCTAATGTACATGATCAAACATGCGCATGCGCATGTGCATTCACGTCTTTGAACTTTAACAACCTGAAGGTTCGGTTTATACAGTAAGGGGACTGTATATAGGGGGACTTACCCTATAAACTGTGTTTTGTGTTTTGTTTTAAAGCTTTTTTTTTTTTTTAATGTAGACCATTTTCAAAGTCTTTATTGAATTTGTTACAGTATTATTTCTGTTTTCTGTTTTGTGTTTTCTCTTTGGCCCCAAGGCTGTCGGGACCTTAGTTCCCCAACCAGGGGTTGAACCCTCTCCCCCTGCCTTGGAAGGCAAAGTCTGAACCACCAAACCGCCAGGGAAGTTCCTTGTGTTGTGTTAAGGCACAGCATTGATGGTCATTTTTCACAGCAGGCACAAGGAATTCGTATGTTCCTTTCTCTTTGCCATGGTCAATGCCTCTCTCCCTCTCTACCTCTCTCTTCATAGATCTCAGTCCTTTCTCTCACAACTGAGTTCTGTCTTTATCAATGCCCAGGGAACTTCACATTTCTCAACAATCATGCCAAAATTACATACTAGAACCCATCGAGAGAGTTTAACAAAAGGACCATCATCTACTTCCAGAAATGAATTGTGCCACCCCCTTGAAAGCAAAGGACTACTATCAGGATTATGAGTCCCACCATGGCAGAAATGGGAAATGCTCATGGGTGTGTTATAAAGTAGAAAATGAGGACTTTCTGTCTGTCCACTGGTTAAAGCTTGGCACGTCCACTGTAAGAAGCATAGGTTCATCTGTGGTAGGAAAGCTAAGATTTCACATGCCCTGTGGCAAAGAAAAAAAAAAAAAGCTATAGTAATAATGAAGTAGAAAGTGAAGCTAGAACTAGGTTATGCCAAGCTCCAATAAGAAGCTAAGAACTGAGAATTTATTGCCCGGGCAAAAGGGAGCCATTGAAGATGTTAGAGTGAGGGAGGGGGACCACCATTGGATTTACAGTTTTATAAGGTACATTCTACATAGTCCCCAATCCCAGGACTAGATAAAAAATTCCCTCCTCTTGCACCTATTTAACTACTGGTACTAGCCAACTTTTTCACTCTCCACTTTCACTTTTAGTCGTCAAGGAAACGCAAATAAAGACCATCATAAGATAGCATCGCTTTCCCTCTAGGATGGCTATATTCAGAAAAAACAGACGATTAAAAATAATGTCAATGGGACTTCCCTGGTGGTCCAGTGGTTAAGATTCCGCACTTTCATTGCCAGGGGCATGGGTTTGATACCTGATGGGGGAACTAAGATCCCGCATGCCGCAGGGTGTAGCCAAAAAAAATTACTGTCAAGGATAGAGACAGATCAGAACAGTGGTGAATTTTATGTGTAAACTTGACTGGATCACAGGATGTCCTGATGTCTGATTAGGCAATACTGCTGGGTGTTTCTGGAGGAAATTAGCCTTTGAATCATCAGACTGAGTAAGCAGCTCTGCCCCTCCCCAGTGTGTTGAGGGCCTGCCTGCCTGTCAGCTGGAACTGACACCAATATCTCCCCTAGTTCTCAGGCCTTTGGACTTGGACTGAAATTATATCCACATCTCTCCTAGAAGTCCAGCTTGAAGATGTCAGGTCATGGGGCAAATTCCCATGAGCCAATTCTTTACAGTAAATCTCTACAAATATGCATCTCTTGCATGCATGCTCAGTCACTACAGTCATGTCTGACACTTTGCAACAGCACGGACTGTAGCTCACCAGGCTCCTCTGTCCATGGGATTCTCCAGGCAAGAACATTGGAGTGGGTTTCCACACCCTCCTCCAGATCTTCCCAATCCGGGGGTCTCCTGTGTCTCCTACATTGGCAGGCAGGTTCTTTATCCACTGAGCCACCTGGGAAGCCCATGGATCTCTTACTGGTTCTGTTTCTCTGGAACATCCCCAACTAATACAAGAACTCCCATATTGCTGGTGCAATTTTAAAACGGTTGTAGCAGGACTTCCCTAGTCCAGTGGCTAAGACTCCCAGTGCAGGGGGCCTGAGTTCAAACCCTGGTCAGGGAACTAGACCCCATATGCTGCAACTAAAGATACCATGTGCTGTAACTAAGACCCAGCACAGCCAGATACATAAATTTTTTTTAAAAAATAAATATTAAAATAAATAAATAAAATGGTGTACTATCTGTGGGAAGCACAGTGCCTCAAAAGTTACACATAGAGTTACCACGTGACCCAGCAATTTCACTCCCAGGTATATACCCAAGAGATCTGCTGTCCACACAAACACTTGGACACAAATGTCCATCTCAATGTTATTAACAATAGCCCCAAACTGAGACGACCCAAATGTCTGTCAACAGATACTGAAGTCTGGTACACCAATATGATGGAAGACCATTTGGCAGTGAAAGAGACAAAGTAGTGACACACGTTACAACATTAATACATCTTGAAAATATAGAAATCGGATACGTGATTTGTTTTGTTTTTTTATTTGGAGACATTGGGTCTCAGTTGGTCCAGGCAAGTTAACACATGAAGGTAACCAGTACACAGAATCTTTCATTGCAGTACACATGCTTCTCCCTAGCTGTGGCACGTGGGCTTGGTAGTTCCAACGTGCAATTTTCGTTGCCCCACATCATGTGGGATCTTAGTTCCCCAACCAGGGATTAAACACAAGTCCCCTGCATTAAAAGACGGGTTCTTAACCACCGAACTAGTAGGGAAGTTCTATGATTCGTTTATGTGAAATGTTCCCAGTAGACAAATCCATAGAGACAGAAAGTGGATTCCGTTCAGCTAAGTTCAGTTCAGTTCACTCAGTCATGTACAGCTCTTTGTGACCCCATAGACCGCAGCACGCCAGGCCTCCCTGTCCATCACCAACTCCCAGAGTCTATTCAAACTCATCTCCATTGAGTCAGTGATGCCACCCAACCATCTCATCCTCTATCGTCCCCTTCTCCTCCTGCCCTCAATCTTTTCCCAGTGTCAGGGTCTTTTCAAACGAGTCAGCTCTTCGCATCTGGTGGCCAAAGTATTGGAGTTTCAGTTTCAACACCAGTCCTTCCAATGAACACTCAGGACTGATCTCCTTTAGGATGGACTGGTTGGATCTCCTTGCAGTCCAAGGGACTCTGAAGAGTCTTCTCCAACACCACAGTTCAAAAGCATCAATTCTTCGGTGCTCAGCTTTCTTTATAGTCCAACTCTCACATCCATACACGACTACTGGAAAAACCATAGCCTTGACAAGATGGACCTTTGTTAGCAAAGTAACGTCTCTGCTTTTTAATAAGCTGTCTAGGTTGGTCATAACTTTTCTTCCAAGGAGTAAGCAAAAGTGGATTAGTAGTTATATTACCCAGAGTTCTCCAAACAGAATCAATAGGATGCATAAAAATATATAGAAAGAGATTTAGTATCAGGACTTGGTTTACACCACTATGAAGTTAAACAAGTCCCAACATCTCCAGTTGGCAAGCTGGAAACCCAAGAAAGTTGATGATATCATTCAGTTCAAAGGTCCACAGTTTTTAGCCAATCAGAGGATTTGAAGTTTCACTTTGAATATGAAAATAGAAGGAACCAATGTTTCAGTCTGAATATAGAGGCAAAAAATAAAAATAAAGGCAGTGGAAAAAGCCAATATCCCAACTCAAAGACCGTCAGACAGGAGGATTTTCCTCTTACTCAGTGGGTTTTTTTTTCCTATTTGGGGCTTCAACTGATTAGATCAGGCCCACCCACATTAGGGAGGGCAATCTGCTTTACTCAGTTTACTGATTCAAATGTCAACATCATCCAGAAATACCCTTGCAGACACACCCACAATAGTGTTTGGCCAAATATCCAGGCACATTGTGATCCAGTCATGTTAACACGTGAAAGTAACCAGCACAGTGGTTGCCTAGGGAGGGGGAACTGGAGACGATGGATACAAGGTTCTTTGGGAGGAGAACTAATGTGTTCTAAAATTCATTAGGGTGTTAGATGCATAATTCTGTGAATGTACTAAAAAGACACTGCAATTATATAATTTAAATGAATAGATTTTCTGGTATGATATGTGAGTTATATTTCAAAAAAAGTTGTCACAAAAATAAAAGAGGGGACAGGGACTTGCCTGGTGGTCCATTGGCTAAGATTCAGTGCTTCATAATGCATGGGGCACAGGTTTGATCCCTGGTCGGGGGAACTAAGATCCCACATGCTACATGCTATAGCAAAAATAATAATAAGAAGAATACATTTAAAAAATAGGAAACAGAACATTGTAAATCAGCTATACTCCAATGACATTCTGTAAAAATAAAAAGAGTAAAATTCACAGAGCATGAAAAAATAAAATCAAAAATAAATGAAAAGAAACATAAAGGTGCTGCAATATGGCAATATGTTATAAGCCTGATGTTTCAGAAGTGTGGTTTCTGAATATTATCTGCCATACACAACTTTCAGTTTTTTCAGAAATCAAAACCCCAGTTCTTGTTTCTCCCTTTCTTTCCTCTTTTTCTTCCTCTTCTGAGCTTTTCAACGCAGCAAAGGAGATGAAAGGAGGCAGAGAAATTAGGGAGGGAGAGAAACTGAAAAGTGGAGACCCTTAGGCTATTTGTTAGCCTGTTCTATTATTGTTTCATTTTACAATGTTCACTGCTGGAAAACATAAAAATAATTTTACTCTGATGAAAATCTTTTTCTCTCTGGTTTCAGTTGTTTGGGTTTTTTAAAATTTTATTTTGGAGTATAGTTGATTTACAGTGCTGTGTTGATTTCTGGTGTACAGCCAAGTGATACAGTCATCCATATACATAATCTATTCTTTTTCAAATTCTTTTTTTAATATTTATTTTTATTTAGTTGGCTGTGCCTGTCTTAGTTGCTGCATGTAGGATTTAGTTCCCTGACCAGGGATCAAACCTGTGCTCCCTGCATTGGCAGAGCAGAGTGTAAGCCACTGCACCACCAGGGAAGATCCTGGCCTCAGTTTCTTCTAAATAAAAGGACTAGATGACCTCCAGCTTTAGTAGACCATGACTCTGGACCTGAAGGGAGGAAGGGGAATCACCATGAAGTCCAGTGATTTACTCTCAGATAAAATACAGCTAGCTGTAATACAGCTAATTTTAGGAAACTATCTAAAAAATTGTTCTTTGTCCATCAACTGCATCCTGTGATGAGGCATTCCAAATGTATGTTTTAGTGAAAATAAAATCGTCTAGGAATTAAAAAGAGAGCTTCTGGATTATGAGGAATGTCCATGGAGTTACTTTTAACTCAAGTGTAATGGGGGAAAAAATAATAAAAGAAGGGAGGAAGGAAGGATAGAAAGTAGGAAGGGAAGAAGAAAGGAAGGAGGGAGGGAAGGAAGGAAGGAGGAAAAGGTGCTACAGCAGAGAAGTATATTAGTGAAGAAGAATTAAGAGCTTGCTCACTACCTATTTCTACAAGGAGGAAGTCACAACCCACCACAGCTGCTGACCAACTGTGTACTCTGATGGGAATTCAGAATGAAAATCAGGAGGACCCCTCCAATTCTTTTAGCCGCTAAGTTGAGTCCAGCTCTTTGAGACTCCATGGACTGTAGCTCACCAGGCTCCTCTGTCCACGGGACTTCCCAGGCAAGAATACTGGAGTGGGTTGCCATTTCCTTTTCTAATGGATCTTCTCAACCCAGGGATCAAACCCTCATCTCCTGCAATGGCAGGAAGATTCTTTACCGCTGAGCCACCAGGGAAGCCCACAGATTTATTCTAGGCGTAAAATAATGCAGCTCAAAACAACCTTAACAAAAAAATCAGCCAAAACTTCTATCCCCTCCCCCTTCACGCCTACGTCTTAACAACTAAATTTGAACAAAAGGAGGAAAGGAAAAAGATCATGATGTCATGGTCCCAGAATTTCCTGTTTCTCCCAACGTTGAAAGCCAACAGTAGCCATTAAAAAACTAATCAAGTAAGAGGCTGTTTATGAAGTTAGACTGAATGTTTAACGTATGTAAAGATAACAGTGCTTAAAACGAAAACTGTTTATTACATAAAGGACAGTTTTAAAGTGTTTACTATCACTTTATCTTCATTATTACAGAACCACCAAGTTAGTACCTGAAGACAAATTTTAATGATTCCAGATTCTTGTATCTTCCCATACACAGAAGGGCTTTGATTAACTTGAGACACTTGTTCTTTGCAACTGGCAGAAATCTTTCATCCAGATGTATGCTTGACTGTACGTACTCCCCAGCCACAAATCATGTATAACCTGGCACCTCTCCCACCTCTACAAAGCGTTTATCCTCAAACTGAGTAGCTGTCTCCTGGGCGATAGTCCTCAGTAAGACTCAAGCAAAAGCTCCTAGGTGGTGTGTCTTCCTTTAAGTCAGCAAGCCCATGCAAGAGAAACAGAGCATTGAGAAGCAATGAGCGGATGTGGCTGGGGTTTCATTGCTCTAACTAACTCAGCCATTATCAATTTTCAAATTCTGTTGACTGTAAAGTTGCTGCTCATATGTTCCAGTGCTTATAACTGATCCTTCGCACTCACCTCCTATACAGAAATAAAACTGGGTTGGTGGGCATAGTTTGACATGTACCAGGATTGGTGAAAGGGAGAGTCCTTTGCAGTATGCAGCATTGTGATGACTTATGCATCTTCCTCAAACAGTAGCTTGGCAATATGCCAGAATTTAGTTGCCATCAGATTTAAATATGAAGAAAAAGAAAGTCTTACCTGCAGAAAATCATGAAAAGAACGGTTAACTCTTATCTTTGAACACCGAGTTCAAAGTTTGGGGGAGAATGGATACATGTATATGTATGGCTGAGTCCCTTCACTGTTGACCTGAAACTATCACGATACTGTTAATTGGATATACCTCAATAGAAACTAAAAAGTTTCAACTTAAGAAAAAAAAAAAACACAAAAAGTACAGAGAAATACAGACCATCTGTAACAAACCTATATTTCAATTTGAAAAAAAAATTTTTTTTTCATTTAAAATTTAATACCATTTAAAAAATCAACCTCAGTACTCTTACTACAATATTACATTCTACATACGTTATTCTGTTGTGTCAGGTATCAATTTTTACTAAGGTCTATTTAAGGCACCCAGTAGAAAACAAAACTAGTAAATTACTCAGGATTGTTTTTAATACTTATTGTATTTTGCATATGTGGCTGCACTGGATCTTAGCTGCAGCAGGTGGGATCCAGTTCCCTGACCAGGGACTGTACCCCCCACACTGGGAACACAGAGTCTTAGCCACTGGACCACCAGGGATGCTTCACTCAAGATTTTTTCACTGTGATTTGGAAACGATAAATCTTTATAGAACGAGACCTTTTTTTCGGTCAGCTTTTTTAATGTTTTTGGCTGCATGGGGTCTCTGTTGCAGCATGTGAGATCTAGTTTCCTGACCAGGGATCAAACCAGTGTCCCCTGCATTGGAAGGTGGATTCGTAGCCACTGGAACTCCAGGGAAGTCCCCTAGGTCTCTCTCTCTTTAAATTACCCTAAAATACAGTCTGTTTTTGTTTTTTAATCGAACACTTGAAATCAAGTTTATGTTTTATCTGTCAACTTGAATTGAAATCTTGTGTAAACTAATGAGCTTTAATGATAAGGGGAGATATTCAGAAATTTTCATTGAGGCAAGAGGTACGTTCAAAATGTGACCATTTGGGGGAGAAAGTGAAAGTGTTAGTTGCTAAGTCGTGTCCGACTCTTTGCGACCCCATGTACCATAGGCCGCCAGGCTCCTCTGCCCAGGCAAGAATACTGGAGTGGGTAGCCATTCCCTTCTCCAGGGGAATCTTCCCGACCGAGGGACTGAACCCAAGTCTCCTGAATAGCAGGCAGATTCTATATCCTCTGAGCCACCAGGGAAGCCCAAGTAGAGGAGCAGTTATTATACATTTATAGTTAACATTTCTTAAGTTTCAACCAAAATTCAGTTAAAATTTCAAAGCTAAGGAGAACTTCTTAACTAAAAATTGCTCATTATACATAGTATTAATTAGATATTGTTGTCAGCTATTAATTCCCCAAAAAGATAAACAGGGGGCTTCCCTGGTGGTGCAGTTCTAAAGAATCCATCTGCCAATGCGGGAGACATGTGAGATGTGGGTTTGATCCCTGGGTTGGGAAAATCCCCTGGAGAAGGGAATGGCTACCCATTCCAGTATTTTTGCCTAGAGAACCCCATGGACAGAGGAGTCTGGCAGGCTATAGTCCATGGGGTCGCAAAGAGATGAACACAACTCAGATCGCACAAATCACAAAGATAAACAGAATAAACCATTTTATCCTTGGCCACACCCTGCAGCCTATGGGCTGTCTCTTATACACATCTAGATGTGTATAAGAGACAGCCAATATGATGGAAGACCATTTGGCAGTGAAAGAGACAAAGTAGTGACACACGTTACAACATTAATACATCTTGAAAATATAGAAATCGGATACGTGATTTGTTTTGTTTTTTTATTTGGAGACATTGGGTCTCAGTTGGTCCAGGCAAGTTAACACATGAAGGTAACCAGTACACAGAATCTTTCATTGCAGTACACATGCTTCTCCCTAGCTGTGGCACGTGGGCTTGGTAGTTCCAACGTGCAATTTTCGTTGCCCCACATCATGTGGGATCTTAGTTCCCCAACCAGGGATTAAACACAAGTCCCCTGCATTAAAAGACGGGTTCTTAACCACCGAACTAGTAGGGAAGTTCTATGATTCGTTTATGTGAAATGTTCCCAGTAGACAAATCCATAGAGACAGAAAGTGGATTCCGTTCAGCTAAGTTCAGTTCAGTTCACTCAGTCATGTACAGCTCTTTGTGACCCCATAGACCGCAGCACGCCAGGCCTCCCTGTCCATCACCAACTCCCAGAGTCTATTCAAACTCATCTCCATTGAGTCAGTGATGCCACCCAACCATCTCATCCTCTATCGTCCCCTTCTCCTCCTGCCCTCAATCTTTTCCCAGTGTCAGGGTCTTTTCAAACGAGTCAGCTCTTCGCATCTGGTGGCCAAAGTATTGGAGTTTCAGTTTCAACACCAGTCCTTCCAATGAACACTCAGGACTGATCTCCTTTAGGATGGACTGGTTGGATCTCCTTGCAGTCCAAGGGACTCTGAAGAGTCTTCTCCAACACCACAGTTCAAAAGCATCAATTCTTCGGTGCTCAGCTTTCTTTATAGTCCAACTCTCACATCCATACACGACTACTGGAAAAACCATAGCCTTGACAAGATGGACCTTTGTTAGCAAAGTAACGTCTCTGCTTTTTAATAAGCTGTCTAGGTTGGTCATAACTTTTCTTCCAAGGAGTAAGCAAAAGTGGATTAGTAGTTATATTACCCAGAGTTCTCCAAACAGAATCAATAGGATGCATAAAAATATATAGAAAGAGATTTAGTATCAGGACTTGGTTTACACCACTATGAAGTTAAACAAGTCCCAACATCTCCAGTTGGCAAGCTGGAAACCCAAGAAAGTTGATGATATCATTCAGTTCAAAGGTCCACAGTTTTTAGCCAATCAGAGGATTTGAAGTTTCACTTTGAATATGAAAATAGAAGGAACCAATGTTTCAGTCTGAATATAGAGGCAAAAAATAAAAATAAAGGCAGTGGAAAAAGCCAATATCCCAACTCAAAGACCGTCAGACAGGAGGATTTTCCTCTTACTCAGTGGGTTTTTTTTTCCTATTTGGGGCTTCAACTGATTAGATCAGGCCCACCCACATTAGGGAGGGCAATCTGCTTTACTCAGTTTACTGATTCAAATGTCAACATCATCCAGAAATACCCTTGCAGACACACCCACAATAGTGTTTGGCCAAATATCCAGGCACATTGTGATCCAGTCATGTTAACACGTGAAAGTAACCAGCACAGTGGTTGCCTAGGGAGGGGGAACTGGAGACCATGGATACAAGGTTCTTTGGGAGGAGAACTAATGTGTTCTAAAATTCATTAGGGTGTTAGATGCATAATTCTGTGAATGTACTAAAAAGACACTGCAATTATATAATTTAAATGAATAGATTTTCTGGTATGATATGTGAGTTATATTTCAAAAAAAGTTGTCACAAAAATAAAAGAGGGGACAGGGACTTGCCTGGTGGTCCATTGGCTAAGATTCAGTGCTTCATAATGCATGGGGCACAGGTTTGATCCCTGGTCGGGGGAACTAAGATCCCACATGCTACATGCTATAGCAAAAATAATAATAAGAAGAATACATTTAAAAAATAGGAAACAGAACATTGTAAATCAGCTATACTCCAATGACATTCTGTAAAAATAAAAAGAGTAAAATTCACAGAGCATGAAAAAATAAAATCAAAAATAAATGAAAAGAAACATAAAGGTGCTGCAATATGGCAATATGTTATAAGCCTGATGTTTCAGAAGTGTGGTTTCTGAATATTATCTGCCATACACAACTTTCAGTTTTTTCAGAAATCAAAACCCCAGTTCTTGTTTCTCCCTTTCTTTCCTCTTTTTCTTCCTCTTCTGAGCTTTTCAACGCAGCAAAGGAGATGAAAGGAGGCAGAGAAATTAGGGAGGGAGAGAAACTGAAAAGTGGAGACCCTTAGGCTATTTGTTAGCCTGTTCTATTATTGTTTCATTTTACAATGTTCACTGCTGGAAAACATAAAAATAATTTTACTCTGATGAAAATCTTTTTCTCTCTGGTTTCAGTTGTTTGGGTTTTTTAAAATTTTATTTTGGAGTATAGTTGATTTACAGTGCTGTGTTGATTTCTGGTGTACAGCCAAGTGATACAGTCATCCATATACATAATCTATTCTTTTTCAAATTCTTTTTTTAATATTTATTTTTATTTAGTTGGCTGTGCCTGTCTTAGTTGCTGCATGTAGGATTTAGTTCCCTGACCAGGGATCAAACCTGTGCTCCCTGCATTGGCAGAGCAGAGTGTAAGCCACTGCACCACCAGGGAAGATCCTGGCCTCAGTTTCTTCTAAATAAAAGGACTAGATGACCTCCAGCTTTAGTAGACCATGACTCTGGACCTGAAGGGAGGAAGGGGAATCACCATGAAGTCCAGTGATTTACTCTCAGATAAAATACAGCTAGCTGTAATACAGCTAATTTTAGGAAACTATCTAAAAAATTGTTCTTTGTCCATCAACTGCATCCTGTGATGAGGCATTCCAAATGTATGTTTTAGTGAAAATAAAATCGTCTAGGAATTAAAAAGAGAGCTTCTGGATTATGAGGAATGTCCATGGAGTTACTTTTAACTCAAGTGTAATGGGGGAAAAAATAATAAAAGAAGGGAGGAAGGAAGGATAGAAAGTAGGAAGGGAAGAAGAAAGGAAGGAGGGAGGGAAGGAAGGAAGGAGGAAAAGGTGCTACAGCAGAGAAGTATATTAGTGAAGAAGAATTAAGAGCTTGCTCACTACCTATTTCTACAAGAAGGAAGTCACAACCCACCACAGCTGCTGACCAACTGTGTACTCTGATGGGAATTCAGAATGAAAAACAGGAGGACGCACCCTGTGCTTTGGACAAGCAGACCCCTCCAATTCTTTTAGCCGCTAAGTTGAGTCCAGCTCTTTGAGACTCCATGGACTGTAGCTCACCAGGCTCCTCTGTCCACGGGACTTCCCAGGCAAGAATACTGGAGTGGGTTGCCATTTCCTTTTCTAATGGATCTTCTCAACCCAGGGATCAAACCCTCATCTCCTGCAATGGCAGGAAGATTCTTTACCGCTGAGCCACCAGGGAAGCCCACAAATTTATTCTAGGCGTAAAATAATGCAGCTCAAAACAACCTTAACAAAAAAATCAGCCAAAACTTCTATCCCCTCCCCCTTCACGCCTACGTCTTAACAACTAAATTTGAACAAAAGGAGGAAAGGAAAAAGATCATGATGTCATGGTCCCAGAATTTCCTGTTTCTCCCAACGTTGAAAGCCAACAGTAGCCATTAAAAAACTAATCAAGTAAGAGGCTGTTTATGAAGTTAGACTGAATGTTTAACGTATGTAAAGACGTGAAGATGTAGAAGAAAAAAAGATGTAAAAAATGAACTGAAAAGTTTAACAGTGCTTAAAACGAAAACTGTTTATTACATAAAGGACAGTTTTAAAGTGTTTACTATCACTTTATCTTCATTATTACGGAACCACCAAGTTAGTACCTTAAGACAAATTTTAATGATTCCAGATTCTTGTATCTTCCCATACACAGAAGGGCTTTGATTAACTTGAGACACTTGTTCTTTGCAACTGGCAGAAATCTTTCATCCAGATGTATGCTTGACTGTACGTACTCCCCAGCCACAAATCATGTATAACCTGGCACCTCTCCCACCTCTACAAAGCGTTTATCCTCAAACTGAGTAGCTGTCTCCTGGGCGATAGTCCTCAGTAAGACTCAAGCAAAAGCTCCTAGGTGGTGTGTCTTCCTTTAAGTCGGCAAGCCCATGCAAGAGAAACAGAGCATTGAGAAGCAATGAGCGGATGTGGCTGGGGTTTCATTGCTCTAACTAACTCAGCCATTATCAATTTTCAAATTCTGTTGACTGTAAAGTTGCTGCTCATATGTTCCAGTGCTTATAACTGATCCTTGGCACTCAGCTCCTATACAGAAATAAAACTGGGTTGGTGGGCATAGTTTGACATGTACCAGGATTGGTGAAAGGGAGAGTCCTTTGCAGTATGCAGTATTGTGATGACTTATGCATCTTCCTCAAACAGCAGCTTGGCAATATGCCAGAATTTAGTTGCCATCAGATTTAAATATGAAGAAAAAGAAAGTCTTACCTGCAGAAAATCATGAAAAGAATGGTTAACTCTTATCTTTGAACACCAAATGAGATAAAGTTCCAACTGCTGTGCTCTCTGTAACTGAACCAATGTTCTATATAAATAAATAGAATGTAACTGTTTAATAATCAGAGTTTAAAATATGTCTGTAACAATCAACCTCAGAGCAGAAACTAATACAACATTGTTAAGAAAATATACACATGAATTTATTTACAAAACAGAAAGAGACTCAGATTTAGAGAACAAACTTATGGTTGCCAGGGGAGAAAGATGGGGGGGGATAGTTGGGGAGTTTGAGATGGACGTGTAGACACTGCTACATTTAAAATGGGATAACTAACAAGAATCTACTGTATAGCACAGGGAACTCTGCTCAAAATTATGTGGCTGACTGGATGGGAGGGGAGTTTGGGGGAGAATGAATACATGTATATGTATGGCTGAGTCCCTTCACTGTTGACCTGAAACTATCACGATACTGTTAATTGGATATACCTCAATAGAAACTAAAAAGTTTCAACTTAAAAAAAAAAAAAAAAAAACACAAAAAGTACAGAGAAATACAGACCATCTGTAACAAACCTAAATTTCAATTTGGAAAAAAAAAATTTTTTTTTCATTTAAAATTTAATACCATTTAAAAAATCAACCTCAGTACTCTTACTACAATATTACATTCTACATACGTTATTCTGTTGTGTCAGGTATCAATTTTTACTAAGGCCTATTTAAGGCACCCAGTAGAAAACAAAACTAGTAAATTACTCAGGATTGTTTTTAATACTTATTGTATTTTGCATAGGTGGCTGCACTGGATCTTAGTTGCAGCAGGTGGGATCCGGTTCCCTGACCAGGGATTGTACCCCCGACACTGGGAGCACAGAGTCTTAGCCACTGGATCACCAGGGATGCTTCACTCAAGATTTCTTCACTGTGATTTGGAGACGATAAATCTTTATAGAACGAGACCTTTTTTTCGATCAGCTTTTTTAATGTTTTTGGCTGCATGGGGTCTCTGTCGCAGCATGTGAGATCTAGTTTCCTGACCAGGGATCAAACCAGTGTCCCCTGCATTGGAAGGTGGATTCGTAGCCACTGGAACTCCAGGGAAGTCCCCTAGGTCTCTCTCTCTTTAAATTACCCTAAAATACAGTCTGTGTTTTTGTTTTTTAATCGAACACTTGAAATCAAGTTTATGTTTTATCTGTCAACTTGAATTGAAATCTTGTGTAAACTAATGAGCTTTAATGATAAGGGGAGATATTCAGTAATTTTCACTGAGGCAAGAGGTACGTTCAAAATGTGACCATTTGGGGGAGAAAGTGAAAGTGTTAGTTGCTAAGTCGTGTCCGACTCTTTGCGACGCCATGTACCATAGGCCGCCAGGCTCCTCTGCCCAGGCAAGAATACTGGAGTGGGTAGCCATTCCCTTCTCCAGGGGAATCTTCCCGACCGAGGGACTGAACCCAAGTCTCCTGAATAGCAGGCAGATTCTATATCCTCTGAGCCACCAGGGAAGCCCAAGTAGAGGAGCAGTTATTATACATTTATAGTTAACATTTCTTAAGTTTCAACCAAAATTCAGTTAAAATTTCAAAGCTAAGGAGAACTTCTTAACTAAAAATTGCTCATTATACATAGTATTAATTAGATATTGTTGTCAGCTATTAATTCCCCAAAAAGATAAACGGGGGCTTCCCTGGTGATGCAGTTGTAAAGAATCCATCTGCCAATGCGGGAGACATGTGAGATGTGGGTTTGATCCCTGGGTTGGGAAAATCCCCTGGAGAAGGGAATGGCTACCCATTCCAGTATTTTTGCCTAGAGAACCCCATGGACAGAGGAGTCTGGCAGGCTATAGTCCATGGGGTCGCAAAGAGATGAACACAACTCAGATCGCACAAATCACAAAGATAAACAGAATAAACCATTTTATCCTTGGCCACACCCTGCAGCCTATGGGTTTTAGTTCTCTGATCAGAAATTGAACCTGAGCGCCTTGCACTGGAAGTGCAGAATCTAAACTGGGCAACCAGGGAAATCCCTAAAACCTTTTTTGAGGGGAAAAACTAACAAAAAAGCAATGAGCAGAATATCTCTCTACAGAGAGATGTAGAACTTAGGACCCCGAGGGAAATCGTGCCCAGCCTGAAATTCTCATGAAACTCCAAAACTTTTGAAAGTTGTCCTGTGATTGACTCCTCTGCCCACCTTTCTCCGAAAATAATATCATTACTCACCTGTCCCCTTTCCCTTTTCTCTCTCAGATCTTGCCCTTTCAGCCTATCCCTTGGTCTGGCTCAAACATTTGCATAAGTACTACTGTGTAAAAATTGTTACTTGCCTTATGATAATAACAGCAAAACTTAGATGGCATTATACTACAGTTTGACATTTTATGTATATTACCCTCATTAACTCCTACAACAATCCAACGGTTTATGTACTTGTATTGTCACTGCCATTTTGCAGGTAACAAACTGTGGCACAGAGAGGTTAAATCACTTACCAAAAATCACACAGCTAACAAAAGGCAGAACTGGGATTAAAATTCAAGCTGTCTGGTTCCACTGCCCATATCCCATTCCTTATAGCAACTGCATTATTCTGGTACCATTATTTTCCCATTTTACAGACAAGGAAGCAGGTTCAGTGAGGTTTTAAGACTTGTCCACAGTAACCAGCTAATAACTGACAGTGTCAGGATTTGAACACAAATTATCTGACTCCTGGGTTCATGATTTTGACATTCTCTGTATGTTGTTTTTGATGATGATAAAAGCCTGAAAGTATGTTAAGCTGAAGAAGAAAGCATATTATCTCTTTAAAATTCACTATATGTGTGTATGTCTGTGTTAGTCGCTCAGTCGTGTCCGACTCTTTTGCGACCCCATGGACTGTAGCCCACCAGGCTCCTCTGTCCGTGGGAATTCTCCCAGCAAGAATACTGGAGTAGGTTGCCATTTATACAGACTCAAAAGACCATGTTGGCATAGGTATATAAACTGCATTTCTGATCAATCTCTCCAGCCCTAGAAACAAAGTGAAATCATTTGAAGAAAAATAGCTCACATTTCCTGAATGAGATAACCACAGCCCCCAGTATGATGCAAGACCCCAGACCGTCACCACACACTTCACTCCTCTGAACATATAGGGGATGTACCTATAAGAAGTTCACTTCCTTGGTGAACCCATAAATAAGTTTTTTAAATGTCTTTATTATGTGTAACTGAATGTTATCAATTACTTTTATGAGGAGTCACAAAGGAACAGTAAAGCTAAATTTGAATAAAACATATCAATTCTAACTTTGAAATATAATCAGAAAAATAAATATTTTAGTGCAATAAAAATCCATGAAATACACATCATCAGTGTTAGACTGTCTTTGCTAGGAAAACATTCATCAAGTTTAAAAAAAAAAAGATATTCAGCTGATACTGGAAAGCAAAGTTCTCTTAAAAATAACTGCACTTTATCATTGCAGCATGGTAGATTTCTTAAAAAGCTATAGATATATACTTTGGAGAGAAAATTATCTAAATTACTTCCTCAAGTTATTTTAACAGGTGGTAAATGCTAAATAAAAGTCTCAGGAGACCTTTAAAATGACTCAGGAGATAAGATTGTAAAGATCTCTTCCCAAAGCTTTTTTGAAAAGCAGAGACATTATTTTGCCAACAAAGGTCCGTCTAGTCAAGGCTATGGTTTTTCCTGTGGTCATGTATGGATGTGAGAGTTAGACTGTGAAGAAAGCTGAGCGCCAAAGAATGATGCTTTTGAACTGTGGTGTTGGAGAAGACTCTTGAGAGTCCCTTGGACTGCAAGGAGATCCAACCAGTCCATTCTAAACGAGATCAGCCCTGGGATTTCTTTGGAAGGAATGATGCTAAGCTGAAACTCCAATACTTTGGCCACCTCATGAGAAGAGTTGACTCATTGGAAAAGAGTGAGAGGGAGGGATTGGGGGCAGGAGGAGAAGGGGATGACAGAGGATGAGATGGCTGGATGGCATCACCAACTCGATGGACGTGAATTTGAGTGAACTCCAGGAGTTGGTGAGGGACAGGGAGGCCTGGCATGCTGCAATTCATGGGGTCGCAAAGAGTCGGACACGACTGAGCGACTGAACTGAACCGAAGGGTCAAATAAAAATTTGTCAAATTCCCTGACATGATGTTAAGCTAAAAAGATCCACAACATGAGAGCTGTAAGTTAAGTTTTACTGGGGGATAAATGAGGACTGCAGCCCGGGAGACAGCACCTCAGATAGCTCTGAGAGACTGCTCCAAAGAGGCAGGCAGGAAGGCCAGTAAAGAGGTGATTTTGGTGAAGGGGGAGTACATGCAATCAAGCACATATTTTTCCAGGAGCTCTCTGCTGATCTCCATGAAGCTTTCTTTCTGTAAGTCACAAGAAACAGTTATCACCATGAAGGATTTTAGTGCTTTTCTAGAGATGAAGAGATACAAGAATTGGGCTCATAAAATCAGCCCCTGAGAGTATCTATCTGAAGACCTGTCCTGTCAGTTTTTCCCCCAAACACAGAGTGACTCATTTCCGCTCTCCACCCTGAAATCCTTTCAGGAGGTTTTGAAGGTCAGCTTCTGCAGCAGCACATGGTTTAATCCTTGTAGAGGCAGATGGCAAGCACCCATGGTGGGTGTCAATTTGCAGTTGACATGATCCAGTGGGGAAAGGCTTGGATTTGGCTCATTAACTTTCATGCTCATATATAGTTCCTTTGAAATAGTCACAATCTAGACTTAATTCTATGTTTTGTAGTGGGTTTTAAAATTCATGAAAAAATTTGTCCATAGTCACAGTCCTGGAGAAGCTTTAAATTAAAGCTCCCGGATGTTGAGATTTTCCCTAACAAGGCATTGTAAGAGAAGTTGACAAAGTTGTTCCTTCTCAGAAAAACTGATCTGAGGATTCTTCCTCATAATCAATCCGTTTCCCTGGGAGTCACATAAGACCCAGAGAAAGCAAAAGTCCATCCTGGCATATCTGAGGCAGACTCTCTTTCTTTTCTCTCATCTTATCACAAGATGATACTATTGCAGGAAGGGGAAACCTCTTCCAGATCCTGAAAAGGGGCTTTGTCTAATACTCAGAAATGAGTTGTCTGAGGAGACACATGTGCTGAGACAGCAAGAGACTTTGTTGGGAAAGGGTGCCTGGGCAGAGAACAGCAGGATGAGGGAACCCAGGAGAAGCGCTCTGCCCTGTGCCTCGCAGTCCTGGGTTTATGGTAATTGGGTTAATCTCCAGGGTGTCTTTGGCCAATCATTCTGACTCAGGCAACTTCCTGGCGGCGCAGGCACTGCTCAGCCGAAATGGATGCCAGTGAGGAAGACTCTGGGAGGTGGTAGGACATGCGGCGTCTCCTTTTGACCTTTCCTGAACTCTTCAGGTTGGTGGTGACATGTTAGTTCTGTGCTTCTTACCAGGACCTCCTGTCCTAAAATAACTCACGTAAATGGTTACTATGGTGACTGGCCAGGGTGAGTGGTTTCAGTCAGTGTGTTTCCCATAAGAATATTACAGTTACAAGCCTCTTTTTTTTTTTTTAACCGATTCAACATGATTAATATTTATACAATTTCCACACAACAGCAGCATACAAATTCCTTCCAATTTCCCATAGACTATAAACCAGGAGATACTGGAACATATAAACAAAAAAGCAAGGCGCAAACCATTCGTGGTCTAAAGGTATTGAAATCATACAGAATCTGCTCTCTTACCACTGTGGAATTATGTTAGAAATCGTTATCAAAAGATATTTGAAAATAACCCACATATTTTCAAGTGCAACATGACATTTACCCAGAGAGATCTTTGACTTAGCCATTGAAAACCTCAATAAAGTTAAAAGACAGAAAAAACAAAAAAATAGACTGTGATTGCAAGCAAAAAAGCACTTACATGAGAAATTAATATCAAAGATACTTTTAAAACCCCACGTATTTGAAAATTAAATGCCAATTTTAAATGATAGATATATCTAAGGAGCCACAAGAAGGAACATTAAAAGTACAGATTTTGTTCAAATTTCACAAAATTTTATGCTACTGTCGATTATCTGTCTCACACCGTCTTCAAGATTCTACATTGTATTTAGTAACATTGAGCAGCTTCTGCTGCCTGCAAGAAATTCTGGTAAAAAAAAAAAAAAGAAAGAAAGAAATTCTGGTAAATCCTCTTTGCAAGGCTCTTTTCTTCCTTGCAATTAACTCTGTACTGTGAACTGTTCATTATTGCTATGCAAATAGACCCAGAAAGGTTGGGCCCCCAAGACAAGTCCAGACTTGCCCGAGCTTTCTTTAGATCTAAGTGCCCTCAGAACTCTCAGGCTCAAATACAGGCTGAAAACGGTCAGAAAACGTGTACATTCCCTCTTCACATGCAAACAGACTTTCAAAAGGTCCTGGGAGATTCCCCAGCACTATAGTACTGGATGTTTGCCTGGTATACATATATATTACAAAATTTGTCAGCAAGAAAAATTTTGATGACTTTAATATTTCATGAAATTTTTAAAAATAATATAAGCATAATGGTAAAGAACAAGCAAGTTAAATAAATCGGAGATGAAACAAAGTTTTCAACAAGGATGATGTTTTATAAAATATGTCTACTTTAAAATAGTTTTCAAAATCTTTTCTGGTAACTTTGAAGTTCTACTCAGTTAAGTCAAATGATGGCTTAACTGAATATAAGATAATGTGGGGATTCCCTGGAGATCCACTAGTTAGGACTTGGGCATTTTCATTGCTGGAGGCACAGGTTCCATCCCTGGTTGGGGAACTAAGATCCTGCAAGACTTGTGGAGCAGCCAAAAAATTAAATTACATTAAATTAAAATTTAAAACAACAACAACAACAACAGTAAGATAGAGTACTGAAACATTAATTGCTAAATTTTAGTTTACCTGCTTTGGGCTTCCTATTTGAACCAAAGTGTCAGGTAGGTAGAATAGGGAAAAAGAGTCCAAAATGGTGGTGGCTAAAAGACAAGGAAGGTCCGAGGACCAGAGTGAAGACTTCAAGAAGAGCAAACAGCACTCCTGGCTAAGCCCAATTTGCATAGTGCAGGCCCAGGGGGAGGAAAACCATATAAGAGGAGGAGCCAAGCACAGGGCGCGCGCTCTCTCTCTCTCTCTCCCTCCCCCCCTCCTCCCTCCCCCGCACTCCTCCACTCTCTTCTCTCCAAGTCTTTGAGTTGGCATGCCCTCACGCTTCGAGGATGGATTCTCCTGCTATCTTCTAAATAAAATAGAGCTGCAACACTGATTTCCCTAAGAGCTATAACACGGTTTGTCCAAGACTCGAGAGCTGCAACGCGCCGAGGGCTTTAATGTCCGTCGCTCCAAATCTTTGTTGTGACAAGACAAAGAACCGAGGAACATACACTCGCATGAAAAAAAGATTTTAAAGGTCTTTCAGTAAACACGTCTTGTGCCACATTGAAAAATTGTACTCTGAAGAAGTGTATGCTTCTGGAAATATGAAATAGTATATTCACAAATTTGTTGATCTACAGAATGGTTGGTATGTAACAGACAGTTAACAATTGCTTTCTTCTTAGTTCACTTATTTTGGTGAAGAAGCTTCTTGCTTCACTAAAAATTAAGGTTTCTAAGAATTAAGATTTTAAATTAATATACATAATTAAAACTACTAAAAATAATACCCCAGAGGGTACAGAATTTTTTTCTCCCCTACACCATATATGTCAGGCTAGGCACATGGATCATTACTCTGTAGAACAGAAAACAGACCCAGACTTAAGAGACTTTATTCAGAAGGATTCTTCAAGGGAGAAGGGGAAGATACTGAAATAGGGCAGGAGAGCACTCTAATGAGCATTTCAAGATTTTTGTTTCCAAAATTTTCTTTTATAGTGTTTAGGTGGTTAGAATAGGAAACAGGAGTCCAAAATGGCGGTGGCTAAAAGAGAAGGAAGGGAAAAGCCCGTGAAAATAGAACAAAGGAAGGTCCGAGGACTGGAGTGCAGACTTCAGGTAGAACAAACAGTGCTCCTGGTTAGTCCAGTTTACACAAGGCAGGCCCAGGGGGAGGGAAAAAACATACAAAAAGAGGAGCCAAGGGC
>SJYX01010522.1:74770-87027 GCA_006410675.1 Oreotragus oreotragus | reverse complement strand
CCCTCTCTCTCCCTCCTCCCCCCCCTCCCCCCCGTCCCCCCTCTCCCCCCCCCTCGCCCCCCCTGCTTTCCCCTCCCCCTCTCCCCCTCTCTCTCTTTCTCTTCCCCTCTCCCCTCTACAGCCCCGTGCCCTGGGGCGTTCTTCTCTTTGCATCTTTGGGTCAACATGCCTTCACGCCTCAGGGATGGATTTTCCTGCTATTATCTAAATAAAATAGAGCTGTAACACTGATTTGTCTAAGAGCTGTAACATGGTCTGTCTGAGACCCGAGAGCTGTGACACACTGAGGTCTTTAATGACCGTCACTCCAAATCTCTGTTGTGATGAGACAGAACCGAGGAGCATGCACTCGCCTGGCAATATGGATACTAGAAAGAATTGAGCATTCTAGAATTGGGGGAAAGGGATGAAAGGACATTGTAATGAGACAGCAGCTCAGAAGTTTTCTGTTCTCAAGAGATGCGTCTCGCTGGCTCAGGTGAGGCTGGGGCCAAAGTTCAAGGTATAGGGTAAGAGAGTTAGAAAAGGCGAGGTTTGGAAAAAGGAGACCGGCACTTTACAGGAACAGATCACCTTTAATGAGACGAGAAGGGGCAGCAGTCAGATTAACGCTAACCCAAGAAAAGAATAAGTATATATAGGCATATATCGGGAAAGCTACTGTCTTAAGGGGACCTGTTTTTCTCCAAGGTTGTTCCGAGTAGTTATCTCTTCAAAGGCTGGAGCAAGGAATCCTGGCGATCAGCCAGAGGCTGGACTGGCTGGGAGCTGGGCACAATCAACCTTAATGCCCATTTTCCTCTTCGGGTGAGAGAGTTATGTGTTTTGCATAGAATGGTGGGGAGGACTCCAGGTATTTTGAGCCATGTACTTTTCTTTCACAGGGCCCAGGAGGAAGGAAAGAAATTTAATCAAAATTTGATTTAAGAGCAACTTTTTCCAACTGATCAATGGCTATGACAGAGAGGAACAAAATTTTACTCCATGTTGGATCTGTTTCTTTTACTCTAACCTTTGCTTCCCATTGCTTTTGTTCACTAATCACTAAATGGAACATTTTGTTCACTATGTTCCTTTCAGTGAACCTTGTGTTCACTGCCTCAGGAAACCCCACCACTCTGCCTGAACGTTAAACCAAAATGCCTTTGTTCAGGACCCGGTTAAACTGTGGGTAACTACAGGAAGGAAGAAATTAACACATCTCCTTCCCAAGGCTGGCCAGTCCGGGAGATAATTGCAAGTTTAACGATCTTTTGCTTTCTTCTCTGCAATCCTCCTCTGTGATTTTTTTCAGTCTTTTTAACTTTATTGAGGCTTTCAATGGCTAAGTCAAAGATCTGTATTGGTAAATATCATCTTTCCCTTGAAAATATGTGGATTTTCAAATATTTTTATATTGATTTCTAACATAATTCCACAGTGATAAAAGAACAGACTTTGTATGATTTCAATATTTTTAGATCATGAATGTTTTGCACCTTGTTTTATGTTCCTGGGTATGTTCCAGTGTCTCCTGGTTTATAGTCTATGGGAACTTGAATAGAATTTGTATCTACTGTTCTGGGAAAATTGTGCAAATCTTAATTAAGTTGAATTGGTTCACAGGGCTTTTCAGGTCTACCATATCCTTTTACTTTTCTGTCGATTCATTTCTTTAATTTTTAGTGTTTGACATTGAAACTCCAACTAAAAATCTTAATTTTTCTACTTAAAAAAATAATTCTAATACATAACTTTGTTCTGTATTTCCCAAGTCTCCTATAAAAGTATTATCATAATTTAATAATTTTAAAAAATAAAAAAGTTAATAGTCTTTTTACTTTACTTCCTCACCTCCCGCCAAACTTCCATTCCACAGAAGAATCTGGCATCCAGACCCTGAGAAGATGGTCATTTTTAGATATTAGTCTGCAATCTTGTCTGTCTGCTGAATTTCTAAATAAAGTTGTATTCCTTGCTCCAGTACCTCATCTCTTCATCTTCATTGGTCTGACATGCGATGAGCAGAGCAAGTTTGGACTCGTTAACATGGGGGCATGCAATTCAGCTAATCACTTATGAGGCAAAGAATGGGAATTGAAGAGTCCATGTCTGGCTTTGTTACAGATAAATGGGGGTGGGGGGCGGGAATCTTTGGGTGATATCTTAGTCATATGAAGAAGGATGGTGGTCCTTGCAGTAGGGACTTTTTCTTAACACAAAGGGTAAGGGGATTTTCTAACTTTCAGATAAAACTCAATCCTGCCAGCTCATAGCAGTGAATAATTAAGGAAACTTTAAGAACCTTCAAACTGGGCTTCCCTGGTGCTCCAGTGGTTAAGAATCCACCTGCCAATGCAGGGAACAAGAGTTCCATCCCTGGTCTGGGAAGATCCCACATGCCCCAAGGCAACTAAGCTGGTGCACCACAATTGAGCCAGCCCTCTAGAGTCCCTGAGCCACAGCTGCTGAAGCCCACGAGCCTAGAGCCTTCGCCATGAGAAGCCCAAGCACCACGGCTAGAGAGCAGCCGCCGCTCGCTGCACCTGGAGAAAGTCCACAGGCAGCAACAAAGACCCAGTGAAGCCAAAAATAAATAAATAGATGGGGAAATCTTTTCTAAAAAAGAGAACATTCAAATTGTATGCCTCATTAGGCCTTTTGATTTATTCATTCTATAAAATGTTTAATGAGAACCTGCTGTGTAGTACTATGTATCTTCTAAGGATACAATGTGAACCACATCCCATAATGTTCCCTGCAATATTACTATCAGTCAGATCAAGGCAGGAAACAAACAGCACATTCACGGTGTTCAGAAAAGGGGTCCTGTTCAACACTGTGGACAGTGTTAAGGGAATCCTCCAGAAATGGAATGAATCCCTAGAGTCAGAGGAAGAAGCAGTTACTAGAACTCAATTTTGCTCTAGCAAAGGGCTACAGGAGAGGACCTGTGGCCTTAAATGAGGATATTTTCAAAGTGCGATTTTCAAAAAGTGAAGACCATATAAAATGAAAGATTTTGTTCCATTCATTCGTTCATAAAGGAACTGGTAAAATGATAAGGCAGGTTCAAGTTCAAGGAACATACTTTTTATAGTGAGTCAAAGAAATCCTAAAATGAATTTGCTAATCGGAACAAAAGTGATTAGTGGTTTTACATGAGTATCTGTAGCAGTATTATTCATAATAGCCAAAAGTGGAAACAACCCAAATGTCCATTAACGGATGAATCAGGAAACAAAATGTGCTACAACCATACCCAAGGAGATATTATTCAGGCATAAAAAGGAATGAGACACGACACATTACAACGTGGATGAACCTTGAAAACATGATGCTCAGTGAGAGAAGCCAGACACAAAAGACCATACATTGTAGGTGATCATTTATATGAAATGTCCAGAATAGGCAAATCTATATGAACAAAAAGGAGATTTATGGTTACCAGGGGCTGAGGGGGAAGAGAGAATGGGGAGAAGTCACAGGGTTTTCTATGACAAGGTGATGGATAATTTGAAAAATTGATTGTGATGATGGTTGCACAACTCTGTGAACATACTGAAAGAAGCTGAGTTGCATACCTAAATGGGATGTGCATGTGAAATTTTATCTCCATCGAATTGTGTTTCTCCTCCACCCCAAAAAAGAAGCCAGTTAATAATGTCCTAGAGGATCAAAAAAGGTCACCCTGTAACTTTTGTCTTTTCTCCTAAAAAATCTGCACGTTCACTTGGAATTTTCCCGTGCGTGAATTCTAATGAAGTAGAAAGCAGTTAATTCAAACACAGGTGTCAGTTCAGTTCAGTTCAGTCGCTCAGTCGTGTCCGACTCTTTGCGACCCCATGAATCGCAGCACACCAGGCCTCCCTATCCATCACCATCTCCCGGAGTTCACTCAGACTCACGTCCATCGAGTCTGTGATGCCATCCAGCCATCTCATCCTCGGTCGTCCCCTTCTCCTCCTGCCCCCAATCCCTCCCAGCATCAGAGTCTTTTCCAGTGAGTCAACTCTTTGCATGAGGTGGCCAAAGTACTGGAGCTTCAGCTTTAGCATCATTCCTTCCAAAGAAATCCCAGGGTTGATCTCCTTCAGAATGGACTGGTTGGATCTCCTTGCAGTCCAAGGGACTCTCAAGAGTGTATTTACTATTTATATGACATTATGAAAAACACCAAGCTAAAGGGATGAAAATCAGACGGTGGCTGACAGTAGCTGTCAGGGGCAGCAAAAGACCTAGACAGACATTTCTCCAAAGAAGACATACGGACAGCTAACAAACACATGAAAAGATGCTCAACATTGCTCATTATTAGAGAAATGGAAATCAAAACTAAATGAGATATTACCTCACACTGGTCAGAATGGCCAGCATCAAAAAAATCTATAAACAATAAACACTCGAGAGGGTGTGGAGAAAAGGGAACCCTCTTGCCTTGTTGATGGGAATGTAAATGAGTACAGCTGCTATGGAGAACAGTGTGGAGCATGCACAAGACAAAGACCTGGAGGAATTTTGTGGGGTGGTGGAAATATCCCGTGTCTTGACGGTACTTGGCTGCTTACAGCTCGAAAGTCAATACTTGAGAGACAAGGGCTGATTGGAAAGTTTGCTTCATTCAGGAGACTAGCAACCTAGGAAGAAGGCAGACTCATGTCCAAGAACCAGCTTCAAAGTTTCTGCTGAAACATGAAATTTTTTTTTCTTTTTTTTATGGGAGAAAGGGGAAGTTAATCGAAATTAATCACTGGGGGAGAGAGTGAGAGTCTTCTATATCTTCCACTGGGTACAAGCTTTCTTCTGATTGGTTAGTGGTGACGTGACAGAGTGGTGTTCCAGGAATTTTGTGTTGAACCTGACGTTTACCATCTTCCCCGGGGTTTCTGCAGAAGAACTCAAAGATATTGTTATGCATATCCTTTCAGGAGGAACCAGGACCCCACACTGTTGTTTCTCTTTCTTCTAATCTTTAAAAAATGTGTATTTATTTGGCTGTGCTGGGTCTTAGTTGTGACACTAAGGATCTTCAATCTTCATTGCAACAATGTGGGACTTAAAAAAATTTTTTTTTAATTATTTTAAAAAATTATTTATTTTTAACTGAAAAATAAATGTTTCACAATATTGTGTTGGTTTCTGCCATACAACAATGTGAAATAGCCATAAGTATACATATGTCCCCTCCCTCCTGAACCTCCTTCCCACCCTCCACCCCATCTCACCCCTCAAGGTGAAAAGACAACCTTCAGAATGGGAGACAATAATAGCAAATGAAATAACTGACAAAAGATTAATCTCCAAGATATACAAGTGGCTCAATATCAGAAAAACAAAAACCCAATCAAAAAGTAAGCAAAGACCTAGACAGACATTTCTCCAAAGAAGACATACAGACGGCTAACAAACACACGTAAAGATGCTCAACATTGCTCATTATTAGAGAAATGGAAATCAAAACTAAATGAGATATTACCTCACACTGGTCAGAATGGCCAGCATCAAAAAATCTACAAACAATAAACGCTCAAGAGGGTGCGGAGAAAAGGAACCCTCTTGCATTGCTGGTGGGAATGTAAATGAATACAGCTGCTATGGCGAACAGTGTGGAGCATGCCAGGTCTTCAGGAGCAGCGTGCAGACTCTTCGTTGTGGCATGTGGGATCTAGTCCCCCCACGAGGGATTGAACCCTGGGCCCCTGCATTGGGAGCTCGGAGTCTTAGCCCCTGGACCACCGGGAAAGTCCCTGCTCCATTGTTGGTTGATTGCTCTTCCTTTATTTCTGTATTCCCTCCCCCCACTTCCTTTAATCTAGGAAAAAGAAGCAATATGTTAAGCAAAGCAGAACAAAGAGCTTGGAAAATACCTGAAAGCCTAAGGGTCTAGGAATTTAGCTAGTGAAGACTAGACTTTAAAGTATAACTAGGGTCTAGGACCAAGGGTCTTCCTACGCTGATGGTGGTAGTAGTTATACAACTATGTACTGGGCATATTACAATTACCGAGGGGGAGGAAAGAATGCATAGGTGAAACTCAAGATTTTTAGGGAACTGAAACTATTCTGCATGATACTGTAATGGTGCGTATGTGTCATTATACATCATCTGTGCAACACTGGAGTTCAGCTGGGGGGATGTCATCAGTGGAGGAGGTTGTGCCTGTGTGGGAACCAGGAGTTTATGGAAACCCCCTATGTTCTGCTCAGTTTTGCTGCGAACCTAGAACTGCTTTTAAAAAACTAAAGTCTTTTCTTTTCTTTTTTTTTAGGTAGGAATATAAACTGGTATGGCCACTATGAAGAACACTATGGAGGTTCCTTAAAAAAAAAAAACTAAAAATAGAGTTAATCATAAGGCCCAGCAATCCCACTCCTGGGCATATATCTGGAGAAAAACCCAATTCAAAAAGATATGTGCACCCCAATGTTCATTGCAGCACTGTTTATAATAGCCAGGACATGGAAACAGCCGAAATGTCAGTCAATGGATGAATGGATAAAGATGTGGTACATAAATGAAATAGAATATTGAAAAGTGAAAGTGATAGTCACTCAGCTACTAGGGAAGCCCTACTCTATATAAATTAAAGCTTAATCCATGCCTTTTTAAAATATTTACTTGACTGTGCTGGGTCTTAGTTGCAGCATGTGAAATCTAGTTCTCTGACTGGGTATCCAATCAGGGGCCCCTGCACTAGACTACCATGACATTTTTTTTCTAATAGCCAAATAAATAAACATTAAACATTTTTAAAAGGCATGGATCGAACTTTAATTTATATAGAGCATAGCTTCCCTGGTAGGTCAGACAGTAAAGCATCTGCCTCCCTGGGTCAGGAAGATCTCCTGGAGAAGGAAATGGCAACCCACTCCAGTATTCTTGGCTGGAGAATTCCATGGACAGAGGAGCCTGGCGGACTACAGTCCGTGGGGTCACAAAGAGTCAGACACGACTGAGAGACTAACACGCATATTCGTCTGTGCCAGGTCTGGTATGTATGTGGGATCTGCTGCCCTGACCAGGGATTGAACCCTGGCCCCCTGTATTGGGAGCTCAGCGTCTTAACCACTGGGCCACTAGGGAAGCCTCCCCATGACTCTTTTTAAAGATGCATTTTTCTTGATGAGAAAATAAATTTTGAATAAGCCCGTTGAGACTTATCCCTGAGATCTCGCTAGAGAATCTGCCATTCAGCTGCAAGAAATGCAGTTTCCCCGAGAGCCTCCAGCTGTCCACACCTTCAGGATCTGCCCCAGATCTCATTCTTCCTCTGCTGCCCAGCCTTGATGACACGGCTAAGGGCACCAGGTCTTCTGACCAGTGCGGGATTCCTTAGTGACGCATCTTCACTTCCAAGTTTCACACCCGCCCCAGCTGGAGCCTGGTCAGATCTGGGTTGAGTCTGAGGTTCTTTCTCCCCATCCGGCTTCCTTCTCACTTAGGCGTATGAGTCGTTCTCTCTCAGTAATGATCCTGACTCCTAGCATCTGCTTCCTAGGGAGCTACACTGACACACGTGTGAAGCAGTGACACTGAGAGGACATACAGCCATCCATCTCCTTTTCCCCAGATTTTAGGTCAATTTTTCTTACCCGAGGGTGACCTGGCAGAGAGAGAAATAGATGCTCAGCCCACAGTAATCTCATTGCTGGCCAGGTGTCACTCTCAGCTTGAAGATGTTCTCAGGTTTTGTCCACGTGATCCCCTTCATCTTCAAAGCCAACCAGGACAGACTGGATCCCTCTCAAGTGCTGAGTCTCTCTGGCTTTTGACTTTCTCCATTTCTAACTTCTAAATTTAGGCTTACAGTGCTTGCACAGGGACTTCCCTAGTAATTCAGTGGCTAAGACTCCACACTCCCAATGCAGGGGAACTGGGTTCAATCCCTGATCCGGGAACTGGATCCCACATGCCACAACTAAGAGTTCATATGCTGCAGATAAAAATCCCAAGTGCCTTGATGAAGACCCGACACAGCCAAATAAACAGTAAATAAATAAAAATAAATATTCTTATTTTTATGGTTGCTGAGGGGAGAGGGAGACGATGGGAGAAAGGGATAGTTAGGTAGTTGGGGGAAGGCATGTACACATTGCTATACTTAAAATGGATAACCGACAGAGACCTCTTGTATAGCACATGGAACTCTGCTCAATGTTATGTGGAAGCCTGGATGGGAGCAGGATTTGGGGGAGAATGGATATGGCTATATGTATGGCTGAGTCTCTTCGCTGTTCATCTGAAACTATCATAAGATTGTTTGTTAATCAGCTATCGTCGTTCAGTTGCCCAGTCGTGCCCGACTCTTTGCGACCCCAGGGACTGCAGTGCGCCAGGCCTCCCTATCCCTCACCGTCTCCAGGAGTTTGCCCAAGTTTGTATTCATCAGCTATATCACAATACAAAATAAAAGTTTTTAAAAAGAGAGAGAGCTTGGGTACTTAGTTCAGGCCCTCTTAGATGATCTCTCTTTTGATTAACTCAAGTCAATGAAGCAAAATCTGCAAAGTCCCTTTTACCCCATAATATAATCATGGGAGTACCATCCCAACATATCACAGGAGAGGGAATGATACAAAAGCTGGGGTCATTTGGGGTGGTCTTTAATTTCTGCCTATCACATTCAGTAAATTATTGAATTCCTGGGTTCTGTCACCCAGAAATGCCAAATCAGTAGGTCAGGTCTCAGCTGGCCCCCAAGTCCCTGTATTATTTAAAGCTCTTCCCAGTTGGTACAATGGCTAAGATTCGTGCGCCCGATGCAGGGGGCCTGGTTTCTATCCTTGGTCAGGGAACAAAATCTCACATGTTGCACCAAAGTGTTTGCATCCCTCAACTAAAGATTCTACACGCTACAAGAAAGATCAAAGATCCCATGTGCTGCAACTAAGACCCAGCACAGCCAAATAAATAAATAAATATTTTTAAAGTAAACTAAAGCAAAGCTCTCCAGATTATATTTGTAGGTAGCCTGGCATAGAAAGTCCCTCATGTTTATAACTCCTACACCTGGAATAGTTATCACATGTGTTCAATTTCTAGCTGAAGATCTGAATCAGGGGATGGAGCAAAAGGTAATAAGAGAAAAAGAAACAGAATATATTATGAGAGAGAGTTACTAAAAAAAAAAAACACTTAAAAGGAAAAAAAGAGAGTTGCAAGAATATACTCAAAAAAGAAAAACGGTAGTTGCAAGGAATTTTTACACTTTCCAAGTTTCTAAGTCACCCCCAGAAAGCTCAGGCTACCTGGGAAAAGAGGAAATGTGAACGCAAAACAGGAAGGATAGGAAATGAAAACAGTCCTTGAGATGAGTGAGGGTAGGGGCTTCCCAGGTGACTCCATGATAAAGAATCCACCTGCCAATGAAGGAGATGTGGGTTCAATCCCTCGGTTGGGAAGATCCCTCCCACTCCGGTATCCTTGCCTGGGAAATCCCATGGACAGAAAAGCCTGGCGACTATATAGTCCATGGGATTTCAAAGAGTGGGACACAACTTCCACCTAAACAGCAATAACGACGGTCATACAGCAAGATGAATTAACACCACTAACTATACACTTGAAAATGGTTAAGACAGTAAATCTTATGTGTGCTTTACTGGAATGGAACTTTTTTTATTAAATGGGAAGCAATGTCACAAATTATCACGAGGCTGCCTAGAACTGGTGCCATATGGGCGCTACATTTTTTTTTTTTAACTTATGGGTAAATGTATGTCTGTGCTTTCAAGTTTCTGTTTCTATTTTGGTCTCATAACATTAACTTGCCTTAACCCTGTAACAGCTCATTCCACTTCTAGGTATTTCCCTGAAAGAAATGCACACATGTTCGCACACATTTGCTCAACAATTTTTGCAGCAGCTTTATTCATAAAATGCAAAACATGGGAAACAACCCAAATGTCCATCAGCTGGTGGATGGATAAACAAGCTGTGCTCCATTCATATAATGAGATGCTATTTGACAATAACAAGAAAGAATGAACTGTAGCTACATAGAACTTGGATAAACCTCAGAAACATAATTTTCAGTGGCATACGCCAGACAAAAAAAAGAAAGCATATGATATACCTCCACATATCAGAAATTCAAGAACAGACAATGTTGGGACTTCCCTGGTGGCCCAGTGGTTAGGACTCTGTGCTTCCACTGCAGGTAGCCCAGGTTTAATCACTGGCTGGGGAACTAAGATTTCCATCCCGGCAAAAAGAATAAACAATTGTTATGGATTGTAATAGCTTCCCAGGTGACTCAGTGGTAAAGGATCCTTCTGCAATGCAGGGACGCCAGAGACCCAGGNACTGCAGGTAGCCCAGGTTTAATCACTGGCTGGGGAACTAAGATTTCCATCCCGGCAAAAAGAATAAACAATTGTTATGGATTGTAATAGCTTCCCAGGTGACTCAGTGGTAAAGGATCCTTCTGCAATGCAGGGACGCCAGAGACCCAGGGATTCAATCCCTGGGTTGGGAAGATCCCCTAGAGGAGGAAATGGCAACCCATTCCAGTATTCTTGCCTGGGAAATCCCATGGAGAGAGGAGCCTGGCAGGCTGTATAGACCATGGAATCACAAAAGAGCTGAACATGACTTACTGACTAAACAAGAACAACGAATTGTAATCGATGTTAGAATATTGATTACAACTGGCGATATTGATTTGGGAGAGGCACATAATGGAATTTCTGGGCTGATGAAAATAATCAAAATGGTGAAAGTGACTCAGAATGGTGACCCAGAATTATACACCTGCCCCTTCTCCAACAGAAACCAATTGCTCTTACCTAGGTTTCAGGAGGCAGCCAGAAAGAGAAAACCAACAACTAGTTAGAACCAGCTAGGCCCAAGATGTCAGGATGCTACAGGACAGAAAGCCCAGAGGTAAAGCCGTGTAACGAGGTTCACCTATCTATGACAAAGGAGGCAAGATTATACAATGAAGAAAAGACAGTCTCTTCAATAAATGGTGCTAGAAAAACTGGACAACTACATGTAAAAGAATGAAACTAGGGCACAGTTTAACACCATGTTGCTGTTGCTCAGTCACTCAGTTGTGTCTGACTCTTTTTGACCCCATGGCTGCAGCACGCCAGGCTCCCCTGTCCTTCACTGTCTCCTGGAGTTTGCTCAAACTCATGTCCATTGAGTCAGTGATGCCATGCAATCATCTCATCCTCTGTCACTCCCTTCTCCTGCACTCAATCTTTCCCAGCATCAGAGTCTTTTCCAGTGAGTCGGCTCTTCGTACCAGGTGGCCACTTCAGCATCAGCCCTTCCCATGAATATTCAGGGTTGATTTCCTTTAAGATTGACTGGTTTGTGCTCCTTGCTCTCTACGAGAGACTCTCAAGCGTCTTCTCCAGCACCACAGTTCAAACGCATCAATTCTTTGGAGCTCAACCTTCTTTATGGTCCAACTCTCACATCCATACTACTGGAAAAACCAGAGCCTTGACTATATGAACTGTTCTCAACAAAATGATGTCTCTGCTTGTTAATATGCTGTCTAGCTTTGTTATCGGAGAAGGCAATGGCAACCCACTCCAGTACTCTTGCCTGGAAAATCCCATGGACGGAGGAGCCTGGTGGGCTGCAGTCCACGGGATCTCTAAGAGTCGGACACGACTGAGCAACTTCGCCTTCACTTTTCACTTTCATGCATTGGAGAAGGAAATGGCAACCCACTCCAGTGTTCCTGCCTGGAAAATCCCAGGGACGGTGGAACCTGGTGGACTGCCGTCTGTGGGATCGCACAGAGTCGGACGACTGAAGTGACTTAGCAGCAGCAGCTTTGTTATAGCTTTTCTACCAAGGAGCAAGAGTCTTAATTTCATGGCTGCAGTCACCGTCCACAGTAATTTTGGAGCCTAAGAAAATAAAGCTTATCACTGTTTCGATTCTTTCCCCATCTCTTTGCCATGAAGTGATGGGAATGGATGCCATGATCTTAGGTTTTTGAATGTTGAGTTTTAAGCCAGCTTTTTCACCCTCCTCTTACACTTTCATCAAGAGGCTCTTTAGTTCCTCTTCATCAGTCAGTCCGTCAGTTCAGTCGCTCAGTCGTGTCCGACTCTTTGCGACCCCATGAATCGCAGCACGCCAGGCCTCCCTGTCCATCACCATCTCCCGGAGTTCACTCAGACTCATGTCCATCGAGTCCGTGATGCCATCCAGCCATCTCATCCTCTGTCGTCCCCTTCTCCTCCTGCCCCCAATCCCTCCCAGCATCAGAGTCTTTTCCAATGAGTCAACTCTTCGCATGAGGTGGCCAAAGT